>VYXD01008710.1:1827700-1939439 GCA_013397195.1 Hylia prasina | reverse complement strand
GGCCGGCCGGGCTGTAGCCGGCGCCGCGCTCCCCGGAGAGCCAGCAGGACTTTAGCGGGCAGGTTCCGCCTAAGTTGGGCAGAGGAAAAGAGTTGGCGGTGGTGCTTTTCTCTTAGGCAAGGTGTCTGAGTGCGTCTGATGGGCCATTGCAAACTTGATTCCCGGGTGAGCCGGCAGGGGCGGTTCGCGGCGGGTGAGAAGTATCTTAGGATGAATTTCTTCCTTTGTTCGCACTTCCCCACCGCGTCCCTCGTTGCGTTCCTCGCCGGATTGCTCCCAAAGGTAAAGGGCAGTGCCCGCCAGGACCCGACGTTAGGCTGCGGCTCCCCGGAGGAGCCCGGCTGGACTCAACAGCTTTTGCCGCCTTTATTCTTCTTTAGGGCAGTTGAAGCAGAACAAAGTTATGTTTAAAAGATGCACTTTTTAATCTCAGCAAGTCACGCCGTGTTTTGCCGCTGATAGTATCCCCGTTGTAAACTTTTTTCCCCTTCGGAAACGCATTACTAAGTTAAAGAAATGCTGCCTTCTAGCAGCAGGTTTTCCTGCGGTTTAAGTACTTGCATACAAGTTGTTCCTGGGGAGTGGCATAGGAAATACTACCTGTATTCTTTTACCACCTCTGCTGTCTCTCTGTAAAAGAACGTTGTATAATAGATGTGTGTTTCCCATTTGCTTTTCTAACCGTGTGGAAATAATTCAGCTATTTAGTGAGTAAATATCTTACTTGCATGCCATAAACTATTTTTCAAGTTTTTGTTTTATTCACTACGAAATTCTGAAAGATTGAAAGGCAAGCTTTAGTAGTCATCCTAGAAGAAGGATAGTCTTTTTTTAATTAAGCATGCTAAAGAACTTTGTATGACTAAATTAACTCTGCTATCAGTTTAAGTAAACACGTGTAAAATGGCTTTAAACTCGCAAAGTTTTCCTTTTTTTTCCCCCAATGTTTAAAACAGAATTCAAGATCAGTAGAACTATTTTTGTTATTACAAATTTTAGGGTGCCATGCTAAAGTTCAATCAAACTAATTCACAGAGATTGGAGGTCTGTTTTTCCTTGCACAGCTGATGAGTTCAAATTAGATACACCAGTAGGTAACTGCCTACAGAGCTGGCAGAGTTACCTACAGATAAAGAGTTGAAATTCTCCATGTGAATCTTAGTTTCATTCTGGTTGCAGAATCTTTGCCTGCTGTTGGAATATAGCTGCTGCATTTTTCTTTTAACAGCTAAAATCTCGAAAACATAGATCCAAGTATCTCATGAGATTAACTCATGATGTGGGGAATACAAAAATAAAATTTACTGGACTTTAGTCACAAGTTGAAATTGTTCTGTTAATCTCTGTGACAATGTACATTTTTTGAATAACTTACCAGCTTTAGTAAAGTAACACTACCATATACTCTCATCATGTGTTAATTTTCTGAATACCAAACCACCTTTCCTCTCAGAAAAGCAAAAGGCTCTGTTAATTTGTTTGATTGGAGTTAAGCTTGTTGAAACAGCTAAACCTGGTATTCTTTTTTTCCATCAGACTACATAAATAATTGCTTTTAAACAATTGAAAGGGTAGGTGTAACCACAATTAGTGCAGCTTGCGAAGTCCCACCATCTCTCATAGACTTCTACACTAGAAATCCTGTCACGACTGTTCAGTTTCATAGTGCATTTCTGTCAGACAGCATCAGTTGGGTGTGCTGATCAAAACTGACCTTTAAGGTAAATAGTTAATGTTTTGCTTGGTAGGTAGGTTATTTTGGATTTAACTGGTAGATCTTGCATGTAGAAAAAGAATAGCAGTGAGACTAAGACTTCCTTGGGTATATGGCCTGATTTAGGTCCCTTTTCTACCTGTGGCTTCTGTTAGTGGGGGAGTAAATATCTCAGTGTGTGCTCCCCATAGATATATGGTAAGCTTGGTTCAGTATATCTGTGATAAACAAGATAAGGTTTGGTCTCTTTTTTTGCTTGCTTGGCATTGAAATTGCTGTTTAGTAAGTTCTGTATTTTATGCTTTAAACTTTTACGTCTCAAACTATAAACTTTGAAATCTAAATACTATAAAATTCCTGATAGAAGAAACAGTCTTTTGTATGACTACTATCTTATCCAGTCATCTTAATTTGTAAGTTATCAATTTTAGCTCAAAAATTATACTTAGATCTTTATTTTGAAGATAGTTCACATTTCTAAGTTGCATTAATATTTTTTCCAAGTACAAATTATGTTAATATTTTGGTGCACTAATAGTTTTGATAATGTTGTAACTAAGTAGTAAAGCTGTCCAGCATAAAGTCCAGTGGTAAAGCATATCCCAGTGCCGAATTTGCATATAAATAAAAATGACCTGGATATGCATATAAATAAAAATGATCTGAATAATAATTTCCAGATAGGAAATCAAAGTTTTTTTGAAAGTAGCTTTTCAGAATAATAAGGTGTGCACTTCTTATGAATGTTTTGTTAAGCAAATGGTTGCCTTATGTATTGAACATGGATGCAGAAAATCCTAAACTGGTCATATTCCAAAGATAATAAAAATTCAGGGATTCAAAGTGTAGCCTTTGGCTAAAATGTTTCTGAAATTCAGTCATCTTGGCATGCTGTAATGAGTTTGAAAAGAGACCAAATCTTATCTTATCACAGATATACTGAACCAAGCTTACCATATATCTATGGGGAGCACACACTGAGATATTTACTCCCCCACTAACAGAAGCCACAGGTAGAAAAGGGACCTAAATCAGGCCATATACCCAAGGAAGTCTTAGTCTCACTGCTATTCTTTTTCTACATGCAAGCTCTACCAGTTAAATCAGTTTGTATCTAACACATTATCACTTTTTCTTAATGCTTTCATACTTTCTCTTAGTATTTAATGGTCTTTGTAACTGGAATTGCTTAATACTTTAGATATTTTCCAAGCATATACTGTATTGATTTTTGGATAATCCTAGTTAAGTTCTTTTAGTTTCTAGTACCTATGTAAATTATGGCAAGTTGGAAAGAATAAAAGAAATTGCTAACTTGTTTTTATCTGACATGGTTAACTGTTCAGTTGAGAGATACTTTTACATTCTTGATTGTGGCTCAGCAAGTGGAAGGGGTTGCTGCTGAGGAGTGGATTCTCCTAGTGGTGGCTGTGTTACTGTTTGTAATGGGCTGCCTGTTGCTGGTTCTGAGCAGACCTGAAGCTGCTACAGAAGAGCAGCAAAAAGTGCTCAAGGTATTATGGCACAGAAAAACATTTACACTGATAGTAAAAGCTACACATGTTCAACTTGGAACATTAATGAGAAGTTTGGGTATCTTAATGCAGTTTAATGCATCTCAGCGTGGTACATTTCCCCTCCCATGTGCCTGAGAAGTGAGACGCAAATGATAAAAAGATACAAACAGATACAATCTTTTACATTGTAAACCCACCACTTCAAATAGCCCATTGCCAACCATAAGCACAGGCAGTGAGTTAGCAGGTGCTGCAACATCAGAAGTAAAGCTGGGTTTTGGATTTCAGTATAAATAAATAAATAATAATAATAAACCCTCGTGTAACTGAGGGAGAAAAGATGGAAGCATCTGATCAGATCAACATAAAATTTGATCATTGAGTAATAGATCATTGGTAATAGATGGCTTCCAAAACTCCAGCAAGAGGGAGGAAAAGCTGGGTTTGCTTTTAAAACATTAAAGTGTTTTAAAACATTAAGAAAATATGTTTAAGCAGTCTTCTTAATATTACCTTTTAGACCAGTCTGGTGGCATCTTAAAATATTCAGAATTTTGGAATTAGTGATATCAGTTAGTTATTGCAAAGCTTTAGTTGTTTGTAAGAGTTTGTGTTGTTTGTTTGGGGGGGTTTTTTGTGAGTTTTGGTTGGTTGGTTTGGGTTTGTTTGTTTATTTGTTTAAGCAAATATTTGTTAACTTGGCAGTTTGCTGGGACATAAAGCCCTGGAGACCCAAGTATCTGTGTATTCCCAGGACATATCATAGCCTGGGAAGGAAAGTAGATAGGGGAAGAATAATACTGTTAAGCCATTGAAATGATTATGGTTCCAATCTCACTCATTTGCCCTCCCAACCTTTTCTTCATTCAGTGTTAAGACCTTGTAAGTATTGGTTCCAGCTAGTGACTTACTTCAAAGAGCTTTAATGCTTTTTATTTTTTTGCTTATTCACTTTTTGTTTGCTGTGTTTATAGTTTTAATTGTGTAACTTAATTGCTAGATTTGGAAGACAGACACACTTTTTTTCCTACTTCCAAAAGGATATTCCTTTTCATTGCTCCTCTGCAATACTTCCTATCGTTTGTGTGAATCTGAGTCTTAAATTCCTGTTAAAATCATGAACTTAGTAATATCTGTGACTGAATTCCTTCTGAGGTTTTGACGTGAACTGTTGACATAAGTAGATTAATTTGCTCTGATGTTTGCTAGTGGCTAGAGTCAGTCCATGGAATGTCAGCCAGTGTGATCTTTCACATACCTACCTGAGCAGGTAAGGAAGTAGGGAAGATAGAAAATATTGTAAGAGCAAATGGGAGTGAAGGAAGGAGATGTGATAATATTTTAGTGGAGATGAACAGAACTAGCATGAGGATAGGCACTTAGGAGAGATTTTTCAGCCAAAGAATAGGATATGGGCAAACTAGGGCTAAAATGTGGGGAGAAAAAGGTCAGGAACAATAAAAGAGTGACACAGTGAATAATTAGTTTGATTTGTGCAGCAGATTGACCAGGGAAGAAAACTCAGGAAAGGTAAGGGAAAAAATTTAAGGATAAATAGGGAAAGGAGAAAGAAGTGAATGTTTCCTACTTTATCAAAGTAATCAAGACAATGTTAGATTTCTTTTTACTTGCTGGAAAGAAATTTTGCCCCCAAGATCTTGTTGAAAGCTTGGGCTTGTTGAGGGAGCCTTCTGAAGCTTTGATTTGTTGTACTGTGAGACCTGAAGGAGTAAAGATGGTTGCTGTAAACTCACATGAATAGGGTGATCCCAGATGTCTTGTTTCTGTGGTTTCTGCCTTTCTTCCTACTGCAGCCTTGCCTAGGTTTAGGTAGCAAAAATGTTATACTGACTGCAAAAGGCAAATCCCGTGAAGGTGTGCCTCTATGACTGTCTTGCTGTTCCAGGCTCCTCCTCTGTCGTTTCTGGAGTGTGTTGGAAAAATCTGACTGAAATGTTCCTCCAGTAATTTTGATAGATTCTTGTTCTCATAGCTCTTGATACTAATTTGTTGCAGATCTGTTCTGAGAGGGGAGTAAAAGAATATGTTTTATTCTTTATGGGCTTTACATCTTAGTGGGGCTTGACCTTTTTTTTTTTTTTTCATGATAAGCACTATTCTTACAAGAGTAGTCCAAACTGGCGGGAATACAATACAGGATTATTCTCTGTTTATAATATTTGTAATTCTTGGAACAGATAGGATACTATAAAGAATTGATGGTAATATCAAGCCAACTCTTGCAGTTTACTTCCACGTAGTTGAACATCAGATATTTTACAATCTAAATGAAAGGAGGGTGGAGAATTTTCTACATCATAGACATCATTGTCATGTATGAAGTAGAGAATTGGAGTGAATGTTCACTACTCTAGATTAGTTCAGACCTAGTGTGTTTGCTCATAGCAGACAGCCTTGACATATTTCTTCTAGCATGTTGCTTCATGAGAATGTTCATTTGAACTTAACTCTGTGTTCCTCTTATGTTGCATTAGTAATTCCTAGACTTTTGATATAATGGATTCTTGGCATTTTTTAGGATTTTTAGATTTATCTGTGTTTCTATTACTGCAAATAATTTTCTGAAAGAAAAGGATATAGTCTAAATGTGTAACCTACAGTTTTCTTTCAAGTATGAATTCTGAACTAAGCATTTATGTTTATTTGCTAACACATTTGAACAATCATAAGTCTTACTGTATCTCTTTCTTGTTTCAGGGTTTCTTTTTAATTGCTGCCATGGGAAGATACTTGACTATGCTGTTGCTGCTGATGCTGCTGGTGCAGCATTTTGGAAACTGTGAAGGAAATCAAAGGCCACATCATGCTCCATCAATGCAATTTACACAAGTACAGTATAATGCCACTGTGTATGAGAATTCTGCAGCCAAGACTTACGTTGGGCATCCAGCGAAAATGGGCATTTACATTACAAATCCATTGTGGGACTTAAGATACAAAATTATTTCTGGTGACAGTGAGAACTTGTTCAAAGCTGAAGAGTATGTTCTTGGAAACTTTTGCTTTTTGAGAATACGGACCAAGGGAGGAAACACAGCTATCCTTAACAGAGAGGTGAAGGACCATTATATGCTGACCGTTAAAGCAGTTGAGAAAAATACAAATGCTGAAACACGCACGAAGGTCCGGATACAGGTACTGGATACAAATGACTTGCGGCCTTTGTTTTCTCCAACATCTTACAGTGTTTCTTTGCCTGAAAACACAGCAATAAGGACCAGCATTGCAAGAGTCAGTGCAACAGACGCAGATATAGGAACAAATGGAGAGTTCTACTATAGCTTTAAAGAAAGAACAGATATGTTTGCTATACATCCAACTAGTGGAGTGGTTGTTCTAACTGGTAGACTTGACTACTCGGACACTAAGCATTATGAGATGGAAATTCTTGCGGTGGACCGTGGGCTGAAGCTGTATGGTAGCAGTGGCATAAGCAGTATGGCAAAACTAACTGTTCATGTAGAGCAAGCAAATGAGCACGCCCCTGTTATTACAGCTGTTCCGTTGGCTCCATCAGAATCAGACACAGATCCAACGTATGCAATTGTAACCGTCGAGGACAATGACCAGGGTTCAAATGGGGAAATAGCATCATTAAATATTGTTGCAGGAGATGCGCTTCAACAGTTCAAAACAGTGAGATCTGTTCCAGGCGGCAAAGAATACAGAATAAAAGCCATTGGTCCCATTGACTGGGAGAGCCACCCTTTTGGATACAACCTTACCCTTCAAGCAAAAGATAAAGGGAATCCCCCACAGTTTTCTTCTGTAAAAGTTGTTCATGTGACATCACCACAATTTAAGTCTGGTCCTGTCAGATTTGAGAAAGAGATATATAGAGCTGAAATAAGTGAATTTGCTCCTCCAAACACACCTGTGATAATGGTGAAAGCTGTGCCTAGTTACCCACATTTAAAATATGTATTTAAAAACACACCAGGAAAAGTAAAATTCAATTTAAACACTCACACTGGTCTCATTACCACGTTAGAACCCATAAAAGCACAATATGCATCCCATTTTGAACTTGAGGTTGTGACAAGTGACAGAAGAGCTTCTGCAAAAGTATTAATTAAGGTACTAGGCATGAATAGCAATGCTCCTGAATTTACTCAGACATCCTATAAAGCCTCCTTCGATGAGAATGTGCCAGTAGGTACAAGTGTCATGAGAGTAAGTGCAAAAGACCCTGATGAAGGGGAAAATGGTTATGTGACCTATAGCATTGCAAACCTAAATCCTTTGCCGTTTGTGATTAACCATTTCAGTGGGATCATTAGTACCTCAGAAGATTTGGATTATGAATTGATGCCAAGGGTTTACAATTTGAGGATTCGAGCCTCTGATTGGGGTCTGCCATATCGCCGAGAAGTTGAAGTTCCTGTTACCATTATTTTGAATAACTTGAATGACAATATACCTCTGTTTGAGAAAATAAATTGTGAGGGAATAATCCCCAGGGATCTTGGTGTTGGAGAACAAATAACAACTGTATCTGCTATTGATGCTGATGAGCTCCAGTTGGTGAGATACCAAATTGAATCCGGAAATGAACTGGATTTATTTAGCCTAAACCCAAATTCTGGAGTACTTTCTCTCAAACAGTCACTAATAGACGGCCTAGGTGCTAAAATGTCTTTTTACAGTTTGAAAATTACAGCTACAGATGGAGAGAACTTTGCAAAACCATTGTATATCAACATAACTGTAGCTAGTAGTCGTAAACCAGTCAACTTGCAATGTGAGGAAACTGGTGTTGCCAAAATGCTCGCAGAGAAACTCTTACAAGCAAATAAGTTGCACAATCGTGGAGAAGTTGAGGATGTTTTCTTTGATACTCACTCTGTGAATTTGCATGCACCTCAGTTTAGAAGTACTCTCCCCAGCAGCATTGAGATAAAAGAGGACCAACCTGTGGGCTCGAGCATTATATCTGTGAATGCTACTGATCTTGATACTGGCTTCAATGGAAAGCTAGTGTATGTTATTTCTGCAGGTAATGAAGACAGTAGTTTCATTGTTGATATGGAAAGAGGTGTCCTGAAAATTCTATCTCCCCTTGACCGAGAGCTAAAAGATAAGTATACCCTCAATATTACTGTCTATGATCTTGGAATACCACAGAAATCTGCCTGGACCCTTTTAGATATAAAAGTTTTGGATGCTAATGACAACCCACCGGAGTTCCTCCAAGACAGCTATTTTGTCGAAGTAAGCGAAAACAAAGAGCCCAACAGTGCAATAATTCAAATTGGAGCTACTGATAAAGATTTGGGGGCTAATGGAGAAGTGAAATACTCTCTTCTTACAGACACAGACAAGTTTACTATTAATTCTGTGACAGGAGTTGTGAAAGTTGTAGGGGTGCTGGATCGGGAGCAGCAGCACATTTATTTGTTGAAAATTGAGGCTAGGGACCAACCTACTGAAGAACCACAATTATTTTCAACAGTTATTTTGAAAGTGGCTGTAGAAGATGTTAATGACAATCCTCCTAAGTTTATTCCTTCAAATTATCATGTGAAAATTCGAGAAGATCTTCCTGAGGGAACTATTATTACATGGCTAGAAGCCTACGATCCCGATTTAGGCCAGTCAAGTCAGGTACGGTACAGTCTTTTGGACAGTGGAGACGGCACCTTTGACATTGACAAAATCAGTGGAGCAATACGAATTGTACAAAGACTGGATTATGAAAAGAAACAACTTTATAACTTGACTGTGCGGGCCAAGGACAAGGGAAAACCCATTTCTTTGTCCTCTACGTGTTACGTTGAGGTTGAGATAGTTGATGTGAATGAAAACTTGCACCCCCCACGGTTCTCCATATTTGCAGATAAAGGCTTTATAAAAGAAGATGCTCCTGTTGGCTCCTCAGTAATGACAGTATCTGCTTATGATGAAGATGAAGGACGAGATGGGGAGATCAGATATTCCATCAGAGATGGATCGGGTCTAGGAGTTTTTCGAATAGATGAAGAAAAAGGTAAGATGGCTTTCTGTTATTTTTATATAGGAAATAAAATTAAATGCCAGGAAAGATAGAAGAGAAGCAGCATTACCACAGCTGACATAGGTGTTCTTAGGACAAAAAGAGGTCACCAACAATGCGTATAGTTGTGTCTGCTACTTAGGTGAAATTATTTTTATACATTTGGTAAGTAATTTCTCCCTAATATTCCTACTTCCATCCTGTCTGCCTAAAATCATACTTAAGTCTTAAAATCTATGCCACCCAGAAAAAATAAGAATACTTTTGATATAAAATGGATGTCTGCCTCATGTGAGCACACACAAACTCTGTCCTGTGGACTGTAGGACTGTCATACTTTTCAGTCTTAAGTGACATTATCTTTTGCTCCTGTTACTGGAGGTATGCATGCATGTGATATTGCCATATGTGCTGGTTTTGTTAGTTACTTTCAGAGTTTACAGGTCCCTATCTAAAATTCAGTAAGCAGTGCCTTCTTCATGAGAAGGCTTCTGCCAAAGAAAACATTGATACAGCCTTAGAAAAACCTCATATGAATGAAGCAGACTGAACTGTTCATTTATTTCATAAATAATGCATACATTGATGAGCAGTGCGAGAATTTTTGCAGTTTCATGTGCTCAGAAGAAATGTAATTTTATTTTCAGTAAAATTCTAGTGCTGTCTTAACATTTTGGTTGGATGTCTACGTAGCTAGCTATAGAGCATTGACATTTTGCAATTATCGAAGCATCTTGAAATAAATTGAGGAGGAATCTGGTGCAAAATTTGTCTACAGGTTGCATGTAGGTAAATGATAACATATGTTATTGATGTCTTAAGCAAAAAAGTTTGTAACTGAGAATAAAAGGTAGGAATAGTGTCTGATTCATCCAGTAGTCATTCAGTGTTTTCTCTGTGCTTCCCTCAGTTGTGGATGTGGGTAATAGAGACTCATGAAGCCACTTTATTCTGTAGAGTTTGGGTGAACAAACTGTTCCTGACTGCTTTTTCTTCTATAGAAAGTCAGTTATTAAATTACGTGGTTTGTGGCTAAAGAACCAGCTCTACAGGTTGAAACGTAACAACGCTTCCCTTAGCTTTGCTTTTAACAAAGCACATAGTTCGGATAGTGAAACAGATTTTATAAAAGTGGAGAATTGAATACTTTCTTTCCAAGACCTTGTTGTAGTTTCACTTTTGACCACTTGGTATGTGTGCGGAATATCAATTCTTCTATCATTATACCTTTCTTTTGACATAAGTATATTAAAGGTCACTGTGTGTTATGGTATTTTAGAAGTGTCTCTAGTTGTCCTGTAGAATGAGTCTGTTTGCCAATTTATTGTCTGAGTGATAGGTGGCAGTAAGTGAGAATGAACCTGTTTATGGGCATGTGGATGGGTATGTGTATTTTTGTGTACTACCATGACAGAACTAGCTGTCTGCATGTGTTGCCTCTCTACTCTTCTGGCACAAAACTAGTTTACTTGACTAACGAATTGGTGTGAGTTTAAGTAAGTTGCTTTTTATCAGATGGGTTTACAAAGTTGGCAGACCTTGGGACAAAGCCAGCTTCTATTTAATAATATTGTCCAGAACAGTGGCTCTGTATTTTCAAGGCAGGGGAGAGGCATTGTCTGTATTCATATCTGGTGTCTAGTGTTTGCAGTTCTTTGGGGATGAAAGTAGAGGGATTTGGTGGGAATGGAGTGGTGGTAAAGAGGGGTTGCTAGTTTTTAATCTTATTGAAAAAATTCCACTTATGACACTGGTGAGGGGAAGAAAGTGTTTATTTCAGTTTGGTTGATGTATTTTTTCCATCAAATGGTGGTCTTAAGGAACTCCCAAAAGGACATTGACTATGTACAAACTTGACAAGGTAGCTTCAATTTTGGAATGACATTTTATTTTGGTAAAAAGACATCAGAATTGCTCTTGAAGGCACTCTTTATACTGCAGTGTCTGAATATTTGTCATATTTTTCAAAATGGACTGGCCTTGGTACATGGAGCAGACTGATTATCAGCCAGCAAAGCACACTGAAGAATTTGTGAAAGATATTTGTCAAGCAACTTGCTAACTTTTTCAGCTTGCTGAAAGATTTTTCTGACTTTACCCCTGAACTACATGCCTCATCCTGCTATCGTTGAAGAGCACCATACTACACTGTCTGTTCAAAGATGGATAAATCAGATTTAAGAATTTATTTCAAGTCAACACTTAACTATTCAGTGGCTCAGAGTGGCTCTTTTATCCCTTGCTTACAAGAAATTAAGGACAACAATCATATTTTCAGGTAGACTAGATGATGATAGAGGCATTAAATAGCTAGTTCCATGCATTGATTTTTGTTGACTTTTAGGTAGTCTTTTCCATGTTAACTTTGTTTTAATTTTACAGTTCAAAAGGTAGGAAATGGTATTAGTGTTTGATATTTGTACCTGTAATTCTGGTATTTTCACACATGAACTTAATATATCTTTGCCACAACATCTTGAGTTCTGTTTTCCAAGACTTATCTTTATTTTTGGTTAGCGGTTTTTCATAGGTTCTGTTTTCTGCAGTTGTGCCCATACCATTAGCAGTGAATCTCTTAAAAGGAGCACTAAACACCAATATTTCCCAGCTCAGGAGCTGCTTTGATTGCTTAGTTCCCTCACTGCTCGGATGCTTTTCAAGTAGACCCAGAAAAAAGATATGTTAGGGGTAAATTTGGTAATCAGTCATATTTTAGCTTTCTTAGTATTTTTAAGCCTGAAAAAGCAATAATGGTCAGAAAAGGAGGAGAGCAAGGTGATAAAAGTCTAGAAAATTGCAATAGTTTCTGTAGCACCTATATCACTGTCTATTTTTTAATGTAAGAAATAGGGCACACACAGTTAACAGGTTTTTAAAGTATTTTTCCTTTCCTAAGCTATAAGGAAGTATTTCTCACATGAAATGTAATAAAGTCATGAAACCCATTTCCTCAAGAAGTTATAGAGATTAAAAATATGAGTAAAGAAAATAAATGATACTAATGAGATTTTTTTGAAGTTCAGCCTCATGCTATCTTCAGCTCATAGACTGTTAACTGGAAGCCAAGGGGATAAGGGAGAGAGATCAGAGGTCATTGCTCAATATGTGATTCAGAAGTACAACAGTGCATTGTGCCCAATGTTTTACAGAAATAAAATTTAAGTTGCGTGATGAATGAAGACTTTGGGATATTAAATGAGAGGAAAAATGTTAAAATAAGATTTTTGTGCAGTGAATTTATATAACAAAGCCATTTGTTTATCCTTTAGGTACGTGTTCAGGAGAACTTGGAATTTAAGATAGCTTTTTATTTGTGAGCAGAACTGAAGGCTGTAAATTAAGTTGATCAATTGGCTATATAAATTGCCTGCTAAAGCAGCAGTAAAATATTTTCTCAAAGAATTTGATAAGGAGTTGAGCACATCGGTGTGTATTAATAATAGAAGGCATTGTATTGATGCAGATCTCAGTGTGTCACAAGAAAAACCCATGCACCATCTAAATCCCATTAGCAGAGAACAGTAAAAGTGAGATAAATCATGTCAATACCATGCTGCTACTTCAATTGAGAAAAACTAAAGAATTACAGAAACAATTGCTGGAGCAGAACCCAAAGCAGAAGCTCTGTGGGACCAAGGCAATACTGAAACTTCCTTGTCCCAGTTTTTATTCCAGCGGGCAAGAAGGGAAAAAGAAGAATGCCTTCCTGTTTACTTTTTTGTTTTCAAATACAAGGATGGAACATTTTGATTATTTGCACTCCTCAAAGGTTAACTGAAAGATGGAAGCTCTAGTTTGTAAAAATGGTGTTGGGAAGATCTCGTAGTACTTCTTGCAGTTGTATAGGCAGGTGAACAGTGTCACCCATTGGGCTGGATGGGACACTATCATGGGTGCACCAGCATGTGGGGAACAAGTATCCACACTGATTTGCAGCTGTAAAAATGAGACTGAGAAAAGCTTGTAGCAATTTTCTGGCCTTCTCTTCTCCAAAGAGTTTTTGCCAAGCAGATTGCTCATTTCCTTGAGATGTCTGAACTTCTAGCTTATTATTGAGAGCTGATCTAATCTTATTTCAAGGTTGTTTTCTTACAGTTTTGCTTTTTTTCCTAGTGCTCAGAATTTAGATAGCTAAGGGAGCCAGCAGACTCTGTATGTGTAGATACCATGGGTCATTTAACCTAGAGAAAGGTCTCATTGAAATGTATAGGGAAGATGGGAGCCCATGCTGGAAACTGATGTTCAGAAGTGAAGGAAGGTTTAAGTAATGAATTCCATGGTGTCTGTTATGACTAACCAGTCGAGTGGTTGCATTTGCATTTACAATCCTTACACGTGCAGATGCTGCGTGTTACATGTAGGCCCTGCACAGTAAGGTTTCAAGTCACAGTGAATTTTATAAACTGATTATCAGAAACTTAGTTCAGCTTGCAAGGTGACCAGCAGGTGTTTTCTAAACTTCTGCAATTGAGGATATTTCACAGTAGTATTTCACCTAGTTCCAGAATGGTGTAAAGGATGATGTGACACTCTGAGCCTCATACATGACAACCCTATTACTTGTGTTTACAGTGTGTAGTTATTTGTTACCAGGAATTTTACTGCTCTTTCATTAACCTGAACTTGAGTTATTAGGCCATAAGTGTTACAGAAGAAGAGTAATTCTGCTTTAATGATACAAAGTTTAAGGTGATTGAACTAATTTGCTGCCTTAAAAGGAAGCATGACTGTAGTTTATTAAAACAAAGATCTGTCTAGCCTGAGATGCTGCATCCAGTAGCATAGGCAGGGCAGAGAGGTGATACTTTCTTCTAAAACTTTCCCAGTCTCTGTGTATTTTGTATTTGGGGAGTTTTCAAGTCACATGGTCTGTAACATTCATGAGCTTATCTTTCTTGTGTAGTCTTCCCTTGGAACCATGTAACTTTCAAGTGTAACCTTGCTACTGTGATAAGGAAAAATGAATTGTTTTTCTAAAGAATATTAAAGGAGTGAGTAAAAAAATAGCAGGGGCATATGGAAGAAAATTAGTTTTATTGCACTATCTCTGTATACATAAAATAGTGTCAATAAAGCTCAATGGCTATAGGATGCTATTTTTAATATTGCCAGAACTATTTCCATCTGAGAAGACATTGGTTAAGGAGAATGAGTAGGATTTTAACTGTGTAAAGCAAAGTACTGAATTTTACTCATAAAAGGAATAGAGCATAGCTGACATGTAATAAGTATGTTAACATTGCTTTGTAGTATTCATATAAATCCATTTACTTAAATATCATTAACATTTGTACATAAGGGATACAATCAGCTTCCATGTCTTCAGTGGTCTTTGGCTTTTGAGCTTTTTGAAGACTGGCATTAGCAAAGTTTAAACGTTATGATCCTCAGTGGAGCAGGACATGTAAGCACCCACTGGATAGCTGTTAAACCAGCACCATTTTCTGGAACAGAACCAGCTGGCCTGCATCTATACCAACAACTCTTGTACCTTTAGGAAGGGTGGCTGTACCCAGATCATCTGTTGGGAATCCTAATTCTGCAGTTCACTCGAACTGTGCCCCCTGCTCTTTGAAAAATGGTAGTTGGCACAAACCACATGCAGTTTAACAGTATACAAGTTTAAATGCTTGGGAATGTTTTCTGTTTGTTGTAAAGATACAGTCATAAAATACTTGGAGATAGGGGAGGTATTTTAATCAAAACTGAGATTAGTATGATTTGGTTTTAAGTTAATTATAGTTAAGCAACCTTACAAATACAGGACTTTCTTCACACTCTTGCATTAAATGCTTGATCTTTGAAGTTGCTCCTTCTGTATGCTTTGTTACCCTTATTGTATAAATCATGGATATGAACGTCAGGATATGCAAAAATTTTGTTTCAGTTTAAATTTAAAAAAAAAAGGGGAAAAAAGACACCAAGAAGTTATTAATAATTTCCATTCTTCTACTATACAAATTCCATGTTATGTGTTGGCTTACTATTTATTCTGAGTCTTTGAAGATCTGTCAGATTGTAGTCGCTGAAAACTATGAGCAGAAAAATACGTTGAGTGAATGTTACTGTAAGAAAACTATGAAACATTAAATTAGAAATTGTAATTGATCAGGTAATGTACTAGAGAAAGAATATTCAAGGTGGGTTTAATATGGTTGACTAATTCTTAGAGCATCTTCACATTATAGACTAAGTTTGTTTACAAATGTTGTGACAATGGCATTTCCTGCTTGGCTTCTGTCCGCAGATGCAGTTTCATTGGCACATAGGTTTTAAATGTTAAAATTCCTTATGTGAGTATTTTGACCAGTTAAAGGCGAGAATTAACTAGGAAGACGACCCTAATAGAATGGGGTCTTCTGATAGCATTTTATTCCTGCAGAGCACAGTAGTTCTTCCCACTGCATTTAAAAAGAGATAAGGATTAAGAGGTTCTCTATTTCTGCAAAATACTAAGTGGCTGCAGCATTTTGCATAATAAAGTTTTACCCTAGCTAGCTCAGGTACAGTCGTGAGCGAAGCTCAGAGCACAGACTAATCTCCCAAATATCTAATTAGCTTTTTGGGCAATTTTTTTTCATACTATGCTGCATTCTGTACGGCTGCATTACATTGTACTGAAGTTAATGATTTTCCCATGTACCTGTAGCAGTTAAATTTTGTCAGTAGCTGAGGCATACATGTCCTAGAGTAAGAATTTAGATTCTGATGAAGTTTGAAGAAAACCCACAAAATCAACCCAAACTAAAAAAACCCCAAGAAACCAAACCCCAAACCTAAAACAACAAAAAATAACCTGAACAACCCTGAACATGCAAAACAGCTGAAACAACAACAACAAAAAACCCCAGAATGATTACTAGGTTCTGTAAACTCCAAGTTAGAGTTAAATTCTTAAGCTTATAAATGTTAATTTGGAAGGTTAATGGTTTAAATGAGGGGTTGCATCAGCACTTCAGTTTGGAGTTAAGAGAAGACCTAATTCTAATGTATGCTGGAGATTTGAATGACATTCTAGTCAGCAGACAGGAGTCCTTTCTTAATCAAAGGGCTTATGCCAATTATTTTTGGAGTTTAGAGTTGGCTGGTTAGTTGTCACACTGACATCTGGAACAGAATTTCAGGTCAACACCTGGAATTTGAACACAAACTGTTAAATTTATTTCTTTGGAAAACAGTACAAGGGCAAGAATCTATTTGTTTGAATACTGTGTAATTGAGGCTCTTGAAAGAATGAAAGTAACACTTTCTGAGTTTGAGAAGTGTATTTTTATGCTTATCTCTGTAAAAGTGCATGTTGGGTTGGGGGTTTTTTGTGTTTTGAGAATTTTTGGGAACATATCTGTTCAAGAAGTTTTAGTTTATCTGTGCTAAATGATAAAAAATACAGCTGTTCTGGGAGCATGAAGTGTAGTTTAGGTCAGAGGTGCAGAAATAGTCTAGCCTTCTCTGTAAGGATAGTTTTGTAAAAGTAACACTACTTAAAAACAGGGGGCAGGGCAAGTAAGGATTCCTTTGGTATTTAATTGCTCTGGAATGATATTTTAATGCTGATACATGTTAAGGATTTTTTTCTGGTGGTATATTTTGTTTTTTGTCTGGGCATTCTCTCCCTTTGGTGTTGAATTGAGAAAGATGAGCAGTATGAGAACAACTTCACTGATTCTAGACCAGGTCTGCACATTTCAACTCTCCTGCTGACACTCTTGTGAATCCTTTACAGGATCCTGTCAAGCTTCTCCAAGACCACCAGAAAAAAGTGCTTTGTTGTGACAATAAATAATGAAGCCACTTATGGTACTGTGCCCATCCAAACACTATGACCTGTTTCTTAAAGCATTTGTCCCATGTTTTTATGACCTCTGTTTCCTACCATAATTTTCAGTGGTAGTCAAGCATGCTATATATGGAGCACAGCTGAAATTCTAGCTTAGTCTGCAAGATGGGAGAGACAACCCTATCTGTGTGGGACGCTTAAATTGAAGAGGCATACTTGTGGTTGTTAATTACAGATGCTAAAAAACTTGGGTAGACTATTTCTAAAATGGGGTATTATTTTCTGCTTTCTAATTAAGGATAACCCAGTGGGTTTGCATGTGTTCAGTATGATGTTGAAGAGCAAGCAAAGGTGAAGCAGAAGATGATCTGAAGGTTTCATTTTAGTTTTATGGATTTTTCTTCAGTGGCATTAAGGCAAAGTTACGCCATTGTGCAAGAAAAAATTAGTTATGTTTAAAAAAAGTAACTGTGCCTAAACTGAGTAGTGTTTTGAGCTTAAAAAACGTTTGGTTAAAATTTCATGCAACTAAAATATATTTTCCGCCAATTTGTTTTGGTTTTAAAAATGATGCATTTGGCACATAGATTCTCTTTTATGAGACAGTACAAACAGTTGTAACACCAGCTTACTAAGAATGATTTTTGTACTTCTAGATCTCCTCTAGTATTAGGAGAAATTGAAAAGCTTTTCTTTTAAGAGTATAGACCCAATTCAATATAATTTTTGTCTGATTAAAGAAATAAAAGAGCCAGGGATCTGTTAGACTAAGGACAAGGCCTGAAGTTGCTACTATCCATAGAAAGCAATACAGAAAGTATTTTACTAGGAGATGATGAAATTCAGGTGTCAGGCAGCCATGGTACCAGCAATCAAGCAAAGTCTCTCACGCCCAAAAGTTAGTTGAGTGCATGTTAGTACTCCAGCTCAGAAGAGGGTTACCTGGTTAACCTGTCAGGGACCATCTGCTTTTGACTAGAGTTTGCAGCTTTGTACTATTGTACTGGCTGTGTGATTATGTTCATTCTAACATCTAGAACTAATGGTGCCACTGAGTTAAACTGTGATATGATGCTGTTGGATCTGTGTTTCTTTTTAGGTGCATCAAACTAAGCCTGGCATTTGGAACTAATATTGAGTTAGTTTGGCAGAGGTTAAGGAGGGCCTGGGTTTGGACCAAGGTCCTGAGCAGCCTGGAGCTACGGAATTACTTTTCTTTCTTAGGCTTGAAGAAAACCATGTAATTTGCATTTGTGATGGTGGCAACTCCCAAAGTGCTATTAGGTTGTTAATGCAGCTTTTAGAATTCGTCTTTGGAAAAAGCTGAATTAGTTTTAGACAAACATATTCATCTTATGTTTTCTGTTGGTGGGGGCATCTTCCAAAGTAGTTTGAATTTTCTTAAGTATCCTACTGAGTAAAACATCACCTTATCTGCCAAATAGGGATCCCACACAAAAGCTGAGGTTCCCCTCCTCTACTTCAGGCATGCTGAAAGTAAGGGATTGTTCCCTTGTGAAAGGTGTTGATTGGGTTACAGCTTGGTTTGATGAAAACAGAGCTGCCTGGGGGCTGTGTCTCTGTAGGAGATGAACTGGGGTTGAGCCACATGTGGTCCCAAAGATTACCTTATAAACAGCAATCAGTTCAGGCAGCAGAATAGATATTAAGGGCCTATTAACTTGCTTGGGTCTCTCTTTGACTTGAAAAGTACTTTTGAGCAGAGGAATAATAAAAGCGAAGGGTTGCCAAAAGCTATGGAAGGTGCATCTTTCTATATCACTGTTGGGACATCTGTTGAATTGGGGATTTATCTCCTACTGAGCATCTGCTGAGTTTTTGAAGTACATACTGAGGTCAAAGGACGGAAGCTTGAAATGATTGCATAATGTTTATTCTTTTCTTTGAAGATTTTAGACTTTAATCATACAGCATTTGGACATATTTAACAAAGGACAAACCTACATGAATATTTGGCAAACTTCCAGAACTTATTACATGCATTAGTTGCAGCTTTAGAACTTGGATTTAAAAATATTTTGGGCTTGCTGAAACTAGGTTTTGCAGGTCCATTTTTTAATCTGTATATCATTCTAACTGCATCTGTGACTTGATTGCATTGGATATCTGAATGTGACCAAAAATTAATTTTCAATTCATCACTCTCCATGTGGCTCAAGAAAAGAAAATCTTTAGCATTCCAGTGCCATCAGAGAGGGATTTTTGGAAAAAACAGAAGTGTCCAAAGAATCTCAAAACAGGGGCGCAACAAATCATTTCTGTGTTCAGAAATGAGGTTTCCTTAAGTTCCTTCTGTTCTATCCATTATTCTATTTGCTGCTTCTTTTTAATTTAAAATTATTTGTGAACAAGGATAATCAATATGTTCATGGTTCTTATAAGTAGTTGCATAGTTTGGATTGGCATTAGGGTTAAAGAGCAAACTGCTGAGTTAGTGGATATAAATTGACTTGACCTGCTAGTAGTGGTGGTCATTAATAGTTCATTTGGCTCGGAGTTCTGTCTTTGCAGACTTGTCAATGTGGTATTGCTGATAACAGAGCTGAATATCTGCCTGTATGTTGGGAAAGTTCCACATAGAAAATACAGTAATTGCATTGCTTTGTTGACTAATCTTCTACCTAGAATAATCTTCTCTGACATGAATCATTTCCAAAATCTGCATATATCTAAAATCAATAATTTGGGGTATTTATATAAAAGACAATCTGTTACAGCTGAAACGCAAAAAGCATCAGCAAAATCTGTATATACAGCACCTCTGTACACCAGAAAGTGAAAATCACTGAGTTTTGGTTTTGAAGTTGCTGATTATAGAGTGCTTGTTAATGTATTATGTAGTCTTTAAGGATGAAAAGGTTATTATATTACAAATTTCAAAATGCAAGAAGCATAATTATGGCATAGCCTTCTGATTTTAGTGTTACTATGAATGTACATGGGTATTACAGAACTGATCCCGTCATGTGGGTAAAAAAATGAAGATAGTGATAATATAATATGCTGAAAGTAAATAGAGTGAATGAATAATATGCTAAAAATTAATACAGACTTCCTGTCTGCGTTGCCTGGAGTCCTGGTTGTATTTATGAGAGGGAGGGAGTTTGGTAGTTCAGCTTGAAAGACTTTCAGTGCAAAGAAGTTTATGAGGGTATTATGAATTATGGAATTATGAATGTGATCTTTAATGGTGGTGTGTTGTCCCCTCCATTTCTCCAAAGCTGTGAGAGTGGCATGTATAGCTCTTTCACAGGGAATACACCTCTGTTCTACAGGGGGGTTATATTATTTTTTTTAATCCTCCTCCCCTCTTTGCCTGTAGATTTGCCATGACAGGGTATATCCTGCCTCTATGAAAATTAGAGATTGCTGTCTAATGATAAGGGTTTAATCTGCAACGAATCAGACATGTGGAAACTTCTGTCTGTGGAATTTTCTGTTTGATCTGAGAGGAATGCCCTTGCTGTGCCCTTCCTGTAATGAAAGCAAGGTAGAATGAATCAAAGTGATTCTAGATAAGATTGGAATGTGTGCATTGGTTATGCCTCTATTATATTTGGTGTTGCAATTCTGGCCATATGTATTATTTTATTATTTGAGATATTAGCAGCATAGTTCATCTTCTTAAAAAAATCTCTTTTTGTTTTAGCTAAAAGTGCAATTTTTTTATTGATGAAATTTGAGTTAATTACGTAGGTTTGACTACAGAAAGTCTTGCTCGCAACAATTAATATTGTCAGCAAGATAGTGAAAGATATACAGCATCTTTTTCATACTGTAAATAATTTTACAGTATTCACTTTATCTTCTGTTTTAAAGATTTTGTTGGTGTGCCATTGTGAGAAATAGCTAACAGTTTCTCTCCATCGTTATTTCAAAACCAGTTAATGATTAACAAATGTGCAGCTGCCTGTGCAAGGAATGTTACTTTCTTTGGGACGGGGGGAAGAAAAGATGATTATTCCTTCACATAAGAAGTCTGGTGTGATAGTTCACTTTGACGGTAATATAAATATTACAGGATCAATTTCACCAGACTGATTAGAAATGAGAAAATGACCTGTGCCTCTCTTTGATGTTTGGTTATATGTATATGCTTTCTACCTGTTCTGTTAGTACATTAATATTTTGGGTTGCCTGTATTTATCCAGACAGTAGTTTTAAAGTAAAAAATATCTAAGAAGAGATGGCAATCTGTTAGTAAGTGGATTATTTGTGTATGGATATAAGCAAAACATGGCTCAAAAAAAGTGATAAAAATCTAAGCAGTTCATAGTCTAAACTATTTTGCACCATTCCTAATCAGATTTCTCAATAGAGCCTTTTCTGTTAAGTACAGAAACCACCAGATCAGGAAATGTGCTTATAAATATAAAACCAAAAACTGTCATAGAACTCGAGCTTTTCAATTAGCTTTTTGCTTGCTTCAGAATGTTCATACTGAATGGTGAAATTTTGTACTGAAATTTTGGACTGACCTGAATCTTTACAGTTAAGGTAGAGGAGGAAAGTGTGAGAAGGTTCAAAAATTGTTAGTGGAAAATGAGTTGTCAAGTTGTCATTGACTCAAATGACACATCAGTTTTAATGTGTGTTGTTTAATAAGAAGTTAAGGGAGTGACAATTAGAGTGAGAGCAAGATTACTGCTGATTATTGGAGTAAATATTTGAGTGAATATTGATTCAGCGTGTGATGATGGGAGGAAATGGAATAAGAAATACATGCCGTTCTATGTCTGTAATTCCAGGGATGATAAAAAAATACTTCGGAAACTGAGTCATTCAGTCTAGTCAAACACGAGAATGGCCAACATTTGAGAGTGTCTTTTTGACAAGAGCTATGCACAGCTACAGAGATTTGAGAAGGTCTCCTGGTGCAACTCTCTAGTTGCTCTGTGTTCTGTGAATTTCTTAAACAAGGAAGAAAATCCTCAGTGCTTGGCAGCAAAATGCATTTTGTGCCTAAATGGTCTACTACATACCTACAGTATCACATTGTTCTTTCATTTTCAGAGTGTTGTAGTGTTGACAGAGTTGATCTACTTCTCTGATGGCTTTAGGACAAATTATTGTTATATGAAGTGTTATTCATAACACTCATTTTCTTTGGTATTGCTACGAAGGGTGCAGCTATCTTCAGCAAGAAATGTTTCTGTGGAGAAAGAGCTTCTTCAGTGGAAATTCTGTCAGAGAGAAACTGTGGTCTCTGTTCATCCAAATGCTTGCAGGTTCAGCTACTGAATTGAATAAAGTGAATTAAATTTATAGATTTTTATACTTTTTAACTGTAAATTGCATTCATTTCTACTACTGTTAATAATTTTTTATTCTGGAGAGTGTTGATTAAAACTGTGTGTGCAGTTATCAATTAGTTAGGAGAAAGACTGAAACCGTTTCCCAACAAGCATCCAAGGCCCCCATAAATAAGTATACTTGACATCTGATAAGTAATCTCTAGTTTTCTAGTTACAAGTCTTTTTGTTAGATGATAGGTATTGATTCTTCAGTGTGCTCTAAGAATTTGCTTACAAATGGAGGATCTCTCATTTGCTTGATACAGTAAGCATAACCAAAGAGAATAAACATAATTTTATGGTACCAAAACTGTTTACCTTCATCATTCCCCTAGCTTTAAATTTTTACTCAAAACTGGACAAGTTAAGAAATGGTTCTCTGTATGGCCTTGTGTTTAGTTTGGTTCGTATGCAAAGGCAAATAAGGCTAATACAGAAATTAGTTTAAAAAAATTAAGTTTAAAATTAGGTATTGATGAATGTATAATACCCTCTGGAAACATGAGTAGAGATAAAGTCTGAATAAATAAATGGATACTTTGTAAGTTAATAAATCTGACTTTGTCAGAACAAGGATGAAAATGTCTTTTGATGTCCCTGGATCCCAGATGCTTTAATTTCATGACTTTGTCAATTTGCTTTGTTCCCCTAGCATTAGCATGCCCAGAGGTATATCAGATCTTCTTTGCACACAGAAATCAGCTTGGG
Organism: Hylia prasina; assembly: GCA_013397195.1. Classification (NCBI taxonomy): domain Eukaryota; kingdom Metazoa; phylum Chordata; class Aves; order Passeriformes; family Sylviidae; genus Hylia; species Hylia prasina. The sequence continues at coordinate 1,916,395 of VYXD01008710.1, read as the reverse complement.
AGCAGCATTTCTGTTGGCAGTAATTAAGTGCTATTGTGTATATAGCTACCTGGTGCAGTAACATAACAGCAGTAACAGCCTGATTTCCAGTATTCCTCAAGGCTACCTGCCTTTTGGTAGGTATCTTTTCTTGCTCAGAGATGGTCTGGAAACTGTCATTGCTAACCAGCAGTTTCTGTAACTGAAAATATTTTGGCGACTGAAAGCTTGAAGCAAAATTGCAGCAGTCCAAACCACAGCCATGCATAAATAACACACACACTAAACAACAATTTTTTGTTGCGGTTTAGTTGTGAGCCAGAGTTGCTGTGGAACACAGCTGTAACTGCTTCTTACTGAAGGATAGGACTGCTCTGTTAGACTTGCTTGGGCCTTCAGTGTTTTGCAGAAGTAATGAGGTTAGCTGCAGTTTCAAATTGCCACCAAAAAGGGAATCTGAGAGAAATGCAGTGTGCGCAGGAAAAGTATTCTTGGGATATATGGAACAATTTTCCTTATTTAAGATGGTCGCTAAACCCTGACATTTACAGACAAAACCTGTAATCTGTAAAGTTTAATTGCTTCAAAGTATACTTGTTGCAGAACTGTCCAGGTTTTAATCGTTTGCAGAGGTCTAAACAGCTAGATCCTTTTGGATCAACAAACCAGTTTCTGAACAATTAAATGTGTTGCTCTTGTGCATAATTGGCTTCCCATGCGTCTCATTATTTTCCTTGTAGACTCTTCTTCTGCCTAAGGGGGACCTAGGTTAATCTGTCAACTCCAGTTAGTTTTGAAATTCCTGGGGCCATTTGCAGAGGAATTTCCCCTTCAGAGGCTCCCCATTTCCCAGCTAAATTACTAGAGTTACCACACTCATTGTCAACAATTCCTTAGTACTAAGAAGACTGATAGAGAAGTTAAGAGGGATTTTGCAGTCACTGGTGAAGCCAAGTTATAAAGAACATATATTTATTCATTTGTGTATTTAAGAAATTCTTGTGAACTTTAACAAAGAATATAGAAATTCATCCTTTGCATTTCTCATGCAGAGGCAAGTACACATTCTTCATAAAAATTTGATTAAATAATTTCCTTCTTTGTCCTTGATGTTCATAAGTATACGAATAGTGGACCTGTAGAAGCCTTTGCTTGTTTGTGAATCACCTACATTTTAGTAGAAATTTTCTTGGTCATGAAGGTAACGTGGCTTAAAATAGCTCAACAATATTATCCCAAGAGTTTTGCTTAAATGTAGTTTCTTATTCTAATTTTATAATACTATGTAACTGAGTTTCTTGGGACATAGAAACTGGTGGTGTCTTTATGTGAAGACAAAAGCTGTCCTGAATAAGGGATGGCTGGCCAGAGCAATGACTTGCATCGGGTCCTACAAACTTTGCTCATGTAACAAAGTAAGAGAAGCTGCTTTTGCAGGTACCAAAATCCCATGTGCTTGGCCCAGAACCTGCTGGCGTTTGTTCTTTTTTCTCTAGTATTTTATAAACCTGCTGTAATGTTGATGTTACAGTGATGTTGACTGCTGTGTAGTGCAGTCATGATTTTTTCAGCAAGCTTTCTGTCAAATCATGAATGACTGCTGGTGTTAAGAGCAAAGCTTGCTTTACTTGCTGTCTCTTCAAGGAAACACAGGTCCTATGTGGTTGTATTACAATAATTTTTGCCATTGACATAGGAGTTCACATTACATTTCCCTAATGTGGACTCATCAGGGGGTTTTTATGTCTCTCCATATCGAGCTTTAGCAACATGGTACTGTTCCTCTGTATAGCAATTATATTGCCTGTCCGAAAGCTTGACATACAAGCTGCCTAGCTGACAGAAATAAGCTGGAACTATTAAAATAGCCATAAATGAGGCTGACAATGGGAGCTGTCTGTCATTATCCCAAAAGATTTTTTGAACTGGAAGTAATCAGTTGAGTTCTAAGGCAGCACCATCACAGATCTTCTAATTGCAAAAATTCCCCCTCCCCAACCCCCCAACTTCCTGAGAGGAAGTTCAAAATCTTTGTGGACCTTGGAGATTTATTGCTTGTAGCCCACACTACCTAGTACCAAATCATAATTTCTGGGTGCAATTTTTTATGTAGACAATTTTAGGAAAATACGTAAAAACTGTTTTTCTTCTATAAATGTTCTGAACACTGTCTTTGCCGTTCATTTGACTTGTTTTTTGTAGAAATGTCCAGAAAGTGGCAGGAACTAGAAGTTAAAATGTTATTGCATCTAATTATTTACAGTTCTCTTTTTGCCCCATTTTTTATTCTACTTTACCCATTTAACTGGTATGTGATAAATCTGGCTTTTTTGTGTTTTAAAATATAGTCTATTTTTGGCATAGAGCTTTAACTATGCACATCTTTGCTTCTAGGTCCTTGTTCTGTCTCTAGATTCTTATTTCAGGGATAGCTGCTTTTAACTGTTGAACATTCTGTATTTCTTCAAATCTGTCTACCTACCTGGCTTATAAGCTGTACATAGCAGAGGACAGTAGTGTCCACTTGAACACAGTTCGAGTCACTGCTGTTTGTTCATAGCACAGAAGTGATGCATAAACTGTTCTGTGTTTTATGTCAAGGTTTGGATTTGACCACATGCTGAGGCTCTTTGGATGCCAAGTTTTCGTTCCCAAAAGATATTTTAAAAGGACAGACAGCTTTGATAAGTTCTGTGAGCTTGGAAAAGTGAGACAGGTTTCACTGGACGCTGATAGTGTCTGATGGTTTCACTGACTACTCTTGCTGTTGTTCCATTACTGTCATGGGAATTCTTTAATTTCAAATACAGTAGGTTTTTAATGAAACCTGGAGAGTTCGAGACCTTGTACTAATATAATATTTACCTAAGATACTGCTACAAAACTGGATTTGGCTGTATGTTTTGCTACACCTAGTCAGTTCAGTGAAGTTGAATTTGAGATATAAAACATCATTTTATTATGATTGAGGTTTTTCTTTGTTCCATTTGGAGGTTTTATTGTTAAAATTTTAAATCTGCTCTGCTGGTGATGGTTCCTCTACTGTGTTTAAGGGTGGGTTCTGTGTGTCTTGCAGTGATAGTCTTTCCCTTCTCCCCTTCCGTCTCCCAGAACTTGCAATAACTGGTCCCTGGAAAGAAAGAAAGCAGTGGTGGACTCTGCATGTTTAAGGTCTTGCTACTGCTGCAGTTCCATCAGCTTACTGATATTGTACTAATTTTATTTGAAACTTTCCAGGCCTTGATTTGTTAGAAAATGAGCAGTTTGTCCTTGAAACAGCAACAGGAATTGCTTTCCATTTAACAGTTCTAGCTGAGCATGATTTCTTAGCTGGTAGTACATAAGGCACAACCTGAAATGTGTATAGTTTTGTATGTCAAAGAGCTATAAACAAAATTTAATTACATTTTCCAGAATCTGCCCTTATACATGCTGACAAAAGACTTGTAGTTCCAATATGATACTTTCAGCTTATTTTAAGTACTTTTTTTGTAGCTTTTCCTGAGAGAAATTTTTCTGTGCATTCTCTGAAGCTGAAAATTGTGAAGTTAAGGTTTTTTCATTGCCTTTCTTATAATGAAGAAAATTATTTATGATAAAGAAGAAATGTTATATCTAAGTAAAAATGAATTAAAAACACTGTATAGTAATTTATTGAATATTTAAAGAAATGTGTAAAATCTGTAAAATATATGTGGCAAGAGTTAACTTGGAATAAGCGTTTATGTTTATAATGTTTATATTGTATCTTAGACAATATTATCTTGGGGTACATGAGAAAATGTTAGGTCGATTGTTTTTCTTTTTTTTTTCTCCCCCCCCTAACATTAAAATGCAGTTAACCAGGATGCATGTAAAAGGTAAAGCATCAAATTATTTTAAAAAAATCAGGATGTGTTAATTTGCACTTCAACTTCGGCAAAGCAGAAGAATTTCTGAGTGGTTGTAAAGGAAAAAATAAACTAATTCAAACTAGACTGAATCATTAGTTTTGCACATTCATATTCTTCAGACATGTTTGCAGACAAGTCACCTCACTTTGAGGTATGGAAAACACAGATGGTTTGTTGCTTGGTTACCCTCTTCCTGTCTTTGCCTAATTAATGCTTGTGGAGAAGAGGTGAGTGAAAAGCTGTGAGCATCTCTTGTTCATGTGTGATTAAAAGGCAAGCAATAGTTGCTAAAACTTTTTGCTCTCCTTCAGGGCTGCAAACAAGGATTATTTATATTCTGAAACAGTACAGTTTAGTCTGTGTGAATCTTCACATGTGAGAAGTCTGATATGAGTAGCTTGCATTGTCAGTGATAAGCTTTAAATTGCTGTGGAGCTGAGCTGAAGAGCAAATCATGTTTCTCTGGGTGGCTTTTGCACTTTGTTCCACAGAGGTGTAATCACGTAATGCTTCCTGTTCAAAGTGTACATGCAATAAAAGTAAGGAATTTTTCCAGCTCAGCTTATTTGTCAAAAATAATACTTTTTTAAAAAAAGAAGAAATAGTATATACTTTTGAAAAGTTCACACTGCCTGCCACAGGTCTTTAATATTTCAAGAGTTAAAGTGCAGTCTCTCCTGGCATTCTGCTGTGTTTATAGAGTGGATGAGCTGACATTTCACTTTTGCAAGAGAAATCTCATTCCATTCCTTCTTTAGAAGGAATTGAAGGTAACTCCACTGTTTCATGCAGTTACCAGGATGGAGGTTTTGGTCTTTTCAGCTGATATTTTATGTACTGAATAGTTTATTGTCTCTGTGGCAGGACATATTTAAAATTTTCAATGCTTAAGGATAGCTGGTTTGTGTAAAATTAGGGCTGATGTGATAGTGTGCTGTCTTTGTTTTGGTTTTACTAAGTGGTTATTTATTACACTTGAGTGATCAAATACTATTAAATTTTGTTGACATTAGCATTGGATGCGTTTTTAGAAGCACGGTAGGCTTAGGATTTAATTGTCTCTTAGTGGTGCTTGGTAGAGGCCTGAGTTACAGTAGCACAGTGGCCTCAGGGAAAAAATACTTTTTTTTTTTTCTTCTGAGTTCAATAGGTTACATGTTTGAAAACTTTCAAATTATAAAACCCTTTATGGTATGTAGGGTTGTGACTGCTGCTTCAAGGCATTTCCCAATGTCAGATTACAGTTGTGACCAGAAGTTTCAGAAGTTATCAGAAGGAAGTTGAGAAGTTAACAGAAGCACAGATAGAAGATTTTTTTAATTGCTGTAAAAGTGGAAAGAATCTCAGCTGTGATGCTGGCCACAATTAGTATTTCAGATGGGTGTGGTACTAGTCTGCTGAAGTCTGTTTTATCTTGTGTGGGTAGGTACCATAACTATTAATAAATGCACTTTTTTTCCCAAGTCACCTTCCTTTTCTTAGCATTTCTGACAGGAATCATAAAGTGGAGGGAAAAACCCCAACAAAACAAGTAAAAAGCCCCTATGTGTAAGACACAGGAGCACACAGGGTTGCACTTGCCAACTGTCCTGATTTGACTGTGCCTCTAGAAGTTACTCAAGGGGAAAAGGAGGGTAAAAGAGTGGGGATGTGTTCCTCTTTAGGGCCTCTGGGGTCTGCTGAGAAGCAGACAAGCACTGCATCTTTTCCTGCACCAGATGCTCTTCCCTGGTTTCTTGTAGATGTAGGTTTTTAAGGGGTGGAGGACTGTTTGTTTTTTGGATTTTTAATCCTGTCTTCTCTGCTATAGCCTCTGTATTTATACAGCTCAGGAAAATGCTAGTCATGTCATGGTAGGTAATAATGTAAGAAAATAATCTAGGAAAAATAGAGCATATAAGAAAAGATGAATAGGAAGTAATTTGTGTTCATCTGTGTTTGATCTGGATATGTTTGAAGAACTGCACTGTCGTTAACAAAGTATTGGTTAGAATAGTTGCTGTTTAAATAAAATGAACTGCGCAAAAAATCAAAAATTGAAAATACCAGCTTTATAAAATGTCTTTGTTTTTCTGGACTATTCCGGCTGTGCAATTGTGGAGATTTTGGTAACAACCTGAAAACTGTCTATTCTGAATTGTATAACATTAGAAGCCAAAGTATGATAGCATTATATTAAATACGACTTTACTAGGGAAGGTAGCCAAACCACTAACAAATGAGGCTGATGTGACTCTTTCTTTGTTTTAACAACAACTTAAATGAAGTTTCACAAAATATAAAGCAGAAATTTTCCCAGAAAGAGCTGGCCAGTAAACTACTGGGTGCTGGGATCCTTTGGACTCTTGTTCACATAGTAACTTCAGGAAAATATATGTGTTGCCTGTCTTGAGGTAACAGAGATTCATCCAGTAAACTGCAGTATGTGCTGAGCAATTTTATCTCTAATTTAAAAGAGTGTGCAGGCCTTAGTGATAGTTTACACTGCAGTGACTTGCTGTTTGTTTAGAATTCAGGACAGTTGCAGTCTGGGTTGGTGTGCTGGCAGTCTAGTGCCAATGAGGACAGCATGTCTCCGTGTTCCTAGCAAGCTTAATCCACTGGCTTTTGGAACGTTGGTTTGAATTGGTTGTTTGTTGAAGGTCATTTTTGATCAAACCTTTTGTTCGTGGAATTCATAAAATATTGCTTCTCCCCCCTCCCCCCCAAATGCCTTTAAAAGCAGCTGAAGAAGCTTTTTGATTTACTCAGCTTATTAGAAGTTAGATTAATGGAGTTTGTAATCAGATTTCAAACATCATGTTCCAGGCCAGGGATTTCTTAGTTTGTTTCAAATGTCATTCCCGGGGCAAATTCTGCTAAACTGCATTTTCATGCTTTGCTGAGAAATGATTGCAGGTTTTGATTTCCATTATGGAATCATTAATATTGTTAATTAGAGTTCTTATGGATAAGCACACTTAAGGAGGATCATCCCTGGGAATTGGGAGTATTATAGTTTGAGCATTTGTTAATTAGATAAAATTGGCATATGTAAGAGTGTCAGATTTGAGGTGTATTTTATGCTTATTTTTGGTTTTAAGAGTGACTTTGGTTGTAGTGATTTGTTTTGTGGGATATAAACTGAGGGAATTGTTGGTTCTTGTTGAGAGTGGGGCTAGTGTTTCGACTTTTTCCTCAGTTGCTGTATTCATAAACCATCCTGTTCCTCCATAATAAATTCTGTCCAAATTATATTCTACTGTAGTCACTTAGAACTTTTGCCTTCCTTTAATGAAATCAATAGAAAAGTCCTATTGCATTGAGTGGAAACAATATCTAGTCTAAAATTTCAGACATATGAATATTGTAAAATCAGTTCTGATGTCCTCTTGTAGATGACTGAGAAACATTTCATCAGAGCTCTTTTGTGCTCCCCTCTGGTGGTTAGTGACTGAATTTAAATTTCTTTTTTTTCTGACCACCTGAAAGGCTTCAAGACTGCACAGCCAGTCAAGTGAAAAATGCTTTTTAGATCCTCACTTCACCTTGTGTTTTGAATAACAATGTTTGCAAGTCTTTGGGATTACTATACATGCTAAAGATTCATTAGTAGATTTCTAAATTTGTCTTGCCACATAAAAAACAAATGGTTTGTAAAAGTCAAAACTAGCCAACTGCCTTAGCATAGAGGATGGATGGGAAATCTTCTGATTGAAGATATTCTGTGAATGGGAGAAAAGTGAGAGCAGAGATGAAGCTTTTACAGCATTGAAGATAAAACAGAGGCACTTAAGATGTATTCCTTAAATGTGCCTTGCACCACTTGAAAAAAAAAAAAGAAAAAATCTTTCTAGGAGCGAAAACATGCTGTTGAAACTGATAATATGATCTTACTGATGCTTAATGGATCTAGGTGTTTTCAGGATTACTACTCTTAACTAGATTGTTTTATTATTTCTGTTTGATATAGGAGTCCAGATCATTTTTTTCTGTTACCTTGAGAACCACTGGAACTAGAAACCATTATATTTATTAATTCCACACCTGCTGAATGCTGGCTCTCAGGCAGCATACAGTCTTATGCTGCCCTAATATGTAAAATAGGCTACTGTAGTCAACATTTGCAAAAGCAGAAAACTGAGACAAGGACCAATTAAGTACCAACGGTACTTAAAAGACTGATTCTAGACTGTGATTTGGTAGAAGAGTGATTGTTATCATTGTTAAAAAAAGTGATCAGTCAAATTTTTTGAGCTTGTGTTCCTTAGAAGGTGTAGTAGGCTACTGAAATTTTCATGCAGTTTTATTCATTATTGTTGCATGGAAATTAAAAATGAAGCTCTTGGTGTTCTCAGAGGTAAAATCAGGCAAGATTTAGTGTTAAACTTAAGAAGCAGGAGCAATTTCAGCTAGAGTAATGACAATAGGATGGTGTTTTGTAATTACTGATGTAAGATCAGATTGTTCAGGGGGCAGAGAAAAAAAATGTAAGTATTTCATATAGTTATGTGTGTTTAGTTTTGATTGTATTTTGTGACGTAAAAGCTGATGTAGAACCAGAAGCAATTCAAGTTTTGATTGTCTGAGCCTGCTCCCACCCCTAGATGTGTGCTGTTCCATTTTATTGCTGGGTTCAAACATTAGGAAAAAAGCTGAGTCATATAAATAGATCAGACATGCCTCCTTTGCTATTGCCTGCAGCTTTGAGCAGTGAGGAGAGCTAGGTGAGGTGGCCTCTCCTCCATAGCCCTCAATATGTGAAGGCTGAAGGGAAATTTTTGTTCCCTATCTTCCTGTTCCCTTTTGCATAGCTTTTACGATGGAGGAATGTTATTTTGTGTCTTAATTTTTTATATTGTCAAAGTAATCCACTTACCTGTGATGCCTATCTCTAGTAATCATGGAATTGTAGAATAGTTTAAGTTGGAAATAACCTTAAAGTTCATCTAATTCCAGCTCTGTGCCAATGAGCAGAGACACCTTTCACTAGACCAGATTGTTTAAAGACCTATCCAAGCTGGCCTTGAACACTTCCAGGAGTAGGACATCCACAAATACAAGTTTCCCAACTTGCATGCTCATACCTGTCTACTCCATCTATTTTAAACTGTGTCCTTTGTGGCTTTAAAAAAAAAAAAAATTAGGAATTAACCTGTTGATTAGTGTTAAACAGTTAGGTAGACAGTTTTGCATAGCTGACTGATCATAAAATTGTTTCCCTGGATGCTTTCTATTTCAGACTGGAATTATAAAGGCCACATAAAGAAAAATGTTCACCCTAAATTTCAGGCTCAGTTGAGTGAGAAACATAAGAAAATTCCCTGTTACTTTGACCTGATGCGTGCTTAGAGTGTGAGTGCCCCTGTAGGAAATTGGGACATTCTGAAAGCCAGAGCTATCCTATTGGGGAATCTGTGTTACATGATGCATCCAGTGGTCAGATCATCAGACAGATTCTAAACCTTTTATTGAACACTCTTCAAAGTCCATGTAAAATAAAGAGAAGTAACATTATATATGCAGATAGAAAAATAAATAAATTGAAAATAAAAATTAACCAAAAGAAAAAGTTGCCCTTATGTACTGTATCATTCTGAAGGTTTTTCCACATATTTCTTTTTGAGATACTATTTTTTGGGTACGGTACTTTTTTTCCTCTTCATCCCCTGTGATGGATGTGACTTAAGGAATGGACATTTGATAATTGATAAACTACAAAAGCAAAACAGGTTCAGTCACCCTTTTACATGAGCAGGATTTGATAACTAGGGAGGTAGAATTTGTAGATTCTAGGTGAGCAGATTGCAGGAAGTGAGCTTCATTTCCCCAAGAGTCTCTCTTTATCTTTCTTTAGAATCAGTTAAGGCAATGTTAAAATTAATCTGCCACTTCTGATGCAGCTACAGTTTAGAAAGTGGGATGTGTAAAATGAAAACAGTTGCTCTTTTCAGCACAAATCATAAGCAATAAAGCAGCATTGCTGGAACCCTTGCTAGAAGGGAATTAATACAATCCAGTCTTCTCTTTGGTAGGACATGAAGGATTTACAGAACTTTCCAAGGCATACATAGAGTCTACCCAGATTTAAGATTAAGTGCTTGTATGCTACTTCCAGCATTTAGATTTAGAAGTGAGACCGCAGTGAGTAACAAATTTGTTTACTCTCAGGCAATTCTCCTGGCTGAGGTAGAGTCCTGCAAAAAGTGTGCCACAAGCTACAAAGTTGAATCGTGGTAACTGAGCGCTCAGTGCTCAAGGCTGTGTCCATTTTTAAGAGCAAATTTATGCAGAGACTATTCAGGTAATCAGTGCACAAATTCAGTGACTACTGGGTATTATTACCTTTTTGTTTTAATAGTAAAACTATGATCAAACAAAATATAAGTACTGAGGCAGAGAGACTGGAAATGCAAAATGTCAGTATTAATTAACATTTGAACTTAGTTGTTGATGATATTGTTCTGCCAAAAAAAAAAAAATGGAAATGATAATGCCAATAGTTTACTTTCAGGAAAACTTTTATAAACTGCATGTAATGCATGTATATTTTGAAATTGTAGCGCCCCTCCTTTTTATCCCAGTTCTGTAGCCTTTGACACCATATGAAACCAATTTCCACACTGACATCTGGTGGTAGTCCTGAAATGCTATGTCTCTTGAAATTCTATATATGGGAATTTGCAGGTCTAAGCATCAGATTCAATCCCCTCCAGCCCTTCTGAATTGATCTTATTGACATCTTAAAATTTTAAACTGCCATTATCAGGCCTTTATGCAGCTTCTCACAAGGCAAAGAAAATAATGAATAAATAAGTAATTCCTTAGTATTTTGCTCAGTCAGTATAATGTATTTTAAAAAGTGTCTGTACGGTCTGAAAGACACAATACATGGAGTTAGTTCCTTTCCCAAAGAACTCCTGTGAAAACAGTGACATAGTTTTATTGAGGTCCTGTTTTACTGATGGTGTGTATATGCAAGTATATACACATGTATGTATCTGTGTGACGTGAATGAGCTCAGTAGAAGTGCCACATCATGTATACTCACATTATGTGGCTTTATCCAGAGTCCAAAACTGGCTGTCATGGTGATAGTTTGACTCATCTTGGCTCCAGTCCCGATTAGTTCTGGTGTGTGAGTGTATAACAAATAGTAAGAGCCATGACAAAGCCCTTCAAAATTTCCACTGAAATGGCTGCAAGGGCTTATTCTCTTCCTCATCCTGACATGCATCAGGTTGATTTTAAGTTCTATTTAGAAAATAGCTCAAATCAGACACCCTGTAGGAGTGACTGGAGCAGGAAAAGGAAAGTGAGAAGTTTTATTGTGCCATGGCTCCATGACTGTATTTAATATTCATCCCCCATCTTATGGGTTACTACACCACATACCCTTTTGACACGTACATAATATGACTGTACCTGTAAACTCATAAAAATAAAGTTGTATTTCTTTGTGGTGCATAAATTCTTTACTCAGTTCTGGCTTAGAAAATCTCCTACAGGCTCAGCAGACAGCTTTTTATTAAGTTTGTGAATTGTACAGTAGTTCCTTATTTGGTAATTCATTTTATGTTTGTAAGATTGAGTAGATTTTTGCCCCTATTTTTGCTGCCTTCCATTTATGGAGTAATGGCAACCATTGGTTAGTACTAATGCAGCAAAGGTTAGCTTTGGTATAACTTTTCTGTGACATGTCTGTGCGAACATAAATCAGCACATTAAGAAAATTCAGTCAAATAATTAATTTTGATGCAGAGATAAAAATGTTTCACATTTAAGTAGTTGCTCATTAATATGAATAATACTAAAGACCTCAAGAATTTGGCATCTAAACCAGATAATTTAATATGGTCTAAAAATTTACTATAATGAGTAAAGAGGGTCGGTCATTCAAGTCCCAAAAGATTGTGAATTACATATTACATATAATTACATATTACTTAACAAGTCATTACATATGTTTTAATCTTTTAGGGAAAACTGATTTTACGAATAGTGCTAACTGGTGTGATGTATTTCAAAACATATTGGAAAGGAGATCGAATAACATACTGTTTAAATATGAGATGCATAATTGCTGAGAACTGTTATAGTAGTTTTATTTTTTGTGAGTTCAGATTACCCTCAATATGTTTGTGTGTGCACGTTAGCACACACTGTAGAATCAATGTTGGTTTTTTTGAACTTGTATTCATTTTGATTTATTAATTTATTTAAACTTGCTGCTCACTGTATTTTTATGCATTTCTGCATACTTATTGAGCATTTTCTATTTATCCTTATTCCTATTAAACAGGTATTATTGAGACTGCAGATCACCTGGATCGTGAGACTACTTCGCATTACTGGCTTACTGTTTATGCAACAGACCAAGGCGTTGTGCCTTTATCATCTTTCATTGAAATCTACATAGAAGTTGGGGATGTTAATGATAATGCTCCTCAGACCACAGAACCAGTTTATTACCCAGAGGTCATGGAAAACTCACCTAAAGATGTGTCTGTCATTCAGATTGAGGCATTTGATCCAGATTTGAGCTCAAGCGAAAAATTAACCTACAAGATTACGAGTGGAAATCCACAGGGATTCTTCTCAATAAACCCCAAAACTGGTAAGTACAATACAGTGCTTTATTTTATGTATTAATAAATTAATGTATTTGCATAAATACATAAACCAGGTGAAATCAAAATCTTTGGTTTAACATTGAAAACATGCTTTCACAATGGCTGGTGTTAAGCTGGTGTCTTGGGCTGTGTCAATATTAGTAAGTTATACAAATATGTAAAAAATGATATGAGAGTGAAGCACATTCAAAGTGCTTGACATCCATATCAGGCATGTTTTGTGAAGGCTTATTTCTGAGTAGCTCCCTCTAGACTGGTCAACGTCCATGCATTTTTATAGTGCAGTAGGTATACACTAAAACTCCATATATTAGTTTCGTTTCATCCAAGTTGTGTTTATTGTCTTCAAAGTTTCATGCATAGTTTTTTTGTCAGGCCTTTTTTAAACTTTTTGGGGGTGGGGGAGTGTCGTGTTAGTCTAAACAAAATAAGCCATTTATCACCTGCAGACTCACTTGTCCCACAGTCAGGAGAAACTTCCTTTGTAATTAACTATTGCTGCTGCTAGAAATACATAATCTGAGGGATTATTTTCAGGTATGGTTTTTATGCAATGAAAAGAAAGAGTCTGAGTTCACTGGCTATTTGGAAAGCTTCAGGAAAAAACGTTGAGGTTTTAACAGGGGAGTACAAACACAGGAACCAGGTAACCTTTTTCGTAACTAACTGAATTGCAGATTGAATGGTGTGTAGGACAGACAGATGGGAAGCAAAATAATCAGGTTTAACTGAAGCTACCCAGTAATTTTGAAAGTATTTTAAGGGTTGCCTACCATCCCTCCCATCTCAATGTGGAGAAAATAATACATGGTGTTTTTCCCACAGTTTATGCCTAGAGAAGAGCGTGGTTTTTTTGCCAGGTTGTGCCCACCTTAGCTTTTTTATGTTATGTTTAGATATTATTTCACAGTAAAAATTATGAGACATGCTTCTTATTAACTCAACCAGATTTTTTTTCTGACAATTCAGAGAGTTTAGATTAGAGGTCCTGCAGAAGTGTAGTGAGCAACTTTAATCTATTACAAACCCAGTAAGTACAAGGGAGCAATAGAAGCATTATTAATTTAGCTCTTGCCCATTCATGGAAGCAATTTCAGGGGACTTAAAGGACCAAAAATGGAGTGAAAAAAATATGTTTTGAAGGCTATGGCCTTCATTTTGTTTTGTAGTTGTTTCAGCTCAGGGTATGAAAACCTTGTGTGCTTTATCAATTGCAACTGCAGTGTCAGCAAAGCTCTTGAGTGCAAACACAGGTATGTTGTTTGGGTTATTTCTGCCAGTAACTTCTTTGTCAGCATGTGCTGCATCTGTGAAAACACTGCCAAGAGGGACATATGAAATAGCTATAGCAACACAAGATATTTGGTATAGTTAAAGCCTTCATCTAAACACTATATTTACAAAATGTTGGTTTTGAAGAAATGGGAGCCTGACAAGTAACAGTCTTCTAAAGTGAATGCAGAAAGTGTTTGTATGCTTTATTTCTATTGGGTTTACTCTGTTTTCTCTCATTTTATGTGATGTAAAAGGAAAAAAGCCCACTTTTTTATCTACTTCCTTGCCCTTTCTGATTTTGAAAAGCACTTTTGCCTGCCACTTCAATATTTTTTGTTGTCTCAATGTAATACTGATAAAATGGGAGTTGGGTGGAAAAAAGTGGTGAGTGACTGCACTATTCAAATTGCAAAGGAACATAAATGGTACCTCCATTCATTTCATCACCTGTATAATTGGCCAGTTATTTTTAGTTATTGTTTCCTTAAATATTTCTGCAGGTCATTTTCTCTTCCTCTTTCTTCTGTTCTTTTCCTCCCCTTTCTGCCCCCTGTATCATCAGGTGGCATTTTTCAAACTATGTTTTGAAAAAAAAACAATTCTGTACCTCGCTTGGCGAAGTTTTGACATAAAGAAATATCTTTATTCTTATTTAATGGGTGGAAGAATTAGGACACTGGCAGATTGTGACTTTTCTTCGGCCAGAGTTCGCAGTTTTCTGTGTCAATAGCTTACTATGATCTCATTTATGTTAGAAAGGGACCTTGAGAGGGAGAGCTCAACACACTAGATGGTGAAGTGATAAGGAACACTTAATAGAAAAGGCATAAAGATTTTCTGTCAAGAGAGTTTCTTACCTGCCTTTATTGTGGCATGCATAAAGTAGAAGCAAGCAGTGCGAGCTGCAGTCCTTCTCAACTTGGTGTTAAAGAAAAAAGGCAAAAGGGCAACTGGAAATAATTTAATCATTATATTTCAGAACACAAGCACTGGGAATAAAAGACTCTTCCTCTAATTTACATTCAGCAGAAGAATATTTTTTTTTCCATCAATGTAGTTAAAGGCCCAGGCTTAGGTATTCACCTGTTGTGTGCCATTCATACTGCCCTTCACTGGTGTCTATTACTGTTAAAATCATAATGCTAGATAGACATGCTTCTAGACAGACATCTTAAACTTGGTAATAGGGAAAAGGTGAGCAGAGGAGGGAAGGCAAATTTGTTCCTAGACATGCTTCTAGACACACATCTTAAACTTGGTGAAAGGGAAAAGGTGAGCAGAGGAGGGAAGGCAAATTTGTTCCTGAGATGCACTCAGATGAGTCAAAGGGTATTAAAAAGCTAACTCATAGATATTGTCTTCCCATTAAATAGGACCCTGAATTTTGTGTGCTCTAATGGGTCATTATGCCTATCCTGTGTATGGCCAGTTTGAAACTGTTAGTCTGCAGTGGGCACTAACATAGTGATCGAGTTTTGACTGAGGTTATCAGATTCATAAGTTCTCAAGTCTCTCTTCTGTCTATTAGATATCGAATATGTTTAATCTGAATAGATCTTATTTGGTGTGAAAGTATTTTCAATGAAACTGACGTGTTTAGGAGTTGAAAAAACACTTTAAAAGACGCTCGTTATTGTTCTATTTATAGCACAATGCATTTTATCTTCCCCAGTCGATTAAAAGAGGGCTCAGCTGAAGAGTGCATTCGATTAGAATTGGAGAGATCAAGTCCTGTCTCATTTGCTTATGTGTGTATATTATCCTTGTTGTACCTTGTGAAGTTATCACACTGTAAGACATTTATCCAAGGAAGAGAAACCCTCCCCAGGGCCCAAGTTTCCCTTCAAACCAGAGGGGAGATAGGCCTGGAATATGAATCCAAGTATTTTTAACTATATCATGTTGTAACATGAAAGTGACAGTATGAGTTAAGTAGGTGCTATTGTGCATCCCCAAAGGTGAGCTGAGGACTGTAACAGCATTCAGGTCAAGTCAACAAAAAGCTAGTGCTGGGATTCTTAAAAAATGTGGTGAGTGTTAAAAATGTTTCAGGTGGTAATGTGTTATTATCTCATTTCCTGGTCAAGGATCCATTGTTTCCTTTCTCTTTATAAAATTTAATGCTATAGTATTGTGGTCCATGGCTAGAATTCCCACACATAGTAGTAATACAGATTATAAATAGAAACAACGTACACATAACCTGTATCAAGTGAAACATTTCATTCTGTGCTTCTGATGTAGCTAATGCTTTTACAGAATTTTGTGGACTTCAGACCGTCTGTGTCTTAATGCAATAAGCCTGAATTTTGAGAAACTCAGGCATGGATCTTTGTAGGATATAGTTCATCTTTCACAAAAATTTCTTTTCACTCCAGGAACTATTGACTGACTGATCTGTTTCTCAGAAATGCTACTGGCTTAAGTAGTATCTGTATGCTTCTTACTGCAGTCTATTTCCAAGTATCCCTTTCAGTAAATCTTCACTGACACTTCAAAACATCTCTTATATTTCAAATAATTATAAAATGACTTAAGGAAGCACTGCTTCTTTAAGCAGTTTCTCTTTGCATGCTATTTCACTTCTTGGAACAGGATATGTAACACAGTACATCACAGGACATTTTGTAGTCTTTTCACATAGACCTGGTCTTTCATGAAAGCAAATGAAATAACATTTTATTTATCTTTAAGTGCTGTACATATGAGCTGTCCAGGTAGAATAAAAATAGTTATTATAATAATATTTTCCAGAAAGAATGAAAACAAAGACTTAATTCCACAACTTTCGTGCTCAATCTGAATACAGCTGTAGACAAACATGCAAATTGTGATAACTACTTCGTTTAAATTCTTACAGCATATCCTGTAATTAATTACAGAAGTAGTCAACAAAGTGGAAGAGTTGCAACTCATGTTAATACGTTTTGGTGGAAAGAGTTGAAGTTGTACAATTTGATAACTATTCTGAACACATGTCCTGGGACTCTGGTTAATCTCAGCACTTAACACCTGAGCTATTGCACTGAGGCTCAGAGAAGATTCACACATTTAGCAACACTCATGTACAGCAAAGGGTTATATAGCAGTAAACAAGTTCTGGGATTTGTGCCTTAGAGCTCAAAATACTCATACAATGCTTTTATAAGCACATCTAATACATATAGTATGTATAATGGTGGTTTAATACTGTTTCTTGCAGGTGTGGTTTATTTGCTTGTGAGCTATTTGGGTACTTGTAGAACTTAAAAGTTTTACATAGCATAGATGTAAACTCCATGGCTGTATTTACAAAATACAATTGATTATTTTAATGTTTGGAATAAACTACTCAATGTTTCTATTTTATATGAACACAGTCATACTGTGTAGAAAAATTTATATTTTTCCTCATCTTTGTGCCTTTTGTATTACAATATCTTAATTTGCTTTTTTGCCTTTGAGAAGCAGGATTGCTTTCTTAGAGAAAGTGGAATAGGTAATTAGTATGGCATCTACAAGTAATGTCTGATGATACCATTGTATATAAGTGTACATTTATGAATTGATGAATTATGATTTTATAATATCTAACCTATTTGGATTTAGAAATTATATATTTAGAAATATATCTGTTAGTGCATATTCAAAAGAGTTATTGTATTCATTTTACTAAAAGCTTTCAATCAAACCATGTAATTTCTTTCCATCTCAGGAGGATAGGGCATGCATGAAATATGAGCTTTTTGTTGCACCCAGTAAGAATTGTAAGGGTGGTTTGCAAACTAACTTCCCAGTTTTAAAGTGTGTGCTTACAGTTCCCCACAATGACATTGTCAACCAAATTCTTTTCATATCAGTTTCCTGTTTTGTATTTTTCTTCTAGCTTTACTTTTTAAATTGTGGGATGGGAGACAACCATGTGAAATTAGAAGAAAGGTATTAACTTTTAAGTTAATAACCCAGCAAGTCACATATAAAATATGGAAATTGAAGAACTAGGGAGAACTTCCTCAATTGCTGTAGAACTAGAGGCATTAGACTGAACTCTCCCTAAACAAAAAAAATCTCACTGAATTCCCTGAACTCTGTGTCAGTTTCCATATGGATGAAATAGTTTTGCTATGCCATGTTTTTTTAAATATGGCTGCTGCTCAGTGTTACAGGCTCTGTATGATGAATATCTCAAAGATTGCTGAGTTAAGTTGCCTGAAAGAAGGTTATACTGCTTTGTAAGTGGCAGCAAGCACACTGGAATGGCAAAATCTGCATTTGCACAGAGAAAGGAGTTTCACCTGTCCTTAGTATTACTGAGCAAGAAAATGGAATCCTAACCAGGTATCCAAATAGGGCTCTTATACTCTTTTTGTATTACCTTGCACATATATTCAGGCTAGAAATAATTTATGACCTTTTGCACAATTGGTATGCTTCTTTGCACTTACCCAGGACTTCTGCTACATTTGTTGTGCCAACCAGATTTGGCTTAGGCAGAGGATCAGGGCTGAGTAGCAAAAAACACTTTCTTGAGAAGTCATGCCTTACCTCAGAAATTTAAAATAGCAAATGAGAGAGGGAAGTACCTAATATTGATCCATATAGCAATTTTGACTCAGGTTGGCAGGAATGCTGATTGCAAAAGTATAGCTTTCTATTCTTTTAATGAAACTTGGTGTGAAAGAGATGTGTGCTTCTGAAAACTAGACTTGGGTTCACAACCTGGACAGGAGGATTCAAGAATTAATTTTGAGCTGTAAATTTTCCCATACTTAGGTTTTGCACGTATAAAATAGAAATGATTGCATGACCTAATTACTTGGGAGTGTTGTAAAGATTAATTTTTATATGAAGTTCTTTGGTATTATTATGAGAATGTTATGGACATACCTTTGAGGAAATTAGTAATCCTGTGGTGTAGGATTACTAATCTTGTAGTGGTAGTAGTCCATTGAGACAAGGATATTAGTTGGGGAATCAGCAGAAGCTTTGAGTAATTGCCTGTTTCACAACATATCTGTATGCTGTGCATTTTACACAGTAACCTTTAAAGCAGTGTGAGTGTGTGTGTGTCTGTCTGATTTGGAGACCAAAGTGAAATGGGAAATGGGTCCAGCTGCAAACAACTTCCATGGGTTTCCGATAACACTGGAGAATTACTTAGTGAGGAAATGAAGGGTCAGTGACCGCAGAGCAGTATTGGCTTCATTTTAACAAAGGAAATCTTTGTTGTTTGGCTACTTGTGGTTTTTAATCCAAATTGATTTAATATTTAGGAAGTTGGATAAAACCAGTGTTAGTATATTGCACGCTTATGTGATTTAAAATTAAATAAAGATTAAAATGCTGAAATTTTTTGTGTAACTTCTGTAGCTGGTAAGCAATGCTAGACTCAAATATTGTTCAGGGTTAATTACTGAAGGCATTTGAGCTTTGAATTGGTGTGGCTTTTGAAGGCAAGAGTATTTCCACAAAGTAAGCAGAGAGGTAACAAAAATTTATAGTGTTCTATTGATAGTAAGATCAAAGTTCATTCTAGAGGAAATGTATCTTATTAGTTTCCTTAAAATAACTGTATGTGAGTTTTGTTGTTCAATTTTTCATTCAAAATTATTTTAGCTATTTGTTATTATTTATTAAATATGATTTTTTTGGATTTTATATTTTATTGCTTTTGACTTTCACTTCGGTGTTTTCATTTTTGTATGACAGAAACTAGCAAAAGATTATGAATGACAGTGAAACTGGACTTACCCTAAATGCTTTCAAGCACTGAGAATGCAGAATCATAGACATTTTAATGTAGCTATTTGGGTGTTTGTTGTTATTTATATAGTCCTTTTCATTATCTGCCAAATAATTTTACTGCTGGAAAAATTACTGCAGAAGAAGTTAATACCACTGTCATAGTAAATCCAGACTAAAAATAGTGTAGTCAGTGACTAATTAGAATATACAAAATTACATGGTTTACTTTTAGTTAGATATTTGTGGAATTTTCTACAATTACATGATCACTAAACACTGATTTTACGCTCCACTTGAAATCTAGTAGAAATTGAAGCTCTACAGTGTTTGTTGTCTTGGATGGCTTAGCTGTTTTTGTAAATTATTTTTTCTTATTTACGCTGTATATAAATAATCTTCGGTGGGTTGCTTGTCTTGGCTTCATGCTCAGATCACAAATATGATTAATGAGTATTCTGCTCAGCAAATTTCAGGATGCTGTTAAAATAGTTCAGGTAAGTGACTCAACTTCAGAGGTGCACCTTGCACTTATACTTTATAGTAGTGGGACTTAGTAGTTAAATTGCCTGGTTACAGATAAACATGGTGCCTGGTGGTATGAAATATTAGCCATAGGACAAAGTAACCTACTTTTTGATCCTATACACAAAGCTGTCTGTCTTGGTAACAGACAACAACCTAATAAACATTGAGCTGGACTTGATGATCCTTGTGTGTCCCTTCCAACTCAGCATATTGTGTGATATTACTGTACTTCAATAAATGTGCTGCACAAATACACCCTTATGAACAGGGTGTTACCCCTTGTTTGGTGCAGTCCTGACTTGGGCAGGACTGAGATCTCAATTATGGCTTAATTTTTCATGGAGTACTATTCAAAAGGCGAGAAGTGTGCATCTGGGACAAATGTGCCAACAGGTTTTTTTGTGGATGAAATTCGTAATGGGAATAAGGAAATACCTGAGTAAAAAGGAGATCTGAAAAGCAAATAGAATGTGTTGTTCACAATGTGTTTCAGACTGTTCAGTCTGGAGTTTACTTAGGTGTCTGTACACTGTGTGAGTGTCCTGTTGGCTTTTGCTTGAGTAGTTGGCTGTACGTGGGAATTGAAGGGGAAAAGGCACAAAAGCTGTGAAAGACTGTACTAGTTGAGTGCCATTGTGCTATACTTAACAAAAGAGGAGTAGTGACTTCATCAGAATGTACTGCAGCAGGTTTCCATTTTGATTTTTCTAAAGCTAGGGTATTGTAACTCATTTGTGTAATTACCCACATCAAGAAGTTTATATATGCAGTGGAAAAGAAGTCCTCTAGCCTCAAAAGTCCATTTAAAGTATCCAGAAAAGTCTCCTAGCCACAGGCTGTGAGCTCTGTTAGGCAGAAGGAATCTTTGTTACGCCTAAACAACGGCATAGCAAAAAACTGTAAAATTCAGAGAGAACAGGCAAGCAACAGCAGAGCTAATGGAGAGTATATGGCTAGGAGAATTGAAGGGGGAACCCAGACTCTAAATTATTCTTGAAAAGTGAATTTTTGAGGCCATTTTTCAGGCCTTTATTGAAAGAACAGTAATGATTGCTTTTAAGTGTTGTACTTGAGCAGAAGAGGCACTTGCAGCCATTTAAGGTGCTTGTAAATGATATTCCTAGTTTCTCTTGGGACTGTATATTTAAATCGTATTTCAGCATTAGAAAATTACTGATGCTGGTTTCGATGAGAGTTATTAAGGTGCTTAGAATAAGGAAGTGTTTAGGAATGAAAAGCAAGTGAAATTGCTAAGGAATTATCTTTAAGACTATGTAAACCAAAGTTCAGTTCCTTTATGATACGCTTGCTCCAGTATGATAGCTTGTTAGCACTATCTTGTTTCTTTCTTAACTCAGCAGTCTGCCTTCATGGTGATGTATGACAGTGGTGATATATTGGACTTTCTAGCTTTTAATAGTCATCATCAGTTGTTACATGGCTAGTAAAACAGTTTATTTTTTGCCAGCTGCAAAGCTGGATTCTCTTCTTCAATCCCTTTGCTATTAATTTTTATCAACCTGCTTATATTAACTTTTTAATTTGGTTTGGTTGTGAAGCCAATTTTTGGCTTATGTAGAAAACAACATTTGACTACAGTCTTGCCAAAAAGCTTATCTGAACATCTTTAGAAAAAAAAAAAAGTGGGTCTTTTCTGATGGTCATTGATTGTATGGTAAGTTAGGTGTAAAACACAGTTAACTTGACATCAGTTGAAAGAAGACTGAAAAAAAAGTCATCTCTATGTGTCAATGATGAAATAATCATGGATTATTGTTTTATCAGTAATTTTGTTCATATTTTGGAAAGTGCTGAGATATCGGAAGAAGTTTAAAATGATATCATAAGAGATCTTTCAGACAGTGAGACTTGACACTCACTATATTATGAGAGATGTCTAAGACGACTTAATGACACCTACTACTTCTGTGAGGAGAAAACTGCTGATTCCTGTGAACTTAGTCTGTCATACAAAAGAAAGATCTCTGTCTAGAAGAGAAAGCTGTATTGAAGGATACAATATGCTAAGGAAGATTAGTAGAAAACCCTGCCTTGAAGTGAGTCAGTATCTCTATCGCTTGAAGAGACATCATTGGTCTTCAACTTTCAGAATATTTGCTGTAATTTGCTCAGTGCTTTTGGGCTGTTATGCAGTAGTTAACATGATTATCATTACAGCCATATGTGAATTTAAAATCCATACTTCCTTCGAATCTTAGATTGATTTACATATTACATATAAAGACCTTGTAAACAGATCTGAAGGTATAGAATTATGTTAAAAATAAAAAAAAGAAAACCCCTTAACATTCACTAGTAATTTGTTGGTTTTGGGGTTGAAGTGGGAGAACAAGAGATAAAATGATAATTGACTAAGTTGCAGTAATCATGACTGAGAGGTTGTGATAATTGACTGATGCAGTCCAGAGGAACAATTTCTGCTGTTGGTTATGGTTTGCATTTAACACAGATGACAAAAACCACATGACCAAATATGGCCTCCCTCATATTTAGTTTGACTTGTATCTGTTGAAGTTAGTGATAAAAAAATTTGTAGCTGCTTCCTTAATTCTTCAGTGCCAATGCATTCAAAGATCAGAGAAACTGTATTTCTTTTCATATGCTCCAATTCAAATAGTGTTATACTAATTCAAATCAAGTCTATCAGTTCAAACTCATTGGAGGCAGCATAGTACGCTTGGCATCTGCTTTAGCCTTTTGGTTCATTGTGGGGGTTAGCCATGCCTAACAGGACAACTCCCTCCCAGCTCCAGAATCTTCCTCATCTTAAGCTGAATGTGCCATTGGAAAATATGCAAATATTTGTGAAAGCACAAATGTATGGGGATGCATGTGTATATGTAGCAAGATAAAAACTTTGAGCCTTCCTCTTCCCCTTGCAAAGACCACTTGCAAAAAGATAGCTAATAGATAATTCTTAAAACAGTGCCCATCTAATATTCTGTGCTTTTTAAAGATAATGCCATTTCAGCATTGATTGAAAATTGTTGATGTGCTAATCTTCAGAAAGCAATAATATGATGTAGATGGGAACTGATGTGAAATAAATCCTTGTAAATATCTGATCTCTGGTGCTAGTTTCTGTTCCAAATATTTACATTTACATAATTGTATGTTGTAATTGTATTTTTGTATGTTTGTTTTGCTATTATTTAAAATAGAAATCTGAGATAAATTTTATCCGAATGCAGTTGTGATCCTCTTAGGTTTTGGGTAGACCTCAAATAGACAGCAGGTATCCCCAGAATGTAAACTCAGATAAGGAATGAAGGCAGAATATGGTTGTATTTGCTACTAGTGCAGGTTGTTTTGTTTTGTTTGTTACAGATATTTACAGTTAGTTTCAGTTGATTCTAGTAGCTCTCCAGCTAGTGAGGCAGAACAGCTATGATTTATCCAAAGGCTCTCTAAATTATTAAGCTGCTGTTGTGAAATTTTTTCTGCTGAGGCAAGTTTTTTAATATTACTAAATACAAAAATTGCACCAATTCACTGGAGATATAGTTTCCTCATCATTATCTCAGAAATATTTTTTATACACTTGCATTTCTCAAGAATGTTTGACCCATCTTGCCATAGTGACATTGATTTCAGGTGAAATAATAGTCAGTGATGTGACTTACTGGAGCTTATTGTTCCCGTTGGTTTTGGGACAGGGAGGCTGATTAAAGGAGGCAGAAGCAAAATGCAAGAATATGACTACAAAACAATGCTCTGAGTTGGTTTTGCTTTGAAATACAGTGGTTTGTCACAGTGACCTGTTTCTCACGCATGCTGTTATTTCATTCAGCGATAAACACATTCTCCCCACCTCATAACAAGGATTTCAAAATGGAATATTTTATACTTCTTCAGAGCTTCATTGAAATCTTTCACTTGCCACTTCTTTGGGGATGTGGTGTGTGCATTTGAGTGTGTTCATGCGTTTATTTTTGGAGAGGGAGGGGCACAGCAAGGATATATACAAAGTGTTACAGAAAGAATTCAATCTAAAAAAGCTTAAGATCAGAGCAGAGTGGTGGCTTTTGTTGCAGGGAGCTGACTTACATTAGGTGCAAAGAGCGTCCCCAACCCTCTTAACGGGCAGTCACAGTGCACAGGAACACTTGACCTTATTATCACAGCTGTAGTTCAGGATAGCTCTTCAACAATGGACAATATCTGTTGGTGCAGCATTAATCATTCTGTAATATAGAAAAACCTGGCAAAAATAGCAAAATGTAGTGATAGCAATAATCAAACCTTTTATAGTCTTAAGCTGAAGTGAAACACTTCACTGAAGCTAAATTTGCACTTAGGAAAGTGTCTAGCAGTAAAGAGTTAAATAAAAAGAATGTCATGCATGTGTATGTGATTCTAAATCCAGAAGTGTTACATTTCCTTTGTTGGCATTAGTTTCTGCTGAATATATAGGATATATATGGTGAAGACTTAAGCCCTTCTGTTATGGGTCTGAAGTGTTTTAACAGAAGTGTGGCATGCTTGGCTGAAAAGACTAGCAGATCAAAGAATGTATATTTTTTTCTTGCTTTTTTTCTGCTTACCCATTTCAGTTGTGTTGACCAACTTCATTAACAGGAATTTTATCTGGAACGAGACTTCCTTTAAGAATCATTAGTGTGTCAAGTATGGTACATGGTAGAATTTTGTTTTTAGTGCTTAAAGCAAAAGTTTTTGAATAGCTTTTTGATTGATATTTTTTTCCTCCAAGTATTAATTACCATCCTTGGAGGTGGCACCAGTCTTCATGGCTCTTGATGAAAAATAAAATGGATAGGAAGCTATTGAAAAGTGTCATTTTTCTGATCTCATGTAATTCTCTTCCTGCTGCTGATGTGAGAAATGGAGTCATAGTATTGTCAGAGGATGTAGACTAACTATTGAATATTCAGGGACATGCAAGCATCATGAGGTATTTCTGCTAGGATTGCTTTATTTTTCCTGTGTTTTTTGAGATTTTCCCCATCTTCAACCCAGCTGTTTAACAGTCAACTCCTTTAGTGGCTATGCTGCAGTCTACCCTTTTCTCTTGTAGCAGCGGTGAGCTTTGCTACATGGGAGGGCTTGTGCTGGCTTTGTACAGAGCTACTCAGTAGAAAGAGGTTTTAGGAGAACTTGTGTTTTCTCAAGTCACCTGCAAGTCCCTTTGCTGGTAGGAAGCAGAGGCAGCAGCTGTGCCACTTGTGCATTTCCAATTAACAGTCCTATTCTGTTTCCCATAGAGCCTGTAAAAAGAGAATGTGTTGCCCAGACTTAGGCAGGAAAGTAAAGCTTTTTAGAATATGTGACAATAAATATTTTCAGCGGTCATTGTTCACAGCTCTGTAATATCCATGTGAAAATATTACCTCAAGGAGGTAATAGATGACTGTCATATAATTTTCTTTCTTCCCCTGCCCCTTTCTAAATTCACAGTAGTAGTGCAACTTTTTTTTCCTTGTTGTCTGTTTGTTTGGGGTTTTTGTATGTTTTAATTTTCATTCCCCCTTTCTTTGTAATGAAGGACAATTACTTCATAATACCAAAAGATATATCCTAACAATAGCAATCTTCTATGTGCTGAAAAAGTATAAAAACGTAAAGCAGGAGAAGATGGTTTATTATTGTCTAGAATACTAGATAAATAATGGATTTGATATGATGGCAAACAAAATTGCTGGAAAAGCAAGGGCAGATTTGATCATAATTGAAACAGCTGTTATTTGTACTATCTGGTTTCGGAGAATAGTTGTTTGAACATTTGACAGCTGTAATATTGCCTTATATAGGTTTTGTTTGTATTATTTAGTACAGACTGTCTATTTTGTTGGTATAAGTAGACTACAGCTGTTTTTGTCAGAAGCACCGAGCAGCTATGCACCTGTGGTATACAGTCCTGTTTCTCTTGGCCTTTCTCTTTTAAGTGAAATTGGAGTCTTTATTGCTTTTCTTACATATTCTGCTTTTTATCAACTGAGAGACAAAATTGAAGGCTTTTTTTGGTAGCAGACCAGCTTTGAAAACTTTATAAGTGGATTTTAATTTTCCTTATATAAGGTCATATTAATAAAAAAAATTACTCTGTAGTTAGAAAATGGAACACGAAGTTATGCCACCTGTATTTTGATCTCTATTTCATCCTTCATTGGGTAATTGCTTCCTTGTTTTCCAAGTTTAGTTAAGGATCAGGATGACTGCTTTCCTTTCACTATCAAAAGCTGGGATAGTTGGATAAAATGTCTTCTAATATTGCAGTATCCTCTGTGTTGCTGCCTTGGAATTTGGGATGCTTTGATCAGTAGTTGCTTAAGCTGGGCAAATCCAGACCTTGTTGTTTGCTTCATGAAAGGTCCGGTTGGGTCTAGCAAGATGTACCAGCACAGGCTCAGTCCCATGTGAACACAGCAGTGGTATTTGTGGGGCCAACTTGCACCTGCAAGATGGTTAATGGCTTTTGTGCAGCAAAGAAACTGAGTTCTCTTGTGGCTGGCTGCATCTGTGGCACAGCTAACTCACATAATAGCAAGTCATTCCACTGTAACTGAGAGTCGACCAAGTTTTCTTTTCATGAAACTCAATAGTTAAAATTCTGAACTAACTGTTAGGGAGAATTAATTCAAGTAAGATCCTCTGTATTAGATTTCACTGTCTTTTTGTTACCTCTTACTCTTTGACTTCCTTCATTTACAGCAAAACCCATTATGCCTTCTTAATCTTGCATCAGGAGTGTATCGAAGTCTTGTGACAAAATATAACATCATGCATCAAAACCTTCTCTGCTATTGTCAACAGCAACTGTTTGCTTGTCATTGTGAAATCAAGCCAACACAGACAAAATTGCTTTTTCCACTATTGTTGCATCTCTTCAGGTTATCCTTCTTTTGCCTTTATCACTAATATTGCAAATAGGTGTTTCTCCAGAAGAGATTGGTAATTAATTCCAATAGTGTCCGTCAGTACCCTTTGAAAAAGGCATATGAATGGCCTCTGAAAACAAGATTTCATGTGGGAGAGTTGCATTCATTACTCTGTCAGAAACGTAACACGCACAGATGTGTTAGAACACTGAAGTGTTAGAACAGCTTAGTTTTCAGATTGCAAAGAATATTTTCACAGCTTTTAAGGACTGGAAACCCCTCAACCTTTCCCTCAATGAAAGCATAAATCCTACAAAAATGGAAGTGGCCACCTAGGAAGAAACTGATATTGAGGATATCAGTAACTGCTGATTTAACCTAACCTTCATTCAGATTATTTTCTTGCAGAATCTGATTAATTATTCTCTTATGTTTACAGGGCTAATCACAACCACGTCCAGAAAACTAGATCGAGAGCAGCAGGAAGAGCACATACTGGAGGTAAATAATTTATTTACATTGCTGAAAAGCAGTAAGTTCATTGCTCTTTTACAGAGAATTAAGTTTGCTAGGCTTGACTACTATATGAAGAATTAAAAAAAAAAGATTTCAGAATTTCCTTCTGTGTTCATTATGTTGCAATGCAGATAACCACCTATCTTATAAAAACATTGTGTTGAGGCTTTTTTGCTTAAAAAAGACTAAAGGTACAGATTGAATGAAATTTTTTTTCTATATCTCAAAACAAAGATTTACATTCAAATGGTGCAAAGGCATGATTGCTAAAAGGAGTGATTCCTCATTTTATATTCCTGTGTAATTATTGTAATAGCTATTTCAGCCTAAGTTTTGCTGAGTATAGGCTTCTGAAAAAGAAGTGCAGAATGTTTTTATAATATGGAGAATACAAAAGGATGGTATGTGAGTAGCCCTGTTTCCTGCATAACATGTTTACCAGTCACATCTGTTGCAAGACATGCGTTATAGAGCCCAAGTCCAAGAGCATAAGACTTGTGACATAATGATTTCATTTAACTA
The DNA here is from genome assembly GCA_013397195.1 of Hylia prasina. Lineage (NCBI taxonomy): Eukaryota > Metazoa > Chordata > Aves > Passeriformes > Sylviidae > Hylia > Hylia prasina. The sequence goes on along the minus strand of VYXD01008710.1, from coordinate 1,888,492 downwards.
CATTTAATTAATTGCCTGGAGTTCATTTAAGAGCTTTTTTCATTCTGTGTCAAACAACCTGAAAGGAAAACACATAGAGAACTTCAAGTTTCACAATGTTGTCGAGCAGTGTGATAGCATGGTACTTCCCCTGTAGTGAAGACTTAATATTCAGTGATCCTTATGTCTTAAGATTTATCTGAAACATTTACTGTGCCACTTGTCCTGGATGACAAATAAAAGACTGCCATGGGAGTTGGCCAAATTAATGTTAAAGACAGAGAAAAAAAATCTAGACTTACTCAGAATTTGTGAAATCCTTAGAAGGGTGTTCCAATAGGAGTGCAATGACTGCAGAGACATGGAGATGAATGTATTTATTTCCTGATAGGACAAACTATCCTTCTGCATAATTGCAGTACACGTGCAGTCTTCCTGGGCCTTTGGTATCCTTTTGGTGCATTGCAAGCTGGGTTAATGTAGATGTTGGACCAATTTTTTTTATCATTATTTTCATTTCTGTATCAGCTTTGAAAAGAACACTTTGTACCTAACTGGCAATGGGGCAGAATTTCCTCTGCAGTGTGTTTCTAGAAGTAATAGTAACAAAATTAGTTAAATGGCAAATCTGATTTAGTATGAGATACAGTATTCCTGTAAATTTTAAAGTAATTATATAATTCTTCTTTCAAATTGCCTCCTTAAATCTGGTTGTCTCAGTTTCCCAAAGCACTTCATGTCCATTATGTCTTATTTCTTGACCACTGCAATGTATATTGGCTGAAAAATTGGCAAATCATGATTTTTCTTCTCTATATATTATACTGGGGTTTTTATTAGATTTATACAGTAAATAAAATGAGCTGTGGGTTGTTTTCTGATCCTGAGGTGATGGCCCATATGGCTTTGATTGCTTACACCTTTTCCCTGGAACAGGGTGGCCACTACCAAGCTGCCTGTTGAAAATTGTGCCTGAATTGTGTGAATTCTCAGGCTGCAGCTAAGCAACGTGTGTGTGCTTCTTGTTCTGGGCCAAACTGTTGCCAGAGGTCACACTCACAGTGTAATGTTATGGGCAGTTGTCTGCTAGCAGTCATGCTAATTTAAGCTTAACTTTATAACCTTAAGCTAACATGTACAGAACTCACAAAGTTTATTTTTAGGATTACAATGTCACGTTATGGTGCATAAATCCTCCTGCTTTCATCATTCTGTATAAAATGTCAGTTTAAGCTCATTGCTCTTTAGTTTGGAACATTGTTTATTGCCTGCTGGTGTAATTTATAATTCTTTGTTCTTTTTTTCATTTTGAATCCGAATTGGATGTCAAAGTTTTAACTAAAAGTATGTGAAGTATCTGATAGAAGAACTCTTAACTACAGAGTGATACTGACAGACAGCCTGGCCTAAAGTAGCAGTTTTCCCATTTGCTAGTTTTATGTTTGCAACTCTGATAATAGGTTGGAAAGAAACCCAGAAATGCACTGAATGGTGGACAGTATTATCACCCAAATGCTGAGCATCTGGCTAATAAATTGAGCATTGGAATGTTGACCAGATGAGTTGGTGGGTTTATTCCTTTTTGCTGTTAAATTTGATCTTTGATTGCACTTCTGCTTACATAATAGCAACTAATATGCCCCATTTTTTTATTCCCACTTTGTGTTTTCTGAGTTCCAATTCACACTTTCTTATGCAATTATTTTAGATTAGCTTCATGTTATTCTCTCATGTCTTAGTATACTCTTGGTTATGTCAGTAATGCCTTCAAAACTCATGTTGCATTCAATTCAAACGGATGTTTCTCAAATTTGCCTTTTTTATTTGCTTGGTTCAGGGCAATGCTAATTTTATGTTAATGGACATGTTATCTCATACTCCTTGTAATTTCCTCATTTGAGATGTGCTTTGGTTTTCTCATTGGGTGTGGTTGCAGGTTTTTTGTGAACTGAAAGGTGTGTGGTGGTGTTCCATTACAAGTACTAAAGGGAACAGATATTCATATATGTGGAAATCATACTATCTGTTAGAGATGAGCATGAATATTTGCATTTCGTGTTGCATTTCATATGCCAAGGTAATAGCTGAATATACATTTGAATGCCTTTTGTAACTACTCACCTAATAGCTTTAGGCAAGTGCTTTAAGTGAAGTTAGGGGATAACTGAACAGTTGTTTAGGCAGTTTAGGAAAATCTCATTTAGCGAGGATCATTGTTGGAAGGACCATGTTTGAGCTCTAACTTTACCCTTGTTAATAAAAACAGGTAACAGTAACAGACAACGGTACTCCTGCAAAATCAACAATTGCACGGGTGATTGTGAAGGTCTTAGATGAGAATGACAACAAGCCTCAATTCTTGCAAAAATTTTACAAAATTCGGCTTCCAGAGCGTGGTAAGCCTGAGCGAGAGAGAGCTGCTAGGAGAGAGCCGATCTATCGAGTTATTGCTGCAGATAAAGATGAAGGCCCCAATGCAGAGATCTCCTACAGCATTGAAGATGGTGATGAACATGGCAAATTCTTTATTGAGCCAAAAACCGGAGTGGTTTCATCAAAGAAATTTTCTGCAGCAAGGGACTACGATATCCTTTCAGTGAGTGAAAATCTTGATATCATGAATATATAAAGTGTTCTTTTATCTGTTCATTTTTAATTAAGTGGCTGGCAGGTGACTGACTGCAGTATCTGAAGGAAGAAAGCTTCAACAAATCCAGAAGTATTGTTTTGTGTGTTTGTTTGTTTTTTATTAAAGGATGATTTGAGATGTTTGTATTGTGAACTGCTGTTCTTTCCCAGAACTTGACAGATAATTTATGTGATGAGGGAACATAAGCAATCAGTTTGACTCACCTTCAGGAAAAAAGCAAAATAAAAGTGAATTTATGGTAGCAGTTTGTGCAGCTATTAGGTGCTGCATACTTTTTCTCCATTTGCTGCCCAGATAATGAAGGGCAAGTGGCACTTTGAGAGACACTTAACCTTTTTGGAAATATCTCACACGAGCAAACATGCTTGGAGCTTATTACTGCTTTCTATTTATGTGACATAATGATTTATGTGATCCTGTGGCCTAAAAGATGTGTCTGTTTCACAGATTAAAGCTGTAGATAATGGTCGTCCACAAAAATCTTCGACTACACGGCTTCACATAGAATGGATTCCAAAGCCTGTCCCACCCACAGAGCCTATTTATTTTGAGGAATCCTTTTTTTCTTTTACGGTGATGGAAAGTGACCCAGTTGCTCACATGATTGGAGTAATAGCTGTTGAACCTCTTGGAACACCACTTTGGTTTGACATAACGGGTAAGGACGCCTTAAGGGCCTTTATTATTAGAAACAAATGCATGGAGTCTGAGATACTGGAGGGCTCATTGCAGCTTGGTTTTAATCACTCTTCTACATAATGCAAGGTTTTGACATTCTTTAAATGCAGATGTGGATTTTATAAGGCAAAATTATTTAATTTTTATCAATACCACTCTGTATCAAAGATTAAAATTAAGTTGCAAAATATCTGCTGTGTTGCAGTTTTAAAATGATTTATGAATATTCTGTCACTGAAATGAAAACTAATGAAGGCAATCTCATAGACTGTATGATAGGAAAGGAAATAAGAAGCTAGTTTTCTGCAAATCAGGATAGTACGCTCAAAAAGAGATTTTACTCCTCTGGGCTGCTTCTCAGTTTGCTGTCCTTTGATTCAGTACTAAAAGGAAAGCTTGCAATGTTCCTAACCTCTCAGCAATCTTCTTCCTGTACATATTCTTTCTACTAAATCATATCTTAACCTCTACCATTGGAAAAGGATTTCTAACCAGTAATATGACTCTATGTTGATGTCATGGCAACAAAATCAATAGTACTTTTTTTAAGTTTAGACTTAGTCACTAGACTTCCGAATGCTAGTAACACACAGAGTGCTCACTGCATAGCTGATAGTAAAACCAAGTTCTGTTAAGTGTGCTAGAATCAAGGAGAATAGCATAGCTTTGCTTCAGGAGAGGTGTCTTGTAGCAAACTGCTTCTAGTCTTAAGTAATCTCTTTCTGTCAGTCAGTCAGATGTTTTGATAGATTTGTGATTCAATAGGTTTGTGATTTTTTTGCTACATTTAGGAGAGAGGAATCTTTTCATATTTTTTTCTACTGAAAACTTTAGCCATGATTGTGATGTTAAGTTGCTGGGAATGGCATATTTTAAATTATTTAAGTATTTTAAACATCTGTTTTGTTGGTATGTATTTCCTGAGGTGCACTGAGAACAGCAACAGTTAAAAATAAAATTTATGAAACTGACACAAGTAGCAGGAATATATAAATGCCAAATACTTGTCAAAAAATTTTCAAGCACATGCAAACAGATAAAATTCTTCCCCAGCATCATGCTAAATACTTACATAGAATTTTTTAAATGGTTCTTTCTAATATATTCTTGAAAAAAAAAAGTTCCTGTCTAAATAGATTATAATTGAATAAAAAGTGTTGACGTTTATACAAATCTAGGGGTTAGAAATCTGTAGAACTCTACAGAGGAACAAAAAAGTTGTGGATGTTTTCTTGCATTCTCATAGGAGCAAAGTTCTGCATTAGAGGCATTTTGGAACCAAGGCTGCTCTTTCACTGTTCCTCCTAAACACACTCAGAGATATGGGAGTGGAAAAGCAGAAAGTATAAAAATAAGTGAGCAGAAAAAATGAGAAGGTATCATGTACTCCAATTAAAATTAGGGTTATCCAGTCAATAGCAAACAAATATCTGTAGACCAAAAGGAGTCCATTAAAGGAAAGATTAAGAAAGTGACATTGCCAGAGATGAAAGAGAATAGCTGGAAAGGGCCTTAGAGGTTTTTTGGAATCTGAACACAGCATAGCAGTGATGCTTTCTGGCGCCTTTTATTAGCAAAATTTGTTAATTAGATTGGGGATGTACTTTCCTAATTTTCTTAGCATGCTTCAACTGAACAGCTATGCACTCTGAACAGTGTGGACATCTGAATAGAATTCTGATTGATAGTATTATTTTGATCTGCTCTTTCTAAGTATGCAACACAGTTTGGACATTTACATATTTTTATTGTATGGCTAATGCAGAAAGTGAATGATCTCTTCCTGCTCCTTTTAGAAGACATATAAAGAAAACTCCATGGGGAGAGAACATAACTTGTCCAAACTTTGTAAAATAAACCATTTTATTTTGATGGTTTTCTTAGTAAAAGTGTTTTGGAAAATTTGATATGTGATCATGTTGTGAAGTTATGGGCTACTCTTACAGGTGGTCACTTTACTACCCTCTTTTACTGTTTCTAATAGCATGAATGAATTTGATTGACAGCTTTCCTTTATGTTCTGTGCTTGCTTTCCATGCTTTCTTTCTTTTTGGCTGAGCCAGGAGACAAGCTTGCTAGTGAAGTATTTTACATCTTACAGATGGCTTGTGACCTGAACTGTACAGCAGAAGGTATCTGCTGAGATCACATAATTTATTACCAGATTATGAGATCTGAAATGAAAGCGTACATTTATAAACTATTTATTTTATTAACCCTTCGGAAATCAAAGTGCTCACGGTTGCATTTGTGACAGGTTCGTTTTTGTTTTGTTTTGTCATCATTACATTTATACAGCATCAATCCTGAGCATCCAGTTTTGGCTTTGGCCAAAACTGTTGCTGTTACACTTTCAGTGTACTAGATGCAGAAGTTTGGGTTGAGTTCTGCTTCAGCGGATCACCAGATATCACTACTATCACAAATATAGGCAAGGCCCTTCTTGCTAAGGAAGGGGAAAATATTGGTTAGAGAGCTTGTCCCTGTGTCAGGAAAAGTGATTGTACCAATTCATGCTCATTCGCCTTATTCTTCCCTTAAAGTGTAGAGAACTTTATTGAGACATCTGAGAAAATGGTTTTGCCTGCCAGCTGTAAAAGGAAAAATTAGATTCACCTTCTAAAACTGACATACTGCACAAAGCCCATTAAAAAAATTCATGTACGTCTGTTAAGAAAAGTGAAAAGCTGCTGCCTTTCATGATGTCTAATTTCTGTCCATTTGAGTGATTCAGAAGCTGCTGCTGGGCCAGTAAGAGGAGTTGGCTTTCAATTGAACTAGAAAAATTATGCGATGTTGGTTATTATCAAATATCTCAAATCCAGTGAAGCAGAATGCAGCCCATCTTTCATAAACTGATATGTTTGTCATGCAGTGGAACCTTCTAAAGGTGAAATCCTTTTTACATGTGAATGGGGGCTCATTTCAGTATTTACTGTTTTTTTCTTGGACTAAGGTCAAATTTGCAACCTTTGGAACTTCACCCTCTCACTGCAAACATTGGCTTTTCATAAAAGGCATTTAGTGATTTGCAAAGCTTAGCATGTATAATCTTGTTAAAGGGAAAAAAAAGCACTCAGATGATATCTGAATGCTATCTGCCATCCTTGTAAAATATAATTAGAAAAACACATGCCCATAATTAGGAAAAATTGGTTTACCATATCTAGCACTGGCTTGACCAAAATAAAAATTGATTCTTCCATTTTAGGCAGTTTATTGAGAGGTCTAAAGCAATTGCAGTTAAATGGCAGTATTCATCATCACTAATAGTATTTGGACTTAATGGACATTGCATTCTCAGGACTGCTCTGGGTGGCAGCATGATGATCAATTAAATGTTTAAGCAACTGAGTGCAGCTATTGATCTACACAGTTATTTAACTGTATTTCAAAGAGTAATTTGAAATTTTCACAAGGGAAATTAAGATAATTTGCTTCAGAAAAGGAACGTGGCCATATTTAAACACTGGGCATTTAAACATTTAGCACTATTCTGAATCCTGCCTATCTCAGTGAGATAGTGAACTCTTTAGATACTCAGCATTAAGATGAGAATCCTTTGGAGGTATTGCAGCTTTTTTCGGCCTTATCTATAGTCATATATGAATATAATAATATGCACTCTGCTCCAAAAGACAAAAATTTGACTGTATGTCTGATTTGAGAGTTTAATGTATTTTGATAACAAGTATGTTTTTCACTTACTAGCTGACAATCTGCCCAAAAGGAACTGTTGCATTTGACGCAGTAATTCTCAATTTCCTGCTATATGGAATCATTAAATTCCATGGATTTTTTTTTTTTTTAAGTAGAGAATATTGCTAATAAGAATGTCCCCGCTGACTTTCCATGAGCCAGGCAAGTCAGCTTTTTCCAAAATGAGTCAGTTTTATATCTCTATTAGCAGCATCACATGTTACCAGGAAAAAAACCTTAAGTATTTAAACTAAATGTATGTATGAATATATGTATATATAGTTCCACCTTCATTAAGCATTGGAAGACAGAACATGATCATACATGAAAACAAAGAAGCAAAAATGTATTTTATTAACTTCTCCCTCTCACAATTTCCTGAACAAGGTGGCAACTATGACAGTCGATTTGACGTGGACAAAGGCACAGGAACTATCATTGTTGCAAGACCTCTTGATGCGGAACAGAAATCAAATTACAACTTGACAGTTGAAGCAACAGATGGAACCAGATCTATCAGCACTCAGGTAATGAACTTTCTGATGAAGCACTTAAAGAGTGTGTGGCTGGAGGGTGGGGAAGGTGTTGCGTTTTCTTCTTATCATTTTTTTAATCCTAGATAATCAACACGGTTTATTTAAATTAAGGGCTTTGTCTAAAATAGAAGTGAATTCTGATATTCAGAGCCATGTTGTTTGGTGGCTGAGGCATAAGCTGGTGTGTTACTATACTGAACCAGTAGCTGTTAAATTATAACATGTTCCTACAGTTAAATAAATGAAAAGAAATAAGCCCCTGCATGCATGACTTTCTCACAAGAAAAGCATTAATACTACTCATCTGGATTACTCCTCTTTGCAAGTTCCATCAAAATCACTACACACGTTTATTACTGTACTTGAAATTTAAAGACAACCATTTTAAAATGTTGTGCTTCTCCTCCCCCTGGAAGATCTGTGGATAACCAGTTGTACAATGTCCAAGTAATGTTTTATATGAAGCTGAGCTGCTCCTTTTGCGTAGTGTACATATAGGAAAAAAGTTTAGATTATAACATCTCTTTATATTGTCCCAAATATTTCATTTTAGTTTTGGTGGAAGTAGAGATTGCTAAACAATCTCCAAAAAGCAGCAGCCTCAGACAAACCAATGTTTTAAAAATACCTTTTTACTAAGCCTGTGTGATGCAATTCTTTGCGGTTGGACTATAAGGGGTAGTTCACTTGAAGGTGCAGAAGCCTTTTGTGACAGTACTGGAAATAATTCATAGTAAAGTAGTTTATTATGTATGTCCCAGCTGTTTTTCCCATCTAGTTTCTTTCCTCAGCCCTGAACCTGAATATATTTGAAAGTACAGTTTAGCTGGGGTTGGTATGAATAGAGCCATTATTATAGAGGAGGTTTTCTTTTCTTCCAAATAGAAAGGAAAGGCTTTATTTACTGATTAAAGACTGTTGGTCTTGGACAGTGATGTGTCTGTATTACCTACCCCTATCATTGACCTACCCCTCAGGCACTCAAAGAGCAATAAGTGGGTTGCAGCTGTCTTTTCTGTACATAGTGATGTGTGCTACAAATGCAGTTTCTTCTTGTTCAGCTGTGAAGTGCAAATGTTTTTGTGTTATCTCTTCTATATGTTGTCTTCTGCTTTTGGCCAGAGGAAAAGATGCTGCTTGTCAATGTTCAGGATTTTAAACAGAATCTTTATTTTGCTGACTGCAAGTCTGGAGGCTTGATAGCTCAAATAGAGTAAAATTTTTAGTAGAAGGTGATCAAGTTTTGCAGTTTCCTTTGAGGAATGCCTTTTCCTTTAAAGGTGACAATTGTGAGTGATTTTTCTAGTGAATCTTCAAAGACAGCAACATGTTTCCCAGTAGGAACTTGCTGTAGTCATAGTGGTGCCATTGCCTCTGGTGCTGATAACCATCATAAAAGGTTTGGAGAATCCTGCTGTAAATTTATTAAATTTGCCTTCTTGTAGTAAAAATACTGAGCAGATTCACTTCTAGTGATTACAGAATGCTGGATAAAAGGCAGGAAAGACAAAAAATAGAAGAAACACAAATTCAGCTAAAAGTGAAAAAGGCAGCAAGAGGCTTTTCCGTACACACTTCCCCCCGCCTCCCAAAAATGCATTTAAAAATGCCATCGTACATTGTGTTGAGGTAGGCTGGAGACTAGGAAAGGCTTTATATGGGGCCTTTGTGAATGGAGGTAGCCTATCCAGTGCTGCTGCTTGCACAGCTGAATTTATGCAGATGTCCTGAGCTGTCACAGTTGAACCACAATCTGCTTTGTCTTTTAGAGCAAACAAGAATTGGAAGGTCAAAAAATTACTTTAACCCTCACCCCTTCTCTTCCTCTGAGTTATGTGATTCATTTAGTTCTTCTTGTGAATGCACAGTGTACCTTTTGTTCAAGTTCTTTAAATGAATTTGTTATTTTAACATTTTGTAAAGCTAAGTGAACATTATAAACATTTACCCCACAGCGCTCTTCTCCAGAATTGGAGTAGTAGTCTCAAGTTTGTAATTTCTGTGATTGCTTTTTCTATGATTGTTTTTCATATCTTTCCCTTCCTCTCTCAGTGAGGCTTGGCAGGATCGGAGATTGTGGTTTCTGTTACAAACAAGCACAAAGACTTCCTTTGTGTTGTCTTCCTTTTGCCTGGCTTGTGGGATAAGCGCAAGTTACTCTGCTGCTGTTGGACTCTCACTGTGGTGTATTAGACTGAGGAGTGTGGACTAGTTCAAGCTCTGCAACTCTTGGTGCATCATCCTGATTTTAATTGATTCTCTTACCTCCCCCCTAACTCTGGGCCTACCCAAATCCACTAATCTGTTAAAATAAACCCTCAGGACTATCCCATAAAACATGCATTTCACATCAGGCTTAAATTGCTGGGTTAATAATGTTGATACAAAATCAAAACTGAAGGTGTGATTTATGGCTGCCAGTGTATAAACTCCATTACTCACTGGTGAAATACTGATGATTAAAGTGTAAATGCTGATGTGGCATTGGATTCTTCTAAGAGATGATAAGCAGTTAAAATGGAGCGACAGGCAAAAGAAATTCTGAATTCTGAGTTCATACCTGAGGAACAACAATACCGAGCTTTTAGCCTAGAAAGTAATTGCTATAAACACTGGATATACAGTAAACAATTTAACAGATCTTGGTGAACAGCAGAGTAAGTAATTTTGCATTTAATTTGAAAAAGGAAATGGCATTTGCAAGAAATTAGGGAGGGGCACTAGAAATGAAAATCTTAACTGTGTAAAAGGAGTGTATTGAATCTGACTTTAAACTGGAAGGCATTTGCTGGCCTTGGGCCATAAACATCTGTAGAGCATTTGACTCTTTCAGGACTTCAGTTAAATAGCTTTTTTGAAAAATAAAGCAATAGTAGGCGTGAAGACTATTAGAATTTTGCATGCATCTAAATGCCAAATGCATGAGGCAAAGCAAGGACAAACAAATTCCAGGCCTACAGTAGTGTTGTTTGACATGATGTTAGAAATCACTAGTGTCACGTTTGGAAGGATTATGATTAAAAATAAAAATACAGAAGCTAAATAATTAAATCCTACACGTCAGTGTACCTATGTATTGAAACAGAAAAGGTTATTCACAGGCTGTAAGTAGTGATAAATGAACTATTGAATTGATTTTTGGGGAAAATAAAAAAGAAATTGTCCTGTTTCTAGCTATAACCACTTGCATTCATTGGTGTATATATATAATTTTTTTTCATTGAAAGTAATATTTCAGATGGTTTACAGCTAATTTGACCTATTGTTTTGCTATTGCAAAGGAGTTAATCTTGCTTTATGCAAAATTTATACGGATATGATACTTTGGGATTGAATAATTTTCATCTACTACATTTTTGCATGCATTTTTGCTTGTGATTACACTGCTCTACAGAAACATTTAGAACTGGAATGAAGTTATATTATCTCTGGATAATATAACTATTTATGAAAATTATTATAAACTTGTCAATGTAACTATAATGTAATTATGGGACAGGAGTAGATTTTAAACTCCACATAAAATCAGTAAGTGAAAAATGATATTAAAGCAATCTAAAGGAACATAATGTTTAAATATTGCACATTGAGTATTTTTGTCACTGACACATATCTCCTCTTAGAAGCAATCAATACATCCCTCTGCAAATTTAGGTTTCACCTGCCAGATTATTAATAGATTTGAAGTCCTTCCTCAAAGTAATCCTGGGCCTCTTTGTTCTCTGTTTAACCAGTGTGCATTGCTCTCAGTGGGACCTGTGGGCAGAAGGCAGCTGTGCCACACAGCCCGAGCATATTTTTGCAAAATGAGTGAAGTTTCTTTAGTTCCAGAATATTTTGTTTTAAAGATCATGTTATGGTCTGCTGATGTCAAATTTTTCTATATTGTGGTTTTTAATGTGCAGGTCTTTCTTAAGAGATAATATTAACATATTTCATTTGAATAGAATCTTATAATTTCATTGAGAAATGTTCAATAGCTAGTTTTATTTTATGCTACATTATATTAGAATAACATTACTTCTTCATGTGTTTTGTTCTCAGACACACTAAACCATATTTTTCTCTATAGGTCTTTAAAACTGCACTCACAATTATTTCTGCAAATACTTTCCATTTCACTTCAAGGTCTTAACAGTTTACATGAAATTTTTGTCCTCTTACCTTTAAAAGGTAATTGCACATTAGCACCTGTCACTTAGCCCCAGTAAGAACTCCTGAATTGAAAATAGAGTTTCCTTAGTAAATTTATTTAATAGTTTACATTGGAAAGACCCTCTGGAGTTCTAGCTAATACTCCTGGTTAAAGCAGAACAAACTGCACAGCTGATCAAGTTTTTCAGTGACTCATCAGGTTCTAACTGCCTGGGATGACTAGGCACAACCCCTCTTCCTTGGAGCTGCTTTTATCCTGGTGTTTAACAGCTCTCAAAAAAAAAAATTTCTTATGTCTAGCTTTTCTCTTATTGGAGCTTGTGAGTGTCACCTCCTGTCCTTTCACTTGCATCTCTGAGAAGAGTCTGGCTCTCTGTCCTGTGGACAGACTGCTTTTCAATAGCCATTGATTTTAATGACCTGTCATTGGATTTGTTTCATTTTGTCAAGGTCTCTCCTGTACTGCAGGGCAAAAACTGTAGTGAATCTACATTCCCACAAGTGAGTGTCAAACAGAAGTGGGTAATTCCTTCCCCCTGCCCTTATTAAAGCAGCCCAGTGTGCAGTAGGCGCAAGTTTGCAAAAGGGAACCCACAAGGTCACAATATGCTTGTCTGCCAGAATTTGTGCAGGGGCATAATGTAATAACATCACTGAGAGAAAAATGAATCCTAGAGTATGTAGATAAAACACTTTTCACTTGAGTTTAAGGTAAACTTTGGATTTTTGTACATTTAAAATGATTGCACTAATACATGAAGATGTGTATTTGTAGTTGTGTTTACGGTGTGGAGAAAAACTGCAGCCTGAGCAACTAATATGACAAGTAATGGAATACCTGAGCTAACCATTTATAGTGACTGAGTCACTATGTTTATTTCTTAGCAATATATATTTTTAATAATTCATATTTAATAATGCTGTACATTTTGGGGATCTAACTCCTTATCTGTTTAGCCCAACAGTAGTTTTTGGAGGATGTCTCTTTATGTGTCATTTTAATTGCTTCATTAGCTAATATAAGAGTCGATGCTAAATCCTGATGTTTATGATCAGTGACTCGCTTTTCAGTTCAGATGGTTTGTTGGATATGTGGTTAGTCCTGCAAGTACTGATGTTTGTTTTACAGTCACTACATTCCTGGCAATTAACTTAGTAGTTTGCATGGGGTTTTTTGGTGGTGCTCCATTTTAGATATGCTGCTTTTCTTTATTTGTTTTGTATGCTACCAGTAGCACAGCTGGCCATGTCTTCTACTCCAAAGATTTGCTTAACAGAATTGCTCTGTAGTTGTATACCTTCTCACTTCCAATTTTAACCTGCATTTCCTTATTTGGGAGTGGAAATAGACATGAACTTGAATAGCAATTTTAATTTAAATTCATTGCATTTAACACCTTATATTTTCACTTCGTTGTTTTTTGTTTTTTTTTCCTGAGTCTGACCTTAATTTTTGGGGCGTAGAAATGCAATAAAAAAATTGGTGATGAGTTAATTTTGAAAGCATAGCATCCATTAATGAAGTGTTGTAATTGTATATGACCTTTAAAACTTCCATTTATGCAAAAATTATTTCATAGTTTGATTTGTATTGAATGTTGGGGGTTTATGCTTTTTTATTTTTTTAATTGTTTATTCATCTTTGTTTGGTATAATTTTTAATTTTCCTGAGCACCATTGTTCAATGAGCAGCTGTTTTTGAGTGTACTCAAATGCTTTGCGAGTGTATTAGACCCTTTTGTCTTACTTCTTCCAAGAGGCATTAAAACGTATTTTATTTATACAAAATTTAAAAAGAAACTAACAACTGTGCTTGTATTGCTTTATTGCATCCTGTCTAATCATGGAAATGTAAAAAGATCGTATTTGTAACATAGTACTTATTCTTGCTTTTCATTTTCCAGTTGAATTTGTTAGTTAATGTATTTAAAAACTTGTCCTAATATGAATCCTGGGTCACGTACCATTAATATTTCTCCCACTGAAAGTCAATATTTATTCTAACTCTTTCTTTTCTTTAATCTGTTTCTCATCCATGACAAAACCAAACTCCTTAGTCTCCATAGCAACATCTTGCAAGGGATTTTATCAGTGTCCCAAATGATTCAGTTTTAGACTAAGATGCTAGTTTTGCAAGGTTGACGTTTCCTCTTCCTGTAGCAAGAAGTATGGCATTTCCTAATTATTTGCCACCATCAGGATTTAGTTTCTACTGCATGTAGCTTGGTACCTTGTCTAATTTACATCTGTAGACTCCACCAGTTACCAGTGTCTTCAAAAAGCAATTTAATGTATTTAAAATATTAATTTAAAAAACCTGTTTATATATAGCCCTTAACAAATTTATACAAAGCACCTAACCTTTGGATGGATAAAAGAATGGCTGTACATGCAGCACATAAAGAACTTTAATTTAGCTGTGTGTTGCTGGAGCTTTGCTGTCTACCTGCCAACTCCTTTGCATTGCTGTTATTTGTCTGATGTTATCACTGTTGAAGGAGCAGGATGGTGGCTGTCTTACCCTTTTCATGCAAAGCTTTGGTGCTGTGAAAAGCAAGTAGGGGTGCAGGGATCTTGTGTGGTTCCAGTGAGCAATATTATACAAAGACACAATTGGAAACAACTGATTTAATTTAACTATAACTTCAGAGAAATTGTGTTGGTGACCAGTGAGCTATGCTGAAACTGTGTGACATTGCTGGAGAACAGTAAACAATACCACTTGCAGTTTTCCAAAGTAATGCACTTTTTTGGCAGTTCCACCACTTTTCTACTCTTACCTAGGCTTGCAAATGTGAGGGGCTGAAAGAGGACTGTTTTTACATGAGGTCAAGGAGGAGTATTATGCATGCACCGCCTTGAAAAAACATTGCTTAAAATTGTAGATTTGCACCTCAAAACCAGGATTTTTACCAACTGTAGGATCCATATTGTATATTTTTAATTTTTAATTCTAAAATTAACAAGGAATTTTTTTTTGTCTTGCTTTGGGCAAAAATCATTCCCTTTAGGATGTCTTGTCTAAGGTGTTCCTGGTTGTACAGATTTCTGGTTTGACTTTGGAGAAGGTGAGGCAGATTTGGCTTTAGTGACATTCTTCTTCCCTACAAGTCTTGGACCTCTCCTCCTCCCAGCAAAATAAAATTGTCTTGAGATGGTATTACTTCAGTATTATGGTCTAATTTTTAATGAAGTATCCTCCTTTCATTTCTTTTTATCAAATATCATCAATGTTTTCGCTTTCATATTGTATCATTTCAGGTGTACATCAAAGTTATAGACACAAATAATCACAGGCCTCAGTTTTCTGCTTCAAAATATGAAGTTGTTATACCTGAGGATACCTTACCAGAGACAGAAGTTCTGCAAGTCAGCGCCACAGACAGAGATGAGAAGAACAAATTGATTTATACTATGCAGGGCAGCACTGATCCCATTAGTCTTAAAAAATTTCGTCTGGACCCTGCAACTGGCGCCCTTTATACCTCAGAAAAACTGGATCATGAGACCATGAACCAGCATATTCTCACAATAATGGTAAGTACACATGAGATTTCTTCTGTTGTGAATGACAGAAAGATACTTCTTTATGTCATTTTAGTTTCTCCCCATAACTCAAACATTTGTATGTTTAATCTTTACGCAATCTTTGACTCTGCAACTGATTGCACCTTGAATTATTACTAAAATCTGGTGAACTACTGAAATGACATTGCTAAGTGCTGGTGATGTGCTGACTGTTGCAGGTTCGAGATCAAGACGTTCCTGTGAAGCGCAACTACGCCAGGATCATCATTAACGTCAGTGACACAAACGATCATGCTCCATGGTTCACCAGCCCTTCCTACGAAGGACGAGTGTATGAGTCAGCAGCTGTTGGGTCAGCAGTACTCCAGGTTACAGCATTAGATAAGGACAAAGGAAAAAATGCAGAAATTGTGTACTCTATTGAATCAGGTATATTCACTTCCTTACATTTTCAGTCCGTTGTCTTCGCTGATACTTTTTCAACTGTAGATGTGTAAAAGCATATCTCTCAAAAAATGGGGGCAGTGCAGGTTAATGTGCCATACAGCCTCAGAATATTTAAAAGAAAACTACAAATATTCATCTATATCCTTTAGCTATTTATGTTATCCTCTAGATACATTTGGGATGTTTTAATAGTAGGGGAAGAAAAAGCTGTCTTGAAATGCTCAAAAGGAGTAATTTCTTTAGAAATTACAGAATCATTCCATTCAGGTCTAAAAAATGCATTCTATTTTGATATTGTAAGTCTTATTTTTTTGTGGCGTAGGCAAAGCAAGGACTCTTGATGAATAGAGTAAGAGCCTGAGACAAGTGCTTTTGTGTTTAATATAATGCAGAAGTAATGAGCTCAAAAATAACTTAAATATGCATGTTCCAAACCCCTAAATAATCCCACCTTTCAAGGTAAACTTTCTGATGGATGCAACAAAGAAGGGGTTGCTTTCCATACTTGCCCCTGGCTGATTTTAGCAGTGGGACTACTGTTCTATCTTATAAAAATATTTGAGAAATTCCTTAAGAGTTGGTCCATTTGGCATTGAGACTTCTTCCAGATTTCAGGCCAAGAAGGAACTGCTCCTTTTTTTTAACCTCAGAGTATCTTTCTGCATTTGCCTACAACAGTGTGATTCAAATGGTGGCAATTTTTACTATTAGAAATCAGGATGACATTGATTGAGTTCACTTACCAGACAGAAGTGGGTTTTGGTTCAGTCCATTAAATCTGAATTAATACAAGTTTGACATTATCAAGGTCCTGAGCTTTGTAGATACTGTGACTAGGAAAAAAAAAAGTTATTTCAATTTCATTCCTTCTGTGAAGTACTACTTTCAAAGTAAAAAATAATTTAAAAAAACACCCCAGTAACAAGCATATTAAAGAAAACAAGAATGGGCAAAAAGTTACTCCATTACTGTCACATGCAAAGTGATATGTGCAGATGCTTTTATTATTTTACATAGATAGCTGTATAAAGGATAGGCATTATTTACTATAAATATTTTCTTTTTCTTCCCCAAAGTGCTGTTTTCATATGAAACCATACTTTAACACTGTATTAAAACAAAGCTGTGATTATGATACGCTGAAAAGAATGAATGTTTTTGAGTGTCTCATAAGTTGCTTAAATTACATGAGATTTTTCTGTCATTTCTAGAAATATGACATTTACTAAGCAGGACACCAACGTCCATGAAATTTTTCTCTTGCTTTTCCCATTTTGTTAGTGCTTGTTTTATGAATCCCAAACAATTGCAAGGAAAAAATGTGTGTGCCTGCAGTCTGGAATGAAGTAACATGCTGTTCTCTTCCTTTCTCCCAGCTTTTTGTAGGAGTAAATGTGAGACCTGTTAGGTTTATTTTATAGGATTGTGATCTACTGGGAGGTTAAATCATTATAATTGATATTCTAAGCAAATGGAAGGAACATTCCTTAAATGCTTGTAATAGCTGCTTAGATTTGTAATGGGATATTCTAAGAATGCCACTGTGTTTAGAGTCTGCTCAAAAAAAAACCCAAAAATACCCAACCAAAAAAACTCCTACAGTAAAAAAACCCAAACAAAACACAAAACCTCCTTCTTGCCTGCTTGTGTGCAGAACTCAGAAGTTTTAATGAATTTTTTCTATGCTGAGATCATGGTTTTAGTAATGTGATTTTTTAGGTATGTAAAATATTAAATTTTAGCATATTTAATACATGAGCAGAGTCTTGTATGCAGTGTTGTTCATGTGTATATTTCAAAATCTGAAGCAATCAAGTGTTTATATTAAATGGCAGCTGGTTCTTCTCAGCAGGCATTATTTTTCTTCTAAAACTGTCACAGGGAATAACTTGCCTATGTATCAATAGCAAGAGAGAGGTAACTATTTGCCCAATTCAAAAAGTTGGGTTTTGAAGCAGTGATTGAAGCAATACTTGTATAAACAATTAAGATTCACAGGAGTTTGTTACAACCCTTCTTTTTTTCTTGTCCAAAACATTCCAGTTGTTTTAGATTATAAAATGTAACTTTTATTCCACTAATGTTAACTTCTGAATATGAATTCCTTTCAGCTACAGTTGATATTTGTTTGCTAAATGAATTTTTTTTCATTTATTTTTAAGGTTTGGGTGGCTTTGCTAACTATATTTTATACAGTACTTCCACAAGTAAAGTTAGAATTACTGCCAACTCTTGATTACAGGAAACCTTCCAGACAGGCTAACAAATGTTTATCAAACAAAATTAAGAAACTTTCACAGTCTCTGTGTTCTGTCTATGTCTCTTTAAGTATAGAGCTAAGCAAGCAGCCATCCCTTAAGTTCTGTGTACCACTTTCTTAATTGCTTTTGCTTTCTTCGCAGGGAATATTGGAAATTCCTTCCTTATTGATCCCATTTTGGGTATGATTAAAATTGCAAAGGAATTAGATCGTAGTAGCCAAGAAGAATACAACCTGATGGTAAAAGCTACAGATAAAGGACATCCTCCAATGAGTGAAGTGACCTCTGTGCACATATTTGTTACAGTGTCTGATAATGCCTCACCAAAATTCACAGCCAAAGAATATTCTACAGAAATCAGTGAAAGTGCCAGCATTGGCAGTTTTGTTGGAATGGTTGCAGCATACAGTCAGTCTTCTGTAGTTTATGAAATAAAAGATGGTAATACAGATGATGCCTTTGCTATCAACCCCAACTCAGGTGTCATCATTACTCAGAAACCACTTGATTTTGAAACTTTGCCTTTTTATGCTCTAACTGTGCAAGGAACAAACATGGCTGGCTTGCCCAGTAATGCAACAGTTTCGGTTCACCTGCGGGATGAGAATGACAATGCACCAATTTTTATGCAGGCTGAATATACAGGGCTCATCAGTGAATCAGCTTCAATTAACAGTGTGGTTTTGACTGACAAGAATATCCCGTTAGTAATTCGAGCTACAGATGCTGATAAAGAATCTAATGCTTTGCTTGTTTATCAAATTGTTGAACCATCTGTCCGCAAGTATTTTGCCATTGATTCTAGCACTGGTGCCATTCGGACGGTAATGAGTCTGGACTATGAGGAGACAAATATTTTCCACTTTTCAGTGCAAGTACATGATACAGGGATACCACGTCTATATGCGGAATATGCAGCTAATGTTACTATTTATGTGATTGACATAAATGATTGCCCTCCTGTGTTTTCAAGAGAGCTGTATGAGACATCCGTCCTGATTCCAACTTATAAAGGCGTGAAAGTCATCAGCGTAAATGCCACTGATGCAGATTCAGGCATTTTTTCCCAAATAATTTATTCCATTATTGAAGGCAACATTGGAGAAAAATTTTCAATAAACCCTAAGACTGGAGATTTAACAGTACAAAACACAACTCAGTTAAGAAGCAGATACGAATTGACAGTGAGAGCATCTGATGGCAGATTTGCAAGCACTGCATCTGTAAAAATTAATGTGAAAGAAAGCAAAGCAAGCCAGTTGAAGTTCACACAGAGTTCTTACTCTGCAACAGTGCAGGAGAATTCCACAGAGGCAAAAACAATAGCTGTTGTTACTGCTATAGGGAATCAAATAAATAGGCCTTTGTTTTACCATATTCTAAATCCAGACAGCAGATTTAAAATAAGCCAGACTTCAGGAGTCCTTTCAACAACGGGAATACCATTTGATCGTGAGCAGCAAGAATCTTTTGATGTGGTCGTGGAAGTGACAGAGGAAAATAAACCATCAGTTGTTGCACACATTGTAGTTAAAGTCACAGTAGAAGATATAAATGATAATGCTCCGTTTTTTGTCAATCTTCCATATTATGCTGTTGTTAAAGTAGACTCTGAACCAGGCCATGTTATTCAACATGTGACAGCAGTAGATAAAGATACAGGCAAAAATGGAGAGGTGCATTACTATCTCAAAGAACATCATGAACATTTCCAAATTGATCCCACTGGTGAAATCTCCCTGAAGAAGAAGTTTGAACCAGACACACTAAATAAGGAGTATCTGGTAACAGTAGTGGCAAAAGATGGAGGAGACCCTGCATTTTCAGCTGAAGTTAGAGTCCCAATTACAGTTATGAGTAAAGCTATGCCAGTGTTCGAAAAGCCTTTCTACAGTGCAGAGATACCAGAAAACATTCAGCTCCACAGTCCTGTGGTACATGTACAAGCAAACAGCCCTGAAGGACTCAAGGTGTTTTATAGCATCACAGGTGGAGATCCTTTCAATCAGTTCACTATCAACTTCAACACAGGAGTTATAAATGTTGTTGCCCCTCTTGACTTTGAGTCTCATCCAGCCTATAAACTGAGTGTCCGAGCAACTGACTCCCTAAATGGGGCACATGCTGATGTCTTTGTGGACATAATAGTGGAAGACATCAATGATAATCCTCCTGTGTTTACTGAGCAATCTTACAGTGCAACACTTTCTGAAGCATCTGTTGTTGGAACATCTGTTGCCCAAGTGAGTGCTACAGATGCCGATTCTGGAACCAACCGGGGGATTTCCTATCACTTGGTTGAGGATAATAGTGAAAGTCATGACTACTTTCACATAGATAGCAGCACTGGACTCATTCTTACAGCAAGAACTTTGGACTATGAACAAATTAAGCAACACAAGTTACTAATAAGGGCCATAGATGGTGGCATGCTGCCCTTGAGCAGTGATACTGTTGTAACTGTGGATGTAACTGATCTCAATGATAACCCCCCTCTTTTTAGCCAATTGCTTTATGAAGCCAAAATTAGCGAACTGGCTCCTCGAGGACATTTTGTGACGTGTGTGCAAGCCTCAGATGCAGACAGTTCAGATGTTGACCAGCTGGAGTACTCCATTCTGACAGGCAATGATCAGAAGAATTTTGTGATTAATAGTAAAACTGGCATTATCACCATCTCAAACCTACGCAGACAGACACTGAAGTCACATTATAATCTTAATGTGTCGGTTTCTGATGGCGTCTTCAGAAGCTCAGCCCAAGTCCATGTGACTGTAATCAGTGCCAACATGCACAGTCCTGTTTTCAGCCAGAATGAATATGAGGTTGAACTAGCTGAAAATGCTCCAAAACATACTTTGGTCACTGAAGTTAAAGCAACAGATGAAGACTCTGGTACATATGGCCATGTCACCTACCGCATTGTAAATGACTTTGCCAAAGACAGATTTTATACAAATGAGAGAGGGCAGATATTTACCTCTGAAAAGCTTGACCGTGAAACACAAGCAGAAAAAGTAATTGCCATTAGTTTAATGGCCAAAGATTCAGGAGGGAAAGTTGCTTTCTGTACTGTTAATGTAATACTTACAGATGACAATGATAATGCTCCTCAATTCCGAGCAACAGAGTATGAGGTAAATATTGGGTCTGATGTTCCACGGGGTACTTCGGTCATTAAAGTCTGGGCATCTGATGCTGATGAAGGTACAAATGCAGACATCACATATTCTATTGAAGCAGAGTCTGAAAATGTAGAAGAGAATTTAGAAATTGATTCATTGTCTGGTGTAATTACTACAAAAGAAAGCTTAATTGGTTTGGAAAATGAGTTTCTTACTTTCCTTGTTAGAGCAATTGATGGTGGATCCCCCCAAAAGGAGTCAGTTGTTCCTGTCTATGCTAGAATACTCCCACCAGAAGTGCCTCCTCCAAAATTTTCAGAACCATTTTATTCTTATACTGTTTCTGAGGACATTCCAGTTGGAACTGTGATAGATGTTATCAAAGCAGAGCATAATCACACTTTAGTATATAATCTGATTAAAGGGAACACTCCTGAAAGCAACAGAGATGACTTTTTTGTGATTGACCGACAGACTGGAGAGTTGAAACTTGAGAAGAATCTTGATCATGAAACAACAAAGTGGTACCAGTTCTCAGTTCAAGCACAGTATGCAAGTGAAGATTATAGTGTTGTCTCCTCAGTAGAGGTAAGCATTCAAGTAAAAGATGCGAATGATAACAAACCCATTTTGGATTCCAACCCCTATGAAGCATTCATCGTAGAAAACACACCAGCTGGAACAAGAGTCATACAGGTTAAAGGAACTGACTTAGATTCAGGACTCAATGGGCAGGTTACTTACAGCTTGGATCCTTCTCAAGAGCTAGATGTTATGGATTCTTTTGCCATAAACATGGAAACTGGCTGGATTACCACTCTGAAAGAACTCGATCATGAGAAACAAGACAAATACAGAATCACAGTGGTTGCATCTGACCGGGGTGAAAAAATTCAACTGTCTTCTATGGCTGTGGTTGAAGTTACTGTCACAGATGTCAATGACAATCCTCCACGATTTACTGCAGAGATATATAAAGGAACGGTCAGTGAGGATGATCCTCCTGGTGGGGTAATTGCCATCCTGAGTACAACAGATGCTGATACAGAAGAAACCAATAGACAAGTCTTTTATTATATCACAGGTAAATCTTTTTGGGTAATGTCAGAATAACCATTTGAGTGGTGCTGGAATGATGGGAGATACAACTTAGTTTTTGAAAAGATTGGAAAGTTTTTGAAACCATAGGGCTGCAAAGAGCAAATATGTATGTCTTAATATGAATATTGAAAACTTCAGTGGAAGAATGAGTTTCAGTTGGCTTTGTTTCATGTTTTATATGTTGAATTTAATTTTAAAAAATATATGTGGATTAGTGATATAGTTAAAAGAGAAAGAAATTTCACAAAATAATAGGCTGTTAATTTCCAGTGGAGGATTTATTGGTTTTATTTACAATACATCATGATATAATGTTTTCTATAATGCTACATTAATTTCTACATTAATTTTTATGGATCCTGTTAGCCACAGTTGAATTGGTGGTGTGAGCATATACTGACAATTTCTACCTGGGAAATGAAGCCGTTTCCTCATAAAGCCAGAGAGTGGCTGCATATTTGCCTCTTTTTTTTNNNNACACAATAAAAGAGGTGTAGTCATTTTTCCTTTTTTTTTTTTTTTTTTTTTTTTTTAAGCTATACCTTAATTTTGATAGAGTAATAGTAGAAATCTCCATCTTTAAATATTTCTTTTTGTATTTCAGGAGGTGATCCTTTGGGACAGTTTGCTATAGAAAATATACAGAATGAATGGAAGGTCTATGTCAAAAAGCCTCTGGACAGGGAAGAAAAGGATAATTATCTTCTAAATATTACAGCCACTGATGGGACCTTTGCAGCTAAAGCTGTGGTGGAGGTTAAAGTACTAGATGCTAATGATAATAGCCCTGTTTGTGAAAAGGTAGGCAGAGTCTTGTATCTTCCATTACCAGCTGCTTTCATACATAAAATTTACATTTTCTCAGAAATTGCTTCTCAAGAGACTGACAAATAGCTATTCCTTTTAAACCAGTAACAAAAATTTGGACTGTTAAGATAGAATGCTGTCAAATAAAAGATACTTCACAGACAGATTTTTGAAAAATCCAAAGACAATGCACTGACACTCAGTGGACATTTGAGAGATATAAGGAGAATTGTAGTAAATTTCTCCTATGTTAATACTTTTCCAAAAAGAAGTCTTTTAAGCTGCAGCCATTATCGTTTATATGCTCTATTTTATGAAAGAAGAAAAGTTTTAAAGAAAGATTAATCCTATTGCTTAGTTGAAATATATGCATATTTCCTGGCATAAAAGAGTTGAAAAGAGTGGAACATTACCCTGCAATTGCAGTCAACAGCACCAAAAAACTCTAGGCCATAGCAAAGCTGTCTATCTTACCAGATTTTGTAGTCTGCAAAAATGGACATGAAAAATAAGGAATAGAAAAAACTCAGGAAGATAGCCCTTGAAAGATGTGTTATTACCTCTTTTGGACTTTCCATAGTTGAACACAGTTTTGATATTACCGGGTTGAAATCTTCCCTTGTACTAGGAAAAACAAGTATACAGCGAACATAGTTCTTAGTTAATGTTTATGTTGATTACTTCTGTGTAAATGGTTGCAGTTATACACACTGGCAAGTCAGTATTTTCATCTTTTTTTCCTTTTGTTTTCCCTTTTGTTAATTTTGGTGTTACAAGGCTTAGTGCTTCTAATGTAATGCACATTCCTGACATGGTTGAGCTATAAGATTGCTTAGTGCCATAAAATTCTGAATACTTTTTCTTATTTTTAGTTCAATCTAGAAGCTTTTGTGTCATTTAAAAGGGTAGATATCAATTCCTTGTGGATTGAGAGAGACCTAGAAAAGATGATCCACCAAAAGACACAAAAATGAAATAGGCAAATATTTATAACTCCTATTTTGGGAACACATTTCATTATCAGTTAATCAGTTACAAGTGTTTTGAGTTCTAGGCAATGCAGTGATGTTCAAAAGTCCCTATAGTTGCAGTATGAAATACCTTTCTGAATAATCTAATAAATGTGAAGTAATTAATTAGAAAACTGTAAGTTTTCTTAGTTTTCAGTTATTTCATCCTCTGGTTCACATCGTATGTTACCAAACATTGAACCAGGATTTTATTTCCTCTATCATTCCTTCTTCCCCTCCCCTTTCCAAGCTCTGCTTACTTCATATGTTTAGTTTTTCAATGTAACTTTGAAATCTTGCAGAATTTATATGCTGATTCAGTTCCTGAAGATGCCCTTCCTGGCAAACTGATAATGCAGGTGTCTGCTACAGATGCAGATATTCGTTCCAATGCAGAAATTACTTACACACTGCATGGCGCAGGAGCAGAAAAATTCAGACTCACTCCAGACACAGGTAATATAATACTTTATGCTCTATACAAGATTCCAGTCACCTCATTTTATAAAATGTTTTGCACGCCTGCATTAAGACATAAATGTCAGTCGTTAAAACTTTCCACTAAGGATTGGTTTATTGTACAATGGTTTAAAATGTGAGTTTCTACTACACAAATACTAATAACATATTGAATAAAGTCAGGCAAATGGCAAGTATCTTAATATGTGAGGAACTAAAGTGTAAATAGGGTAATTGCCTTGAAGCCAGAAACTTCCATGCTGAAGTGACTGGAATAAAAGTATTCCATTAATTTTGCTCTTTTTTATATTCACTGTAGTAGTAACAATAATGGTTTGTAACTGAACATATCTTCATTCAGATTCTCTTTGCCATCTTTTGCTTTGGAAAATTAAATGGGATGAGGTTTGATGGAGCAACAAATTTCCTTTCCGTAGCAAACATCAGAAGTGCCCCCAGTTTTACTGGAATGAGATTAAGTCAAAAATATAAATGAGATTAACTTTTGACTTGCTTCACATTGGTCTTCATGGCATTTGTGTGTTTTGTATTATAGTGTAGGTCGCAGTTATTGCCAAAATCCTCTACTGTGCAGGCTGCAGTAGACAAGCACTAGGAAGGTAAACTGTGCAGAAAAAATGGAATAAGATGAATACAAAAATGTAATGCAAGTGAAAGAGATTAGAAAACTTCCAGTGACAAATGAGAAGGACCTCACTTCATGGGTTTGGGGGATGTTTTCGGCTTTGAATGTCACCTGTGTGACTTGCTACTGTGTTATATAAAATGAGAATTGGTAGGACTAGAATATTCACAAAAAGTGTTTCATAATACTTTTTTGAACTGTTTATCAGGTGACAATGACTATACATAGTAGTAGGCTCTCATGTTTTCTGTATCTTTAGAAAGAAAGTATGTGTTAGAGTTCTAGAGGTTTGTCTGTAGTAGCAGTTAAGACCTTGTAGTGAATAGCTGTGTTTATTCATGTAGTGTTAGAGGAGGAAGTACTAATAGCTATGGAAGGCAAACAACTAAATAGCCCAGAAAAAACAGACATGGATTTAACCTTGCATTTTTTTAAAGTCAGATTTCTAATATTTTAATTTTCTTTGCACAAACACACATGGATTTTTGCCTGTATATACATTCTCTCTCTGTGATATCAGAGAGTTTAGCTAATTTCTGTTTCAAGAGCATTAGAAAAAATATAAAGGGTTTTAGTTCTTAACCTTTCAAGCTTGAAAAAGCAGGTCACTTACATGCTTTGCCCAAAGTGGAGTTCATTAATACAATACAGCTGTTGACTTAGCCACTGATGAAATTACTGTAAACAAGAAAAATTTTGTTTAGCTTTCCTGATTTTAGGGGAAAACCTGTTAGAGCTACTTAAGCCTTTCAGCTTGCGTCAACTTATGTGTTATGTTGTTTGTAGGTGAACTGAAAACATTAATGGCACTTGATCGTGAACAGCAAGCAGTTTATCATCTTCTAGTGAAAGCCACAGATGGAGGAGGAAGATTCTGCCAAGCTAACATTATCCTAACTCTGGAAGATGTGAATGATAATGCCCCAGAGTTTACAACTGATACTTACTCCATTACAGTGTTTGAAAACACAGAGCCTAAAACCCTTTTGACAAGAGTGCAGGCAGCAGATGCAGATGCAGGTATGCCTTCTTTGACTGATACTTTTGTCATGTTCTCAGACTTACAGTACTTTTTCTTTAGTTTTATCCTGAAAAGTGTCAAGTGTTTCAGTAGAGCTGACAGATGTTCAATACCATTCAGGATTAGACTCCTGAAAGATACATTTTGGTCTACTAAATCATTTAAAACCTGACTTCCATGTGTGAGTAGCTTCAAAGACATCCCTATGGTGTCTTTGCAAAAAAGAGGAGGGGGGGAGAGACAAAATGTAGGATATTTTTAGTGTCATAAGGTATTCATCTATGATTGATTAGGTTCATCCTTTTACTCCTGATGTAATTAATAGGACTATCAAACCATGTGTGTTCATGTAAATGGACATTCATGGATTTTTGAATGAAAATTCTCAGGCCAGCCGTCCATGATCCTACCATCAAGAAAACCCTGGTTAACTGTAGCTTTATGTATGTGCTGTTAAGATTTTTACTGTCCCTTTGTCATCGTTCAGTTGCAAGTATTTAAGCAACCATGAATTGAAAATGACATTAGAAAGAGTTTGTTCATAGGCTTTGCTGTAAGGAACACAAAGTATTTTTAAAAGTGTATGATTTTCACATCTCATCAATTTCTTAATCTAATAGTATTAAGGAATAGTTACCTCAGTCTCCTAAAACAACTGACCTGCTTTGTGCTATGATAAAGCTAGGTTGCCTATTTGGAAGGTAAGAGACAGATGTTTTCATACTTGACTAGTCTTTGAGGCTCAGGTGGACCAAAATACTTGCCTCTGAAATCTATAAGATTTTTGTTTCTTTTATAAAGAAATGTTGCTAGAAATTATGCTCCTGTTAATTTTGGGGCATGATTCTTAAATAACCGTGCTGGTTTTGAGTCTAATTAATTGATACAACCTAACTCTCCCATACCCTCCTCCGTTATTATAAGCTTACTAAGCAGATTCTGTTGTTCTAAAATTATAATTGCATTTATATTAACAATTGTTTCATATTAACTAGTGCTGCAGCGGAAGCAGAACCATGGTTCATATTTTCTGTATGACAGAAAATCAGTGCAGTGAAGCGTTAGGTTAATTTTTTTTGGAAGTAATTCTGCCCTTCACAAGAGACTTTAACTCTTTCTAAAATTTACTTTTAACACGAATGATATTTAGTATGCATATCTTATTTCCGTAGCTGCCAAATGGATTATTCTCGTTATGTATTTTAAGAGCTGCTTCATATTTGAAAATTTTTTCAAAATGCAGGGTTGAACCGTAAAATCCATTATGCACTGGTGAACTCTGCAGAGGGGCAGTTCTCTATTGATGAATTCTCTGGAATAGTTCGTTTGGAGAAGCCTTTGGATCGGGAATTGCAAGCTGTGTACACATTAACTTTGAAGGCTACAGATGAAGGCTTACCTAGAAGACTGACTTCAACAAGTAGTCTCATCGTTTCTGTTTTGGATATTAATGATAATCCACCTGTATTTGAGCATAGGGAGTATAGTGCAAGTGTATCAGAGGACATTTTGGTTGGAACTGAAGTTCTCCAGATCTATGCTGCAAGCAGAGACATTGAGGCCAATGCTGAAATCACGTACTCAATAGTCAGTGGGAATGAACATGGGAAATTCAGCATCGATTCAACAACAGGTAACAGGTTACAACTGTTATATAACAGGTGTAATATACCTTAGGCCAAGCAAGCACAATGCCATACTGACTTCCTCCATAGTTCAACCAGTTAATGTATAATCTGTATGTGTCATTCTGGCTGTAAAGTTGATGCTGCTGTCTTTTCACCCATTTTGCCAGCCTGCTTACTAGAGGAGTGCAGTAAAATGTAGAATAGGAATTTTATTTGTTGCTTCTATTTGTTGGATTATTACTTGGATTAGATTCATTTCACTGGCGAGAGTAAGGGTTTCCTAACTGGAAATTCCCCACTCTGGGGGCAGGCAGGTGGAAAGACATAGACTTGTAATGAGAAACATAATAGTCTTTCTGCAAAAAGTATATAATCAGAAGGAATGGCCAGGCTTGGTAAAAGAAGGATTAGACATAAAATTGGTTGGGAAGTTTAGTCATTGGTCCACAAAGGCAGTACTCCTAGAGAAGTTTGATATGGCATTAAAGAGATCTTGGAATAGGAATATTATGTTCAACCATATATCCAGCATTACAGTGGAGATTTTAGGCTTGTATGAGAGACAGATTTAGTCTCAGGGACTATTTAGGTTATGTTGAGAATTTTTCACTATTAAAGAAAATTCTATACTAAAAATCTATTAACACCTCAATTTTTGTTTTCATTATATAGTTCTTTTTCTAGAGCTAGTGTCTGGTAAAGTTGTTTGGGTGTTTTGTTTTGTTTTGAATAAGATTTCTACCCAAAAGTTAATTCTAATTGACTTTTAGTAGTTAGTTAAATAGTTTATTGTACTAGGATAGTAGAAATTACAATTCTGTTTTTTCCAGTGCTGGTACTAAGGCAAGTGCTTTGCCAGATAAACTTCACATATTTGAAAGGACTAAAAAGGTTCCAGAAAAACTCATCCAGCAAATCACTGCTAGGGACTGCACTATCTTAACCAGTGAGTTAAAACTCACATTAGAAAATGTAAGCCAGGTTGTTTTAGGCTCTTAATCTTTTGTGGTAATGGCAGGAACTTTGCATCTTTTTACTTACATGTGCAAAGCATGATCATTTCACTGGGTAGCTCTAGCTTTACCGTGACAAATCAAGCCCTGAAGAAGCTAAGTATTTGCCAGATCAAAATAAAAATTTGCAACACATAATACTACAGCAATAGCAGAGTTTATATGAGGCTTTTTTTTTTTTTTTTTCTTCCCTAGGAGCCATTTTTATCATTGAGAGTTTGGATTATGAAAGCTCTCATGAGTACTACTTGACAGTGGAAGCCACAGATGGAGGCACGCCTTCATTAAGTGATGTTGTAACAGTGAATATTAATGTCACAGATATCAATGACAATTCTCCAGTGTTTAGCCAAGACACTTACACTGCAGTAATCAGTGAAGATGCTATGCTTGAACAATCAGTTATTACAGTACGTATTGGTTCTTTACTTTGAAATACTGTCATGGTGATCATGCTTTCAGTCTCGAAGGAACAAGAATTGATTTGAAGGTGAACATCAATGAATAGATGTTTGCCACTGAGTGAATTGAAAATTTACTTCGAAAAAGCTTCAGAAGTAGGGACTTCAGATGGTGTGGGAAAGTAGATAATATTTTGTCAAATGTTTATGTTCTCCTCATGAGACCATGACTTAACTTTCAGAAGAAATTCAGGAAATTAGGTGATGTTGGTATATCCTATTGAGATGGCATTTTTCCTGTGAACTATGAAATTTATTAGACCAAAAGAGCTTATCTTCAGGATTAGTTTATCTGGAAGGTGCTAGAGTATATTTCAACCTGTTTAAAATGAGGCTGTAATGTCCCTTAGGTTATGGCAGATGATGCTGATGGACCTTCCAACAACCACATTCGCTACACAATCATAGATGGCAATCAAGGAAATCCTTTTACAATTGACCCAACCAGGGGTGAAATAAAAGTCACTAAGCTGCTAGACAGAGAAAAGGTGAGTTTTCTGTGGTTTTAGGGCAGCTGGGATTAATTTACTTATACATAATTGATGACCACCATTTCATTACTCTATTTGTAAATTACCATTTCATGTTCCAAAATTAATATAGCTATAATAAAATGCTAGCATCTTTTAATATCAGTACTTTTGGGAGGAAGAGAAAGGATTAAATATATGAAGGAAGGCTTTACTGGGGGTTGTGCAAAAATAATTTTTCCATGAAACAAAATCTGAGTTTGTTACTTGTTTCCTCTTCAGTAAATGTTTTGATTTTTTTATTAATTTTTCAGATTTCAGGATATACCTTGACAGTTCAAGCTTCAGATAATGGAAACCCTCCTAAGCTTAACACAACTACAGTTAATATTGATGTTTCTGATGTAAATGATAATCCTCCAGTGTTCTCAAAAGGAAACTATAGTGTTATCATCCAGGTAAATACAACTAGTGAAGTAGTTAAATCAGTAATGTTATCAGACTGCAAATTTGTGACTTGAATTTTTCTGTATTTTTAATTATTTAAGGTCACCAGTGAGACTACTTATTTAATAAGTGTTGAGGGTCATAAAATTCCTGTTTGCACGTTATTGCAAGTTGTCAGAATCACAAAATGGGTGAGGTTAGGAGGGACCACAGTGGGTCATCTGGTCCAATCTCCCTGTTAAAGCAGGTTCATCCTAGAGCACATGGCACAGGATTGAGTCCAAATATTCTTGAATATTTACAGTGAGGGAGACTGCAATAACATCTCTGGGTTCTTTTTCAGATTCCTTGTATGTGTGTATATATATATATATATATTATGCATTCCATTTATGCATAGAACAATCTTAGAATCATACAGGGATGCTAAAATACATAATAATTTTGCTATTTCTTTCTAGCATTATGAGTTACTGCTTAGAAAAAAATCCTTTAGGTACCTGTTACTGTGAAGCTAGTGTTCTGCACCATGGCACATAGGCTAAGCCTTAATTCCCATTGGCCTCCTCTGGGATCAGCAGCAGTTAGAACAAGAGTGGAATTTCATATGGCTGCATACCAGTCCTTTGACTAATTTTACACTGTAGGATGGTAGCAGTAGGCCACATTCTCAAGTGTCTGGCATGTACTTGCCTGGTTCAGAAAACTGCTAAAGCAAAGACAGCAGAGTCAGCATCTGTACTTCTTGTCTTCCTAAATCCAACAGGAAATAAATGAAAGTCAACAAAGGAATTGCATTAAGGTGCTTATAGATTGTAATGTAAATGAGCTCAATCCCTTGTGTCCTTCTACTTGCTTCCTGGCCTGGTACAGTAGATCAGGAGGATCAGACAATGTTGCCTGATGCACTGTGCCATCCTAACATACCACTTGTGTTTGAGAGAAGTGTGCATCGTTTTTAAAGGCAGCTTTCTGAAATAGGGCAAAGTGAATATATACAATATACACACAGTATGCAAGTAAGATGTCCTGGATTTTGCTTTAAAAAAAAAAACCCAACCAATTAAAAAATATATGTATATAAAAAAGAAAAAACCAAAACAACAGATTGATGTTTGTGTGCTGTCAAGTCTATCTTCTTTTCCCCAATTACAGTCTTTCTTGACATAAATGTTAATTACTGTCTCTCAAACTGCAGACTGTGTACCCTATGTCTGTTTTATTTCTTTTACCCAATTAAAAAGGAAGACCTCTTGTTTTATAGTCCATTCATATGGGCTTGTCCTACCTCTGAAGGTATCAGAGAAAAAGCTGGAGGAGTTGCCCAAGAATTCTGGTGTGTATTTCCTAATGTACTGGAGATGGATATATTTGGATGCAGTAGAAAAAAATGTGCTTAGCTCTTAGGAAAGTCAAATTACTTTGGATGTCCAAGTGTAAATATTGGTATTTTAAAGCAGTGGTCTTTGTTTTGCTGAAAGGGAGAAAGTTTCAGCGTTTTGCAGTATTTGATAACTAAATTGACTTACTCTCTCAGAAGCAGAGAATTGTTATCAGGGTGTTTCACCTCTTTGAAAGGGATGGCACTTTGTTATCGTTGTACTTCAAAATGTTTCTACTTTTCTTGCTTTTCAAATAAGTATGTATGTAGAAAAATCTGGCTGGTACAGAAGAGCATAAGTATTCTGGGAGAGGTGTTACAAGTGTTAGATAAAGTTGTATGTGTAAGATACATGGTAAGCCAATGTATGTGAAGTGTCTGTGAAACCTCAGACATTCACGTGATACAAATTTGAATGGGTTTTATGATGCAAATTTTAAAACCTGGATTTCATATTTTAACTGGATGGTGGCTTTAGCAGCCACAGCTGTAGTCAGAACTCTAATTAGGGGTGCAAGGAGTCAGATGGAGGAGGGTATTTTTCTAGTCCTCCCAACAAAGACATTAGATTATTCTTAACAGGTGTTTTTTCTAAATTTCAAAGCTTTGATGACTTGGTAATTAGGCTACAGTGATAGGAATTCAGACCAGAAGTGGATTCCACCAGAAGTAGAAAATGTAAAGTGTCAACGCTAAACTACCTTCAAAAATACAATATGAAGTTTAAAAAACTGCCCTTCTCCTTTTACTGTTTTTGGGTCTTATTCTCAGAGGGTAGCAGTTTCCCTGAAGCAATATTGTCATTCTGATTTCTCTTGTACTGATTAACTGGTTTGACAGCAATTTTTGAGGTTACTGTTGGAAGGAAGAAATCGGCATCAGACCATATCCTCAATTGTAACAAAACTTATTTATCTACAGGAAAATAAGCCTATTGGATTCAGTGTGCTGCAGCTAGTGGTGACAGACAGGGATTCTTCTCACAATGGCCCTCCTTTTCTCTTCACCATCCTGGCTGGAAATGAAGAGGGAACTTTTCACATTACCCAGCAGGGAGTTCTAACCACAAGTGCTGCACTGAATCGCAAAGTGAGAGATCACTATTTGCTTCATGTTAAGGTAGGATGTTTTTGTCATGATCCTCTTACTGTTTTGCATTGTAAGTATTTAATTACCTTTTCCCACTCATGTTCACTTCACCACTTGTCTTTCTGTTAGGAGATCCTGACATGCCAAGTAGTCACTTGAGGCATGTCCCATGAGGTGACAGCTTCATAGACAAAGTCTGTTGGTTTAAATGCTAATCTACACAGATGCAATGGGAAGTTCAGTTAAACTCACAGTAGAAGTAAGGTGTAAGTGAAATGTTAGCTGGGTGAGTGGTCTTGATAAGCCCTTTGCCTTCTGGTTGGAATGTTGAAAAAGCAGCAGGGGACAGGTCCCTTGAGCCACTCACTTGACTGTGGAACTCCCCTTGCCACTATCATTTTGACCCTTGAAGCTGTGTGCTGGATAAACTCACATGATGAAAGCAGAGATATTGTGCAACATAGCAGTGATGAAAAATTATCCTGTAGTGCCACACTGTTTTTTTAAATGGCAATTGAAAACGTCTTTTTTAAGTTTGGACCTTTTTTCATAGTATTTTCAGTAGACATTTTTCCATTGCATTGAAACTTGCAGTGCAGTAGTTTGAAGTCTCAGGATCCTGCAGTGGGAACCACAGCATAAAATTCAAAAAATGACCCTGAAGTGCTGTAATATGTGCTATGTTTGCCATTGTTGTGCAAAAAGACCATACTGTGTCCAAGGTTACATTAGCCTAACTAAGTTCTCTCAAATACTTTTTGTAACCTAGTATGAGAAAAGTTCAAACCAATTGTTTTAATCTTATCTAGTCCTTTTAAATTCAGTTATAAATTAAGCAGCTGGGAACAGAGCACTTAAAATTGGTAGGCTAAAAATAGATGGCCTTAATCCTTAAACTTCATTTCCAGATTCAGGTTTTAAGAAAAATTCTTACCTTCATTTTCACATGAGGACTTTCTTTCAATCTCCATATTATTCTTACACATATTATTGCAGATAATTTATGAGTAAATATGCACTTGCAGAATTTTAGAGCAGCACTGTTCATAACAGTGTATGCTGAATTCTGTTCATATTGGGATAATTGTGACATATTTACACAAAGTCTATTTTCATTGGGAAAAGAAGAAAAAAATCACACAGATACTTTGCTGTTTGAGTCACTGAAATGTTAGTAACCAGGAGCCATCAGTAGAAGGACAAATACAGTTTTATTTAAATGCAGTTTGGTTTGGGGTTTAAGAATTGGGATGAAAATGGGGGCAGGTATATCATTCCTCTGTTAGCCATTTTTTCCTCAGTAGTGATATGCCGATTCCCCCAAAGTCACCTTCTTGTTCATGGATGTTTTTCCTGTATGTGGAATCAGTGTAGTGCATTCATATGTTTTACTTCAAATCTTCTCTAAGCAGTAACTAATTTCTATTTATTTTTCTTTTAAAATGTATTCTTATAAGTGCATGTACAGGCAATTATATTTGTTCTGTATGGGCTGTTACACTGACTTTGTCCCATTTCATGAATGAGCTGCACCTTTGGCCCTTCATATGTGCCTGCTTTTTCTTAAGTGTGGGGTGCCTGTCTAACATCTTCCTCTGGGTGGAATCTTGCAATTCTTTCATTTCTAAACCACTTTCTGGTCCCTAGTCTGCTGGTAAACAGCCTGTCACTACTTCAGCTATCTTGTCTTCAGCACAGCAGCTGAAGAGTGCCTTTTTATTAGGGAATGAATATGGGCTATTTTAATAGCATCCAGTAGCTTTAATGTCTTCAAACAAATGTACTCACTTAGAACAAAGACTTCTCAGAGATTGTAAATCATTAAAGCAGACTGTACTAATGTGCCTTTTTGTGTGCTGTACTGCCCAATGTCAGT
Organism: Hylia prasina; assembly: GCA_013397195.1. Taxonomy (NCBI): domain Eukaryota; kingdom Metazoa; phylum Chordata; class Aves; order Passeriformes; family Sylviidae; genus Hylia; species Hylia prasina. The sequence goes on along the minus strand of VYXD01008710.1, from coordinate 1,854,025 downwards.
AGTTTGGACCTGCCTAATCTGTTAATTTCCAAGTTTCTTGACTGGATTCTTGAAATATATCACTGTCTTTTAATTGCCATTTGTCATTTTACACTTTGCTAGCTTTTTTTCAGTAGACATACTGTTATTATTTGCTATTATCTTATGATCCATGGGTATGAAGGCATCCAGGATTAAACTAGCATTTCTCTGTCACAAGACTCCAGTTCCAATAATACACACAAAACTATAGGCATAGCTGTTGAGGAAAAGTATTCTTCCTCTGTTCATTTAAAATAATATTATTTAAAGTCTGTAGGAAGGCATTTTCTTAAATTTGCATTATGTTTAATTTCTGCATTTTGATCTTGCAAATCACAAGTTAATGGCTGTGTGTGTATGATCTCTTGATACCCATATTCAGTATTTTAATGACCTTTACTGGTGTGTTTTTCAGTATTGACAGCTTTCACCATAATTGCTTTCTGAATGGATTGCTGAGGTAGTGATGTTTTTGATTTACAGACATACTTTCATTTGAAAGGATTCGTAACCAAAAGAAAAAAACACTAAAACCACACAAACCTTCCCCATGTGCATTCTATGCACCTACTACCTCCAAAAGACTTTACTTTTGTCATTTTAATAAAAATAAGGATTTTTTTTCCCCAATGGTTGCCTAATACGGGCATGCCACTTGTTTGCTTGTCCTCTCTCCAAAGGAAATAGATTATCCATTAACAAATGTCTCACAGTATTAGTGTGCAAAATCTTCAGCTATGAGTCATGCAGTCCTTTGTGCCACACTCTGAAGTCTGCAGTTTAAAACCACAGCACATTTTTAAATATCTGCACTATTGAAAAAACATTTCTCCTGGGGTTCTTCTTTCCTGCTTGCTGTCCATTTGTTATAATTTTGTTGTCTGTTTGTTTTGAGCCTTTCCTTGTTTCCCTTGGGCATTTCTTCTGTAGCTAAACTGCCTGCCTTGTCTTGTTTCCAGGCAGAGATCTAGGCAAAACAAAACTTTGCCAACTTGAGCTAAAGCTCTCGTTATTTATTTGGGTAACTGGAGGGCAAGCTTCTAGCCATGCCTGTCTTTTGGAGTTAACAGAAACAGATGAAGACGTGTAATTCTGTGAGACACACATTACCTTTTAAAAATGCCACATTTATGTGCCCATCCACAGATAATCTTGTGCCTGGAGTTACTCCTCTTTTGCTTAAATTTGTATAAAAAAATCAAAAGCAGCCTCTATGTGTGGATCTTCAAAGTGTACTCTGTAAAATTATTGCACAATCTATTTGTGCAGAATATCTCCTACTTTCTGAGCCCTGTTTATCCCCACTGTACCTTCACATATATCCAATTCATCTTTAGCTATTTCTTCAGTGTCACTTTCAGTAACTGAGAGAGAGCTCTGGGAAAAGATAGACGGAAAACAAGAGGTGAGAAACAGAAGGAAAGAAGTGACCCCAAGGGAATGGTTTTTACTCACTTTTCCACTCTTTTTTTTACTGCCTTAATACAACAACACTTTATGGCTTTGTCTAAAAGGGCTGGAGAATAGGGTGTTCAAAAAGGTTTTAAAATTTAATTAGGCTGATACAATTAAAGGTAGTTGATTAACTGTCTGCAGGAAATAGCACTACAGATACCCACCTCTTTTTTTCCCTCTCTGTGACCAAAAATCATGAAAGGCAACATAATTAATTGTGACTTTCTGCATGGATTTTTTTTTTCCCTTTTGAAGTACTCTTTGGCACAGTGCATTTAGCTTGTCTTCCAGACCACCTCCTAACTGTAGTGAGGCATGTTGTACATTTCTGGTGCATGACTCATTTCAAGTTTGTAATGTGTTTCCATGCTTGATATAAAAAAGCTTCAAGCACCATCTGCTGTCTGAAATCAGCTACTGTGCATTTCCTCTGTATTTGCTACCAGTATTAATAGCTTCCTGGTATTTTCAGGTAATAAGAGCACTGTAGGCTTTTAATCTTGGGAGAAATGAAAAGATGTTTGTGTGTGCCTGCTTATATAAGCTTTTCAAATTTTCAGTGATAAACTTTTATGTTAGGAATTGTGTTACAGCATTTATGTAGAGCATATTCCTATAGGACTTTTTGGTGAGTTTTTTTGGTACAAAAATACAGCTCTACTATATACAGTATAAATATCTACAGTAGAATCTGAGATAAAGCAAAAATTTAAATCTGTCCTCTTCTTTCCTTTAGGTGGCAGATAATGGAAAACCACCATTGTCATCTTTGACTTTTATTGATATTAGAGTTATTGAGGAAAGCATTTATTCTCCAGCAATACTGCCTCTGGAAATCTTTATCACAGCCTTTGGGGAAGAATATTCAGGTGGTGTCATTGGAAAAATTCATGCAACTGATCAAGATGTTTATGATACCTTGACATACAGTCTGGACCCCAAAATGGAATCCCTGTTCTCTGTTTCGAGTACTGGTGGCAAACTAATAGCACATAAAAGGTTAGATGTAGGACAGTACCTCCTAAATGTCACTGTTACGGATGGAAAATTTACTACTGCAGCTGATATTACTGTACACATCAGACAAATCACACAAGATGTATTAAATCACAGTATCGCAATCCGCTTTGCAAACCTGTCCCCTGAAGAATTCATTGGTGATTACTGGCGCAATTTCCAGAGAGCATTAAGGAACATCTTGGGCGTGAGGAGAAATGACATCCAGATTGTTAGTTTGCAGCCTTCTGATCCTCCTTCTAATCTGGATGTCCTCCTGAATATTGAAAAGTCTGGTGGCTCTCACCACCCAATGAGAATTTTGCTCCACAAGATAAACTCTTCTGTGCCTGACCTAGAGGAGATTTTAGGTGTCCGGATAATTGATGTGTTTCATAAGCTCTGTGCAGGCCTAGATTGTCCTTCGAAATTTTGTGAAGAAAAAGTAACAGTGGATGAAAACATTATGTCAACCCACAGCACAGCCAGGTTGAGTTTCGTCACTCCCCGTCATCACAGAACAGCAGTTTGTCTTTGTAAAGGTAAGAATCACAGTTAGGAAAACTGTATCCTAGAAAGGATTGTTCTGGTTTTAAAAAGCAGTAATCCACAGTTGGAAATTTATATTACAGGACAAGATTGGGAACGTTCCATAACTCTCTCCATAATATTTGCCTAATTTTATTCATAGTAAAGAGTAATTCTTTCTTATCTCATTACCTCATTTCAAGAGTTTACATAATACAAGCTTATGGGAGCAGATATTTATGTTTTTTATAGCTACACCTTCATTTTCCATTTTATGAAAGAAGTTAATTTTTTTGTTGTTGCTGCCTATCCTGTATTAATGGCCATTTGCAGTCTTGTGTGCACAAAGGTAAGTTCCTGCAAAGTACCTGAATACAAAGTACCTTGTTTCTGCTCAGAGGAGTAGCCCACACAGTTTCCAAACTTGTTTGGGAATGAGAGGGTAATGTGGGAAATAAATATTCATTAAAATATATGTAAGTATAAAGATTTCTGACAGAAGATTAATTTATCTTTATACCTGAGGAAAACAGTATTGCTTTTTAAAATCAGGACTTAACCTTGCTGGGTGAACTTGCACGTATGAAGTAAATATTTAAAGCCCATTCCTTTTCTGTCTCAAATACAGACATGCTTTCCTCAGCCTACTCTGTCCATATGTAATATCTACGTGTTGGGTTTTGTGGTGAATGATTCTAATGGTAAGCTTTAAACCACAACATCAGTTTCCCAGTTTTACCAATTGAATTGAGTAATCAAGATAAAGATAAGCATCACCCACCCTATATGCTATTTATCTAGACTGTGCCAGTCATGCCCCATAACTGTTATTCACTTTCTTGTGTGATAGTTAGGAATATCATTTGGGGTACTTTCAGCTACCATACTTAAGAGTCCCTTTTCAGAAAATACCATCACCAACAACAGAAAACAATTAATGGATTTGGTTTTACAGAAGGGAAATGCCCCCTGGTGAACAGTGTATGTGAAGGAAACCCATGTCCTGAAGGTACTGAATGTTTAGGAGATGCAAAGGAAGGAAAATACACCTGTGTTTGCCAAGACAGCAAAGCTGGACAATGTCCTGGTAAGGAATTAACTCTCAAAAACTCTGTGTAAAACTATATTACTTTACAAATACAAATTTGATTCCAGTCCTGTGCTAATACTTTTTATGCTTTTCTGTATTCCTAAGCATCAGCTGGCTCTGCTGTGACATTTACTGGGAGCAGCTATGTGAAATATCGTCTCATGGAAAATGAGAACAAGGAGGAAATGAAGCTGACAATGAGACTTAGAACTTACTCTGCTCATGCAGTTGTTATGTATGCTCGAGGAACAGACTACAGTATCTTAGAGGTATATTAGACTCTCCTAGTGCATATCTCCTCCTTTCTTCCTACCATCTTCTTACTATTTTTGTGTCAGATTAAAAGATTGAGTCATAACATTTCTGTAGAATTGTTATAATTGAAAATTGCCTTAAAGGTAGGGTGTGTTACACATCCAGGTGACAAACTTGAACAGAATTTTTTAAATGTGTAAACAAAGCTTCCTGAATCATATATTTTAAACAACTTTAAATTTATTTGCTTATAATAATGAAGTCCATACAGGAAAAGTTACTTAAAGCACAAGATGAAAGGTATTGAAGTATTGTAATATTTTGATTATGATCTGTGACTGCTTTACTAGAGGAATAAAATGTACAAAGTGTATGTTTCAATTAAAAGAACCCTATAGAATAAATCACAGTTGCTGTGACTGGAAAACAGTGTTATTAAAATGGTGCTTTTTATGAACACCACCATCATCCTCTCTCTCCAGCAAACATAAACTTTTATAGGCATCAATATTTTATACTCTTTAAGTGTGCAGACCATTTGTTGATGTTGTGGCTTTCCTCTGTAGATCCATCACGGAAGACTGCAATATAAATTTGATTGTGGCAGTGGGCCCGGGATTGTCTCTGTTCAGAGCACTCAGATAAATGATGGCCAGTGGCATTCCATATCTCTTGAAGTGGATGGAAACTATGCACGACTTGTTCTGGACAGGGTGCACACTGCATCTGGTACTGCTCCTGGTACACTTAGAACACTAAACCTAGACAATCATGTGTTTTTTGGTGGTCACATTCGTCAGCAAGGTACAAGACATGGTAGAAGTCCTCAGGTTAGCAATGGCTTCAGAGGCTGTATGGATTCCATAGTACTGAATGGACAAGAGCTGCCCCTAAACAGCAAGCCACGAAACTATGCACACATGGAAGAATCTGTAGATGTCACTCCTGGATGCTTACTGACTGCCTCAGATGGCTGTTCAAGCAGCCCGTGTCAGAATGGAGGCATCTGCAACGCACTGTCAAATGGAGGTAAGCTGCTCTTTATTCTTCTGCTTCAAAACTGCTTTTGAACTTCTCTGCTTTGAAGGACAAAACAACTTTGTGCATAATTCTTGGTTTCCCAGAGTTGTAGGAGGTCAATTGTAGAGTAGGTAGGAGGGCTGTGTTTGCCTTCAGCTCCTTCGGGTATGAAGTAGACAAAGTCCATCTGGCCATCTGGGGATTTAATCTTCAATGCTGACATCTGAAGTCCATCCTCTTAACTGCCTACTCTTGAGTCTTTCTTTAAAAATTCTGAAATCATTGGGACAAGTTGTGTTTTGTGAGAGAAATTAAAATTATCCTTCAGTCATGTTTAAGGAAACTTATTTTTAGAGGTTGCCTCATCTTTCAATAAAAGTATTTTTATTTTTTCCCATCCTTTCTCTCTTGTAACAGGTTGGTGGGTAGGGAGGAATTTATCTTAAATCTGTAGGTGGGCAGGGAGGATTTTATCTCTGTTCCAGTAAAGCCATGTGCATCTTTCAAAAAGACTGTACTTGATTTCAGGTTACTACTGCAAGTGTGCACCTTTGTTTATGGGAACTCACTGCGATGTAAGTGTCAACCCATGTGCTTCCAACCCCTGCCTTTATGGTGGGACTTGCATCCCAGTCAGCGATGATTTTATCTGCCAGTGCCGAGGACAATACACAGGTCAAAGGTATGTTTGTATGGTACATTGTATCAATGAACCCTTAGAAAACAGGATATAAATGTAACACTTTTTCCTTTTTTATCTCTTTCCTACTTAAAGCTCAGACTTTGAGACACACTGCAGCTGGCTGAAGTTAACAACAGCCCCTGTTACAGCTCTGAACCCCACATTATAAAGCTTGCTTGCAGTAAGGTAATGTTCAGCTGTTTTTGTTTTGCCTTTGCAGATGTCAGCTGGGTCCATATTGCAAAGACAATCCCTGCAAAAACAGTGGCAAGTGTATTGACAGTTTGGATGGACCTGTTTGTGAGTGTGAAGCAGGATTTCGGGGAGAAAGGTAGGTAGCATTCCACATATTGAATTTTACTAGTATTAATTAACAGATCAACCAGTTCAAACTGGTTGAAATCTGGGATGCTGATAAAATAGCAAAATGCATATCAGTGTGCAGTACCGTATAATGAATATATCTAAAATTGTTGAGAACAAGATTGTAGCAAAGGCTGCTGATGTAAACTAAGCATCACTGCTGTGCTTTGTTTCTGACAGGTGCCTGACTGATGTCGATGAATGCGTAGAAAACCCGTGTCTCAATGGTGCCCTTTGTGAGAATACTTATGGTTCATATCACTGCAACTGTAGTCATGGATTTGGAGGCAAACACTGCACAGACATTGTTCTTAATAAATATGTTTCAACATCTTGGAACATCAGCTTGGCTGAAGTGATTGGGATTATTGTTTTCATCGCAGGAATCTTCTTGTTAGTTGTGATTTTTGTTGTTTGCCGCAAAGTAGTTGGTAGAAAGAAGAAGCACCAGCCAGAACCTGAAGACAAGCAACTGGGAGCTACGACAGCCTTCTTGCAAAGACCATGTTTTGATGCAAAATTGAATAAGAACATCTATTCTGACATCCCACCACAGGTTCCTGTTCGTCCCATTTCGTACACTCCAAGCATTCCAAGCGACTCCAGGAACAATCTTGACAGGAATTCTTTTGAAGGGTCTGCTATTCCTGAGCACCCTGAGTTTAGTACTTTTAACCCAGATTCTGTACATGGTCACCGGAAAGCTGTAGCTGTTTGCAGTGTTGCACCAAATTTGCCACCTCCACCTCCCTCCAACTCACCTTCAGACAGTGATTCAATACAGAAACCCAACTGGGATTTTGACTATGACAGTAAGAGATGTTCTTATTTTTTTACTTTCCTGTTAAATGTGTGTGTGCTGGTACAATTTTAATATGAGTACAAAGTCTCTGTCTATACCTCTTAGAGTACAAAAGGCATTATGACTTTACTGGGTTTTGTCTCTGATCAGCGTTTGTGCTCTACTAAGTTTTGTAAGTGTGCAGATATCAGCTTTAAATTGTATTGATTCTTTAATCTAGAATCTGTTCATTGTCTCACTTGAAGCTTTTTCTTTCAGCTAAAGTAGTAGATCTTGACCCCTGCCTTTCTAAGAAGCCTCTGGAGGAAAAGAACTCGCATCCCTACAGTGCTAGAGAGAGCATGTCTGAGGTCCAGTCTCTCAGCTCCTTCCAGTCTGAATCATGTGATGACAATGGTACGTAAAATGCAATCATTGTGCACTGCTGATGTTCATTCGGTCTGTCTTTGCATCTGTATCTCTTAGTAACAATAAGATTTACATATATTGAATATATATTAAATAGTAGCTTATTTAATATATATTTGTATTATGTTAATACACAGATCTGGTAATTTTTTTAGAAAATATTTTACATATCTACACCAACTGTTAATTATTTTATCTTAAAATTATATATAATCATTCTGCTGTTAGAATATTACAGTGAAAATGTAGCTCAAGTTGCTCAGAGCCTTGTGTTTAAAATGCATTAGAATTTGGTAAACTCTTCTAGGCTATCCTTAGTTGTCACCTTATGCAAGAATACAGTGAATTTACGAAATGGCCTCTGCACAAATATAACTTTCGCTTTGCTGTTCAGCTCTCAGTAAAAAGCTTTCTGGTATTACAGTTTCATTTGTTTCCTTCTCTTTTTCTTGCTGCGACCTCAGCTCCCATATGGATCAGATCAGTTCTGAGTGAGAGCAGAGTTTAAGGGACTGCTTGTAAGTTTGATTACTTTAGTAATGAAGGAAACTGCACAAAAAAGAATTTTGTTATAATAGAACAGTATATTTGGCTTTCACCATGATTGAAATGAATTCATATAAACATTTCATACATTGAAAAAAGCCAATATAAAAATATGAATGTTTTGATCCCACCTCAAGTCCATCGAAATATAATCAGCATACATATTTGTGGGTTTGATTATTATTAACTGGATGTCTTTTCCACTGTGATGATAGATGCTTTTGTATTTGATATGAATGCATCTATGTATTCAGAAACATGTCCTGCTGATTGGACAAAGCCACAGTTATCTCATAACTTAATTTGCTAAGTTAAGGTGTGCTTTGGCTCTATTCCACTTTCTGCTTTTGTCTCTGCCTGGTAAAAAAGAACGTGAAATTCCTTTAGCTTAGGAATAAAGAACATTCTGCTTCTTAATGAAGCTGAGTGATTTGTTATTAACGGCATGAAAAAAACCTACCTGGTTTAATGATTGGTGAAAGTAAAATTGTATGCTTACAGTCCTCATGATTTTATCAGTAGACCTGATACCAGCTTCCAGCTTTTTTTCCTGTGGTTTTAAGTGTCGTGTTGTACATGTTGTTCTCCCCTCCTCACCGTCTGATATGTTTAGTATATTCTTTTTCCAATTTCCTGTCATGTATTGATTACTCATTCATACATCATTTTAAGAGAAATAGCTGTAGCATCATAGATACTGTTCCTTCCTTCCATTTTGGTAGATTCAGAATTTGTTAGCTTGATATTTAATCCCTGAGCTGTGCAAACAAGTTGCATGTGCTTACTTCACTTTACCCTGTAAGAATAAATCCTTCTCCATTCCAAAACTATCTTGAGGGAAAGACATAAAAAATACATTCATTTAAGTTGGGGGTTTTTTAATAAGCATGTAACAGCCTGAATTTGGTATTCCTACTGTGATACGTCTATTTCATACAAAACTTAAGTAAATCAGTAACAGAAATTTCCAGTAGGTATTTTTCATATTCTGTTCTTTTAGTTCATTTCAGGGAAAATTTCTTTCCCATATCTTTCCTTGGTAGGGAGGCAACATAGTTTACATTTTTAAAGAAGAAGTCTAATGCAATAATCCTTAATTCACCCAACACAAGCCTTTAGAAAAGTCTAGTTTGTTGCTATGTAGATAAAGTATTTATGCAAATGAGTATATTTAGGCAACATTTCAGAAACTCTAACACAACTTAAGCAGCCTTGTGCTCATGCAAATTGCACTTCATGAGTAGTTACAAGTACTTTTGTATGTTTAGGAAGAATAAAATTGAGCTTTGGATATGTGTTTTATGTATCACATGTAACTACTCTCCAGATTGAGAGTAAATGTGTATGTACACCAATAATCTTGCTCCATAAAATAGTAACAAACTGCAATTTCAGTGTTGATGGGGATTTTTATGTGTATCTGTCTGCTGTTTAAAGTGATACTAACAATAGGTTTGTTTTAATTTGCTCCTTTTATACCTTTTACAAGCTTCCGTAGTGACTGTAATACACCTTGTCAATGCTGTTGTTGACTCGGTGGAAAAAGAAGGTATATACATGTTTTCATATTTATTTACTGCTTTGGCAGCATAATGCACGTTTCTCTTACATTGTCTTCTAGTAATGTAGTCCTAGCCAGATGCAAGTTATAAAATATTATTTACTTATACTTTGTGATAAGTTACAGCAAAAATATATATTTATATTGTATATCTGTTACTATTTTTTTGCATATGCTGTAGATGTGAACAGGTTTCAAAGTGTGTTTTCTTGGGGAAAAAAAGGATTGGCATAAAAAGATCTTGGCGCTTACTCTCTGAAAATATTCATACTAAAGCTGCCAGCAGAATTGAGACAACATCAAAGGCAAATACATGCAGTACTGTAGATGAAACAGCAGCAGCTTCCACTTCCTTTTTTTCTCCCACCCACACCTGTTGATACCTTGTCCAGCTGAGCAGAACCAAAATGGTGTGTTATCAGTACTCACTTCCTTGGTCTTCAGATCAATGTGTCTCTTAAGCATAAAAAAAATATTTTTGTCTGCAGCTGAGATAGATAGCCATACACATCCTCCTCAGTTTAAGTAGTTTGTTACTATGCAGCCTTACAAGGCTGTTTGTTTGGGTATATGTACACACACATACTTGTATGTGTGTGTGTAGTGTGTATTTGGAAGTTAGAAAGAGGCAAGGTAGGCATTTTCAATTGTATTTTATTTCATTTCTGCTAACTTTTAAGAACTAACCACTCTGGGAAACACAAACTATTTACAAAACAATGGTAGTAATAAAAGTGTCAGTGAGTCTATACTAATGCTAACTATTGTTTTAATTAACTAAATAGTACTTTAAATTCCAGTAAAAGGCAAATGATTCATTCCATGACCATGAGTTTGCAGAGGTTTCTTCTGAAATAAAATCAAGTCTATGCTTCCTATTTCTAGATACAGACTAGGAAACATAATGTTTTTTACTAAGTCCTACTTAAAATGAAGTCATTGTAAGAACATAAAATAGATTAGAGTAGCCAAAGTTTCACTTTGGTTCGTTATCTGAAGTACAGCCTTTTTAATTTACACGGACACACAAAAGACAGTAGACAAATGCAAGGGCTTCCAATTACTTGAGAGTATTTCATTAATGAGGGTGCCATTTCATTAATGGGTACCTATAGACAATAGTCCTCAGTGCAGAAAAATTGCAATGCACAGTACTTGGGAATGGGAGAATTACAAGACTAAAAAAGGCCAGATCTACCAAAGGAAGTATTTAATAACTGAGTCAGATTTTCTCTAAGATTTTAATTGGTAGAATCTGAAAATCACAGATGTAGTTCTCAAGTCAAAGATAGAAGTATTGCTTGGTGTTTTAGTATCACCACAAGATAAATACAAACATTGTATACATTGCAGTCGTAGAGAGATTAAATATGTCCTACTCAGCTGCTTCTTAACATTTGAAAGTTTCTGCTCTTAATAAGCATTTCTTCATTCAGAACATCTTAGATAAAGAGTTCTGGTTTTGAACACCCTCAGGAGGGTGTCAGTTCAAGCAGCAGAGATCCTTGCTCAAGCCTGCAGCAAGGCCCTGTTCTGGGACAGACGGTCCTTACCTTTAGTCTCCCCGAGTGTTTCTGTCCAACAGGCATCGTGGAAGCATGAACTATAGCTAATCTCATTGTGGGATAGTTTTAGGCCTGTATTCTCTGCACTGCTCCTCAGGTTGTAGCTTGGTGCAAATCACCAACGCTGAGTGCAAGAGAAAATATAGCTCCAGTGTACCAGATTGTCACATAAAGATGGGCACATCTGGTTCTAGTTTGTGTTTCTGTCATTTTTGTTAAAGGGTCTTTGCCTCATAAGAAGAGGAAAATCAAGTCCTCTCCATTCCTTGGTAAAAGTGCTCTAAATCATAAAGCCTACTGGCTTTCCCAATTTCCCAGGAAAAATAAAGCATGTTGTCTTCTAAGCAGACTAATGATCAGAACCTTCTCCTGGAGTTGAGGCCAGAGATGTTTCGAGAGTCTCAGAGCTCAGACTGACATCTCCATTAGTCTGAACAATATTTTTCTTGTCTGGGCTAGGCAAGCTTAAAAAGATAGGAACTTCTCTCCAGAGAGACAATCTCTGTCCCTTCCAGCAGATGAAAATACAAATTCTTAGGAGACGATTCTGCTGTTAGGCTAGGCATCACTCATCCTTAGAGACTTTCATAGGGAATACAGATTCCTGAAGAGAGAAAGGTTTAATATTTGTCAGATAACACAGGGCATTCCTCTGCTGAGCATGAGCTGTTGGAGTTGCTGTACAAAGGGAGGCAGGTTTCCCAGTGCTTTATGCATGGAAGCCAGATGCTAAAGGAAGAGTTACCTTGATACTCAAGAGATACCTCAAAGTGTAAGTGCCAAGAGATGGAGCCCTGTATCAGAACACAAGGGCAGATAAAGGAAAGAAAAAATCATATCAAGTCCTGTTACACTGTGTAGCAAAAGTCCTGAGTATACTGATACAAGGATTTCAGTAAACTCCCCAGACTGCAGATTACACCACAAGACAGCTATGTCCCAGATGGGCTGTACATTAATTCAGTAGCTGTCCTACAGTTCAAGTCTTAACAAATAAGGAGCCCAGGAGAAATTTTTTAATAAAGCCAACTTCAGTATTGCTAATTAAACTGGACAAAAGCAGCGTGAATATCATAGTCACTAGTCATTGTTTGTCTTCATATTGGTTCTACTATTTGATTCCTAACTACAGATGTTTTCTCATTTTTCTTCTTATTCTGCCACCTAAAGAATCTTTTGCTGTTCCTGACCTCAGCAATTCAAGAGGTGACTTCTGCATGCAGTTCATTGATGTTCACCAAAATATTTCTGTTCATATTTGGTTTTAACACAGACTTACTATCAGTTGCTTGCTGTGCATTTGTCTGCGGTGATTTCTCTTTACTAGATTTGCACTATATTACAACAGTGTATTTTTTAATTGGTGTTCAGATGAGAGAAATTATTGGTTTTTAGTTATTTTAGGCTTACATCTAGTTTCCAGCAGACAAATACAAACTTACTCAAAGGGAATTTGCAAGAGAGGGTCAAGTCCAGTCATTTTTGCATGATTATGCCTGATTTTCCTGATTTTTGTTCTTGTAGTTGAATGTGGAATGTCTTTACTAATAACAAAAGATTTTTATCAGAGGTGTTCCTGTAGAGCTAACAGCATTTTGTGAAACTAACTTTATAATTTGCTTGAGTGGCAAGGTCTCTTTGAATGGTCTGAATACTTTACCAAATAGAAATTGCTTCTTTTATGTAAGAAAGTCATGGGTTATATATGCTAAATATATTCTTAAGAAAAATAGGCCACTGTTACCACCCTAACTAATTACTCAGCAACAATTAAGTATTTAGCTGCATCAGGTAGGGTGTTGATTCTTTGCTATCCACCAAACAACTGTGTATTGTGACAGCACGTTCCATAGGTGACTACAACTCTTCTCATGTTAGGTGTGATGTCTGAGAAAATGTAAAAGTTCAAGTGTGAACGATGCACTATCTCATGCATGGCATAAAGTAAAGTTGTGTTGATTGTCTTCTGTGCAACCAGGGCAAACTGCTGATTAACAAGTAGTGTCCTAATCACAGTGTTTGCATTGTCTTAATATGTGTGTTGATTTCTCACTTGAATACAAGATAGTATCGCTATCTTTTAAAAATAAAAAAAAAAAGTAATACTTTTTTTTTTTAATTAACTTTCAAGGTTATCACTGGGATACATCAGATTGGATGCCAAGTGTTCAGTTGCCAGGTATCCAAGAGTATCCAAATTATGAAGTGGTTGAGGAGTCAGCTCCCCTCTACACAGATCCAAATGCCATCGATACAGACTATTACCCTGGTGGTTATGACATAGAAAGTGATTTTCCACCTCCGCCTGATGACTTCCCTGCACCCGATGAGCTTCCACCATTACCACCTGAATACAGCGACCAGTTTGAGTCAATACAGCCACCCAGAGACATGCCAGCCGTAGGTAGCTTGGGTTCTTCTGCAAGGAGCAGGCAGAGATTTAACCTTAATCAGTACCTTCCCCATCACTACCCTGCAGACATGTCAGAACCTCAGACTACGCCCAGTGGCGGCAGCGGCAGCTACAGAGAGCCGTACGCTCCCTACTCGCTGGGGTTCAGCCAAGACTTTGAAGCACCCCCTGTAGACAACATGTCCATGTCTGTGTACGCCTCCACAGCCTCCTGCTCGGATGTGTCAGCATGCTGTGAAATGGAGTCTGAAGTCATGATGAGTGACTATGAGAGTGGAGACGATGGCCACTTCGAAGATGTGAAAATTCCTCCACTTGATTCCCAGCAACATACAGAAGTCTGACACACTCAACAAAAGTGCCTGGACTCTAACAAACTTTATGAAATCTAGAACAATTTTCAAGAGCTTTTTTTTCTTTTTTTTTTTTCCAGCCACAGTGAATGCTTTTGTTTCAGTGAGCTAAACTGGCATGGCAGCATTGGATCATGCAGTTCATTTCACTAAATGAACCTCTTTCCATTCCCTGATCTACTGTAATTGGAAAGTTCCAAGATTTCCATTGGCTGTGCCATTTCTGAACATCCTTTATGTACTTACATTGTTTTATGTTTAAAAAAAATCACATACCACTTCTCCATGTTAGCATGATGCTTATATTTATATAGTTCTAATGCAATTAATTTTCTCCTACTTTTTGTAAATTTTATGTACAGTTTTGATTTTAATAGTTTTAACTAGATTTTGTAGATATTTTGTGAATTTGTTTTCCACTGAAACTAGTGGTGTTAGTGTGCCATTAAAAATGAGCACCCTGACTTATTATAATCAGGGCATCACTGTATGTATTCCCCTGAAAACTAAGGTTTGACATTTCATTGTAAAACATTCAACATAATCACAAAATTTCAATTGTACATACATTAGGTCTGATATTTTTCTGGGTCAGCTATATGGAAATGTCTTAAATGGGTTGCTGTATTTTAGAACTGTAAACATTTTTTTCCCTTCTTGGAAAGTGTGTTGGGGACCCTCTGCATACCAGTTTAGAACCAAAACCACCATGACACAGTTTTTATAGTGTCTGTATATTTGTGATCCAATGAGTCTTGTAAAGGTTTTTACTGAAAATTACCATTAGCCAGTCTTTCTTACTGACAATAAATTATTAATAAAATACTTTAGCTTTGCTCTGTGTATCTCTATTATATAATATACCATTGACAAAGCATTCAGTGCAGCATTTTTTAAGTCTGTATATGTTTTGTACTGTATTAAGTTACTTGCTCCAAGCAACTCGTTTTCCTCTCCTCCGAAATCAGCCTGCAGCTGTGTTAGAGATGCTCACGAGATGGCAGTGTGTGTCTGCTTAATGGTGTTTTTAAAAGTAACCGGGCCAGTCTGAATAAAGATTGATGGGTATCAAACTGCAGTAGCCTTCTCGGTAGTTTGCATTTTTCTTTAAACATAAAATATCAGCTAGTTAAATTGCTGAATATTTTTATCTCAAGTCACAAAAATATATACAAAAAAAAAAAAAATCCCCAAGATCTTTAAAGCAGTTTCTCCCTTCCTTTATCACTGGAATACTTATTTTCATGACTAGTTACCCCTTGATTGTGCACCTGCATGCTGAAGTGGCCATTCCATTGTCTGACTTTGTGCTAAATAGTTGGTGGTTTATATTATATATAATTATATATATTATATATAATTATATATAATAAAACTATATTTTATTGCAGTTATATTTCAATCGCAGTTTCTTACATTAAGTTCACACTAGAATTCTGCCTTGAAGAAGTAAAGGTGGAATACAGTTTTCCTGTGTATTATACAGCTGATTTTCTGACTAGAAAAGAACAAAGCCTTTAACAGAGTTCTCTAGCATAAATTTGGCCTGATGGTAAGCTAAAGGAATAATGTGTCTTCTGCCTCTTGCTTGAGGGATGCTTTTTAAGTTCAGAACAGATTTCTTGGCACATTAGTGAATTTTTAATATAGCCTGGAATCCTTTCAGCTCCACCTCCATTCTGTTCCTACTGTCAAAAAGTTCTGTAGCCTAGAAATATGCAATATTAGATTCTCTCTGTCCTGAGAGCTAAGCCTCAGCCTTCTACCATCTAGGGGAACAGGGTACTGTATTTGGAGTGCTATTTATATACAAAATGGAACAACTCCCAGCTTGGCAGCTGTGTAATGGAAATTGGGTGAATTACAGGACACAGCCAGGCACTGACATTTCTGTGTTAGCTTGCCCATATGCAAGTTAAGAATCTCATGACTTATGCAAAAAGATTAAAAATCAATAGGTTTAGACCCACACTCTGGCTATGCACTGCAATATTCACTCTGATAACTAAGAATCTTTTGTATGTCAGACTGTTAGAATTTTCTTAATTATTAGTTTTAGAAGAATCTTAAAGAACTGTGAACAGAGGGTGTCACATACTGTAGCAGTTCACATCACTGCTTAAGGCCCTTTTGAGGGTGGAAGGTTAAGCCTAGTGGAAGTTCTGCTCAAGATTCCTTAATATCTGCTACTCAGTAGGAACGAGTCTCAGTAGTCAGCGAGAGGAAGATAGTGCACAAATTTGCATCATTTCTCAGTTGATAAGGATTTCCAGAAAAGATGAAAACCTGCCCTACAAATATATTTCTAAAGTTGCTCATTTATAGAAGAAAGGCCTGAAGATAGATTTTTAAAACTTAGAGGTGTGAAGGACAGGAATATCAACACTTAAATACACTTTTATTTGTAGTACTTTGAACTGAAGGCTAACATAGAACATCAAACTGAAAAGGAACAATGTCTCATTATTCTACAATGAAATTCCATGTAGGTGTAAGAGAATGTTTTTTGAAAGTATCAGAATATATATACACACATATATATGTATATGTTTTGGGGTTTGGTTTTTTTCACCTCTTCACAAGAGCTGTGCTGCTAGGCAACATGCAATACCAAGGTTATATTTCACAGCAGAAAACAGGGCTGCATCATAACACTCACTTATGGAAATAGCAGGCATTTTCAACTCCACAGCTTTCAACAACCTTGCTGTTGGTGTGTAAAGCAAGGACATGTTGGACAAATGCTCCCTTTGTGGGGAGCTCTTATTGCCTAATTCAGGTCCAGTAAGTGCAATCAAACCTACTTTCGCACACAGAGCTACAGCAATACACCAGATGAAGCGGTGACATTTTAAACCTAATTAAAATTGATACAGCAGAGCATTGCTGTTCCACTCAACAGTAGTCCAGCACAATCAAAAGCATTGGCCGCGTGATTTATTTTACAAGCCAAACATTTTAAAATAAGGAATTTCAGTGAAGTCACACATTCACTATTTCAGTGTTCATCTGTCCTCATGTTGTCACAGCAAGAGGTTTATGTTGAGATGTAGTTTCATGAGTTTCAATTTGTGCTTATTCTTTCTTACCATGCCAAAGGGCACCACTGAGAAGAGCCTGTCTTTACAGCTTCACATCAGGTATTCATAAACATCATCAAGTTCCCTACTGAGCCTTCTTTTTTCCCCAGATTGATCAGCCTCAGTTCTCTCAGCCTCTCATATGAAAGCAGCTTCAGTCTCTTAATCATCTCACTGGCCCTTTGCTGAACTGTAGTTAAGTCCCCTGTGGAAATATTTTTTTTTCTATTTTAAAATACTTATGAGATAGTAGAATTTAAAGTTTTACTGAGCAGATTTGAGTCAAGTTCATTGCTGCTTTGTCTATTCTATGTTTTGAGTGAATGAAATGTCACTTAGCCTTGAAGCAGAGAACAAACTGCAATTCTACCTGATTAAGAGTTATTGAGGCAGAAACAACAGACAACCCTATGAAACTTCTTTCTTTCAGTATTTAACACACCTGGTCTGAGAAGTCCAGGATGCAGGCATATATGCTTAATAGAAGGAGCATGACCAGAGTACCAGGTTTGGGCCCCTTTTCCAAGGATATTTACTCAGATTGTCTTTCCACTGTTCCTTATTCTACCCATGACCTCCATGGAACAAGTACTCTCCCAAGAAACTACATCTAAGCAGAGTTCTTGCATTGCCCAGGATGTACAAATCTGAATCCATTCAAGCCAAAGAAGGTATGAAATCTATCTCTAACTGGAAGCTCCATTTTGGAGTAGAGGGGTAAGAAGAAATGCTCTACTTCCACTTTGAATCTACCTGTAAAGCCCTTGAAGGAGGAGAGCTGCAGGAATTAGTCTGTGTTGTATGAAGGGGTCATGAATGACACCTGTCTGCAAACAGACCAGTGGTGAATAAGTGCGGTTCACACAGTGCCTCACATGACTCCTGGCTCAACTTTGCCCCTGGAGAAGCCATGCTGATTGCCTTGAATCACCTCCCTGTGCCTTTAGCACAGCTCCTAGGACTATCTGTTCCATGACCTTCCCAGAGAGAGAGGTCAGGCTGACAGGTTGGTAATTCCCAGGGTACTTCTTTCTACCCTTTCTAAAGATGGACACTATTGTTTCCCTTTTTCCAGTCACCTGAGACCTCACTTGACTGCCATGACTTTTCAAGTATCATGGAGAGTACCTTGGCAACTACATCAGCCAATTCCCTCAGGACTCTGGGATGTACCTCGTTGGGTCCCACAGACTTAGGTTCATTCAGGCTCCTCAGAAGGTCATGAAGGTCTTACAGTTGGAGGGGCTTTGCTCCTCCATCCCCATCCTGCTGCCCATCCTCTTGAGAGGTGGAGGAAAAGACAGTTCTATTGAAGACTGAGGCAAAAAAGCTCTTGAGTAACTCAGCCTTTTCTTCATCCTTCTGTACTGGAGTGACTATATCAATGGACAAGGCAAGAGGTACAGATGTCATTTATCTGGACTTCTGTAAAGTCTTTGACAGGGTCTCCCACCAAATCTTTCTCTCTGCATTGGAAAGAGATGGATTTTATGCTGGGCTGTTAGGTGGATAAGGAATTGCTTGGATGGTCACATCCAGAGGGTAGTGGTCAACAGCTCAGTCATGATGGATGTCAGAAGTGGTGTCTCTCAGAGGTCTGTACCAGGACCAGTGCTATTTAATATTTAAGTAATAATTAATAATGTAACAGTTAACATTTAATAATACATAATACTTAAATAATTATTACTGTATTTTCAAAATATTAATTTTATATCTTCATGACATAGATGAAGGGACCAAATGCACTCTCAGCAAATTTGAAGATGCTCCCAAACTGAGTGGTGCTGTTGACATACCTGAAGGATGGGATGCCATCCAGAGGGACCTGGACAAGCTCCAGAAGTGGAGCCATGGCAATTTCATGAGGTTTAACAAAACCAAGTGCAAGATGCTGCACTTGGGTTGAGGCAACCCCCGGTATCAACACAGGCTGGGTGGGGGTGAACAGATCGAGAGCAGCCCTGCCAAGAAAGACTTGGGCGTGCTGGTGGATGAGAAGCTGGATATGAGCCATCCATGTATGTATGCACTTGCAGCCCAGGAAGCCAGACAGGTCCTGAGCTGCATCCAAAGCTGCATAAGCAGCAGGGTGAGGGAGGAGATTCTGCCCCTCTGCTCTGCTCTGGTGGGACCCTCCCTGTGTCCAGCTCTGGGGTCCAAAACACATGAAGAACATCAATCTGTTGGAGCAAGTCCAGAGGAGGCCACCAAGTTGATCAGAGGGATGGAGCACCTCTTCTATGACAAAAGACTGAGAGAATTGGGATTGTTTAACCTGTAAAAGAGAAGGCTTTGGTGTGACCTAATTGTGGCCTTCCAGTACCTGAAGGGGACCTACATGTAAGAGGGAGAGAGACTATTTACAAGAGCCTGTAGTGACAGGACAAGAGGGAATGGCTTCAAACTGAGAGTAGGTTTAGATGAATTATTAGAAAACCTTTTTTTTTTTCTACTATGAGGATGATAACAGACTGAAAGGAGTTGCCCAGAGAAGCTGTGGATGCCCCATGTCTGGATGTGTTCAAACCCAGACTGGATGGGGCTCTGAGCAACCTGGTCTAGTGTAAAGTGTCCCAGCCCATGGCAAGGGCTTGTAACTAGATGATATTTTAGGTGTCTTCCAATCCAAACCATTCTATGATTCACAAGCAGTGTCTGGAACACAGCTCTGCATACATCAGCTGTGAACATCCACACCACAGGCTCCACAGAAGGAGTCTACACATTTCACTGAAAGCTCTGCACACACTCCACACACAGCAGACAACCAAGAGGTGGGTGCTTCACTTTCTTTTATAGGTCTTGCCAACTTTTAGCATTAAAGGCTTTCAGGCCCACACAAGCCTTTATAAAAATACTAAATAGATGAAGTCCCCATTAAACCAAGCATGCTGAAGCAGACAAATTTTGGCAGCATTACTCATTCTTCCACAGCTGCACTAGGGGAGAACAAAAAATCAGAGAAGCGTAATGCAATAGCCAGTGCAGTTGCAAAGCAGGAAAATGGGATCTTTGCTTTGATCTTACAGAAAAATGTATAAGAGAAAGATAACTACAATTGTTTCCCTTCATGTAAGGAGGAAACTTGCTGATAATCAAGAGCTTATTAATTACCAATGCCCAATGTCCATTGCTAAACCCGGTAAGACACATCTAAAACTTCACACAAGTTAGGCACTGGAAGCAGTCACCCAGGAGCCAAGGCTATCAGTAAGAACATGACCTTAGAACAAGAGCAAACAGTCTCATTTAGCATTATCAAAGCTGAGCCATATGCTTTTCTAGACTTTTTGCTGAAGATGGTCATTTCTCAGTTTCTTATATTCTTATATGCTTTGAGTTGAAACCTTCAATGTGAGGAAAAGCACTGAGAAGCCCAATTATGTGAATGAGTCATTCAATCCTTAATCCCCAGGGTCCCAATTGGAAAACACGCTAAGCAAGATGAATTGCTTTCAGAGCTTGAATTTAAATTTGAAGAAATACGCAGGGAAAGATTATGCTGCTACATCAAAAATTTTATTTTGTAATTTCATCTTTTTCTAGAGAACTTGAAGCATTGACAGTAATTTATAGCATAAAAGTTCCAAGGGCCTTCTGTTTAAACAACTAATACCTCATGATGGCCATTTAGGTAACAGAAACTTCTGCTTTGACTTTCACTGGGGAAAAAATACCTCAACTTACAGAGAAAAAGGCTAAAAATATAATTAGCCTGACAATTGGAGCCTGATTGTATGCATTGAGCTTTTCTTGGTTTAAGGCCAAACACTGCTCAGGACCATTAAAATTTCACAGAACTGACCTCCAAAAAACTTAGTATAGCTGTTCAGAAACACCTAGAAAGCAGGAGAACAAAGTTCATTTTGGCTGAGTTGGATTAGACATATGAAGTGTTTAAATCCACATCTTTCACTGACTGCCCACCTCAAGAGCTGGAGGAGGCTGAGGAAGCCAGAAAGCCATCTAACCTGGGCAACAGAAAAGATAAAGACAAAAGATCCACCTGAAGTCCCAAGAAAACAAAAGCAACAAAACAACTACACAAAAAGAAACCACTAACACCAAAGCCATGCAAACACACAACAACAGGAACACACCAGCTCAGGCTCAGGTATGTATAGAAGCAAAATGTGAGGAATTCTGAAAATCAGAAGAAGATAGTTACTAAAAGAAGAGAGCAGCTGAGGCAGAGAGAGGTTTTGCTTGAAGTCCAAGAAAGTATATACTAAAAATGGTTTCAAAGTCTTTTAGTAGGCCATGTCTTAAGTATTTTAGACACTTAAATTCATAGCCTAGGGGCTTCCTCTGATTCAGTGTAGGCTAATTCTTGCTCAGTGTGGAAGCTTTTCCAAGAGCTAGATGTGAAGCTGTGTTCCTCAAGTTAAAGTCCCATCTATTTGGGAAATAGCAAACTTTCTAAGCTGTCCTCTAAAAAAAAGAGAAATATTTCCCTTCTTAAAAGCACTACTAGAATCCATATGCATTACTATTGCTGCCATGATTTTTCTACTGGCCACCCTAAAAATCCCAGAATCAATATTTTACCACTATAAGGGAGGCAGACTCAAAATTAAGCCTCCTCAGTCCCGCAGGGACAGCAGCTCATTTCTCCTCCATTTCTTCAGCTCTAGTTGAGGTTAATAAATCCTGTTGCCAAAGCCCCACTAAACAGCCCACAGCCACTTTTCCCCACAGCACAAGCACACAGGAGAGAGGGCTGGATTTATATCTCCAGGAGGCAATAGCATTCACACTTGTTGTTGAAACAAGTGGAGAAAAGGCCTTGCATTAAGGGGCTGACACTCAGCTCCAGCTGTATTTGAATTCAGATATTAGTGAGTCACCTCTCAAACAAGGAAAATGCACACATATGCTGTATTTTAAATGCTAGAGATTATTTCCCTGTATCTGGAGCAAAGCATGTTACTTTAAGCACCCCTGAGTTTTAGAGTGTTTGTTTGGGGCTCTTTGCTGGGGTTTTTTGGCTATAATTAGTCAAGTTTCTCGGGAAAAGGGAGAAATATCTTCCCCCATATTTATGTTTGCTTTAACCACTCTGCCAAAAATTTGTTCAACTGAATCCATTTTAGTAGCCTGTGCAGAAAAGAATGCTCTTCAGGTAAAAGACTCAGGAGTGTCTAACGTGGCAAACCTCTCACAAGAGGGTTAGAGTCTAAAGGAAAGCTTGTAACAAACAGGTTTTGTCTATCTCTTTACAGAGTTAAAAAGATGCTCTTAGTATGAAAGGTATATTGAACAGTTCCATCAAGAGACTGGTGTAAAAAGTTGAAAAATATTTCATTCCTATACCATGTTTAAGTAGGCTTTGCAACAGAGAATGGCTGGATCTGTTGATATCCATTAACAGATACACAGATTCTCAAAGAAGATGACAAAATTTAAGAAGGAATCCTCTGAACAGAACTTCTCAGGACAATTCAAAATTAATGGTTTTATTTCTCCATATTTCCCTTGTATTGATCAATTGCCACAAGCTTAACTCTGCACTAGCTTGCTTTAGGATCAGCAGGGTCTCCCCTCTTCCCACCTGTGTGGATATTTCATGCCCACCCACACACCTTTCAACCCTGTCAGCAGCTCCTTTGCTGCAGAAAACACACTGTGAGCCCCTAAGAGCCAAATCAGGTGTTTGATTTCTGCCTTGTGGTTCACAGTACCCAACGACTACTGACACTGCCGAAGAAATAGTATTTAACAAGAGTTTAAAAATGAGGCTTTGAAGGAGCATCAAAAGCCAAAACTTTTAACTGCCACGATGAAAACCATCTAAACAACACAGAAGTGAACAAACTTTTTAAAGAGAGCCAGGAGAGGCAGCTAAAAAGGCAATTCTTAGAATGGAGCACAGAGTGTACAAAGATGTCATATTGGCAAGCTTGTACCATTTATTTGAGCAAGAGTTGAAAGACAAAAAGGAGAATGGCACAGTACAACAGGAAAGCAAGGAAGGCTATGAACTAAAGGAGGTGGAAATCGTACAAAAATGAAAAAAAGAAGGAGCAAGTAAGATAATCCAGAAGTGTTTGAGGACCAATTTGTAGACATCAAAAATTAAAGTTTATTTTAAAATACATTAAAAGCAGAAAGTTCTGCCAGAGAAACTATAAATATGAAACTAGTGGAAGATCAAGGTGTAACAGGAATCTTAGAGAATTCAAGACCAGCAGATATCTTCTGCACTGGATCTGTGTCTGCTGGGGGAAAAGTTGAGATGTTTCACTGCTTTCCACATGGCTTAACACGTAAATCACACAATAAAAAAGATAGTAGTGAACAGGAATAAAGAGTATCAAAGTCAACATGGCACTGGCTCAATAATTCTAAATCACTTAAGGATCAGAGACCCAAGTCTTCAGAGTCATAGCCAGCTAAAACCTCTTCAGGACCACATGAACAAAAACTGGCAAGGACAGGATACTGAGCAAGATGAACCAAGTAGCAGCTTCTCACAGATGCATATTCTTTTAACAAAGAATGAAAACACTAATAGCAGAAGCAGCAGCAAGCAATTGAGACAATTGAGACTGTCAAACTGAGATTGTTAAACCATCAATGTGGTCCACTGCTTGTAAAATGAGAACTGAATCATATCACATGGCACCAGTTTGGGCATTTGCACATTCTCTGTACAATCTTTTAATGTTTCCTTTGTTCCCAAACATAAGAGACGAAAGAGCACCTGCCAACATGACCATTATCAAAAATAACCATCCAAACAGCTTGGCCTTATCTAACAAAAAAGCAGATCCCCCATGGGCACTGTGACATTAGGCATATAATCAACATCAGGGGACAAAAGCTACTCATTTCTGCTCTCAACCAGACTGTTATGGAACAGGGACAGAAATTCAGGTTCAGGTAAAAATAGTAGATTAGAATTACTGCCTAAACATAACCAGACTAGTATTTCCTGAAAGACAGGTTTACACAGCAGCCAGTTCTAAAAAAAAAGGAAAGGGGGGAAAAAAGTGTCCTTTATGCAAAACAGCATTTTTACCAAAATTTCCCACAAAAAGGAAAACCATTTTAGCAATTTGGAGCAGTTAGTAAAGGTGTAGAGGAGTTGTACTAGTGCCTTCTCCCAATTTTTATGGATTATTTTACTTCTGCTTCTTCAGTTTTGTTAAATAAATGGAACATTTTCAAGATGGACTAAAAGATCACTTGACCCAAGGGTGTTTTGAGTTGGTTTTTTGCAGTGTTCATTTCAGCAAGATACAGGAGCTTTCATACAGCTGTACTGAAGGAAGTTTTCAGTTTGTCTGAATGAGGGAGAAGTTATTTTTACTGCCCTGCTTCTGAAACTGCTCTTCATCTCTTGCTATATGGCAGTGCTGTCAGCTGTAGCTGTGTCCTACAATGAAGTTCCTTCTATGCTTTTTCAAGGCAACCCAACACTGAAGAAATATTATTTCCTCCAGTAGAAATCACTGCTTCTGGAACACTCTGGCATTGTTTCCGCAATGTATTAATTTGCAGTGTCAAATCTTAAAAGAAAATCATGGGCAGAAAAGTATTGGTTGCAATTGAAAACCTCTATTGGTACTTCAGGGCTCTGATCACTCCTTCTGCTATCCCTCCTTTGTCTAATTTTAAATATAAAACATTAAATGGGCAAAAAACCCAGGTGAAGTTGATATTGAACTACAGCCTAAAGTTAGTAATGCATATGGACTATGAGAATGCATAAAATAAAACTGAATTATGTTTGCTTCCCCATTCAGGGAATATCATAGGTGAAAGGAAGAGTTTTCTTCCTCCTAATAATACTCTTCTAAATATTTCTATTTTTACACAGTAGAAATTAATCCAAACCCAGTGAAGTGTCTTTCCGTTGGGATTTACAGAATGTCAAATACACCTTCTAATCTATGCTAACAATAAGTAACTACTATGTTAGATACACTTATGACTCAACGAGATCTTATCCATGAACACCTTTATATTTCAGCTCCACTTTCATTCAAAGGAATGATGTGACAAATGCAAATCAACACACATCAGCCACGCAGGGCAATGGAGCAGCACTAACAGCACTGGACTGGAAATCACTGGCAACCCTAAGACTGGCACTCAAGCCAGTATCAACTTTCAAATTCCAGTTCTTTTGTGATCTGTTGCTACTGCTTCCTCCTGAGTATTTCAGAAGTGTCTCACACAGCACAAAACACACAGTATGTGGAAAAATATTTATTGCACTTGGTAAGGGGGAACATTTCTCCAGCATCATCTTCCTTTGACAAAGAAGTACTACAAAGTACACTACTGGACCAGCAAACCCACCAACAAAAGAGCCCAACAGAAATTTTGGAGATTTTTCAAGGGTTCAGTTCTAGGTGTGACACTAACTGTGCATGCTCCTGGAGGGGTCAGGACCCCAAAGTAGCCCTTGCTGCTGGCCAGTCACTGCCTTCCAAAACATTTCTCTTTGTGACACTAGATAATCATAGAAGGAAGTAAGTCTGAAGGAAGATAGCTTTACACTAGATATTAGTAAGATATTTACTGTGAGGGTGGTGATATGCTGGAACAGGTTTCCCAGAGAGGTTGGAGGCGTTTAAGAACAGGCTGGATGATGCTCTGCGTAACCTAGTCTAGTGGGAGATTTCTTGCCCATGGAAGGAAGGTTAGAACTAGGTGATCTTTAGGCTCCCTTCCAAACCAAATAATTCTTTGACCCTTCTGTTCATATTTCACCCCTTCAGAACTCCAGTTCTGTCTCTCCTTTAGGTATTTCACTTCTCTACCTCTAGGCTCTTTCCAGAGCAGATCAGCATGTGGGGAACAGCTGGTGCTCTGGCATTGACATAATCCCCTGCCTTCCCTTTCCCTCTTCACTCTGACCCATACTGCTGCCCGTAACTCAGCTGTGGATCTTGCAAACAGCAAGAAGAGCCAGAGCTCATCTGCTTTCCATCCAGCAGCAGCTCGGGAGCCTGTTTAACCAGGAGAGCCTGTTTAACGCGGAGACCCTGAGTGCCAAAATCTCTTCTCGCGCTCACAAGGGGCCGCTGTTCGCTGTGACAATCCAGACAACAGCGTTTGGGAAGCCTTCCATGCGTCAGCATCCAGCAAAATTCTCAGAGTGATGAAACTGAGTGCTCAAAAATGCAGGAACAGCTCCTGAACTAGAAGATGTATAGGTTTCTTCCAGGCAAGA
>VYXD01008710.1:1808212-1827659 GCA_013397195.1 Hylia prasina | reverse complement strand
TTTTTTTTTTTTTTGGTACAGGATTTAGATTACTGCTGTTGTTACCAGGGAATGGAAGCATCATACCACTATGTTGTTTATTAAGAAGCCACAGAATTACAATACTTGAAGTGACCTTTAGAGAGTGCAGATGGCATGCCAGCCTGAATTAGTGAAACTGGATATTGTCATGGTTTCCCAGTATACAAATTATTGAGGAAAACTATTCCTGGGGAAAATGAGTGCATAAAGACTTTAAGCATGCAAGGTTCAGTCATAGCCAAAATATAGGATAGGATGCTGAATGACACTGGATAGGTGAAAGAAACCCAGGGGCATCAAACTGTACAGCTGAGACACACCTAGAGCAATACTACCCGTATGATTATTTGTATTACTAAAGCAGAATGACAGTAAGGGAATCTCAGTCTGAACCTGATTCATAATTATTCTCTAAAGCATCTAAAATAGGTATTTATTCCTAGCTCAAATTAAAATATAAATGGATTTTAAATGACTGCAATTTCTCTTCAGCTTGCGATCACTCCAGCCTGGTTTCTTGTGCTTAAAGGATCTGTTCAAAGTAGTCTCTGATATTTTGGTTATCCTATTAGCTTCA
This sequence comes from Hylia prasina, assembly GCA_013397195.1. Classification (NCBI taxonomy): domain Eukaryota; kingdom Metazoa; phylum Chordata; class Aves; order Passeriformes; family Sylviidae; genus Hylia; species Hylia prasina. The sequence continues at coordinate 1,827,061 of VYXD01008710.1, read as the reverse complement.
GAACTTGCCCAAATGAATTGTCAGCCTCTTAGGCTGAAGGAGCCTGCACCCAGCCTTTTGGGCTACATTTCTGGTTATGCTCACTGTTGCTTGGGTAGGAGAAATACCCTAGACAGTACTCACAAGAACTAGGATTACAGAACATTGTTTGGTTTGAACTTAAGTGCACATTGCTGTTCACATACCATTTAACTTCTGGTTTAAGCTGCAGAGGGGGGCCCATCCTCCCATTTTAGAGAACCAGGCATCAGTAAGGGTGAAACAAGTGATCACATTACTCCTCCAAGGTAAGAAGGATCTAAACTGAAGAGCAAATTAGTGAAGGCTTGTCATATAAAATTGCCACACAGTCCTGACAGCTGCACAAACTGACTGGAGGTGGGCATTAGAAGGAGCTGTAGTCACTCCAGAATCTGCGTTAGTAAACAATATCAAAAAATGTGGCAAATTTTTTTCCCCAGGACAATGATAAAACCAATACAAGGAAATCACAATGAGACCTGGACTAACATCTGTTCTTCCATCATGCTTACACACATCTTTTCCACCTCCTTTTCAGGAAACTGGATTAGAATATGGTGATTTTTATCCCTTGGTCAGTCTGGCCTCTCATACAGGTTCATGTCCCTTCAAGTCAGCCCCAAAAACAGCTCAGTTCTTTGCAGGATTCCCACTTCCCTCACAGCTCCAGCCAGACAAGCAGCCCTTTTGCAGCTCACCTCTGCTGGAGGCATTACCCCCAACAAAACTTCTCCTCTCTGCCTGTTCGCAAATGAAGGCTGTGCCAATCTTCCCATATCCTCACCTTGATCCTGCCCAGCCTTCAGGTGCAATGCAGGGCACTGGGGACAGACACTCTTATTAATCCCTTCATATCAACATGCAGTACTTAATGCAAAGCTTCACAGGAGTAAATTTTCAGCAAGGATCTGAAGAAAATTCACATGACAATCTGGATGGGGGCCCAGAAAGGCGACCAAGGACTTCAGGATTTTGTGGCTTCAGTTACAAAGGCAAGAAATAACAGGCCTTTTACAATTAGTATTGGGCACAAACAGCTCAGAAACAACTGTAAGATAAAAGTGTAGTCCTTTGCTTTATTAGTCATCTAAACAGACAGAAGCTGATGTCAGAATGAGACAGACTAATTCCCTTCCAAATATATGCACTGCAGCTTGCTTAAAGCCTCTATGCATTCCCTTCAACCATGACCCCACTGTTCAAATTCCCACTCTGGCTAATCTCCAGCTTGAACACATCCTTCTTGCCACTGTGTATTTGCAGTCTTCACAGAACAATAAGCAACACCACATTATCCTTGAAGATTTACCCCCTGGTAAATCCCCTCATTAGACTCATCTAGCTTGTTAAGGAAATTCTGTTCTTACATTAACTGCAGATAATTTTGGGTCAGCAATAACAACGTTTTTCTTTATGTACATATTTATTTGTTTAGAATTCCCTTTCTTAAATTGTTCACCTTTGTCCTTGTTTACCCATCACCATACACACTGACTCTTACAATCAGGTTGAAAGTTCACAGTTTTCCAGTTCTGTCAGCCAGCAAATAAACCTCAAAAATCTTAACACCAATTCTCTTGTGACTGATTCAGCTTCTAAAATATACAGTTCATTGATTTTAACAGCACATTTTATTTCACACCAGATATGCTGTACAATTGTACATGACACTAAACACAGAACAGTTTTCCTGAAATAGGAAAATAATAGTTGTAAACAACATAGTATTTGTATAGTATGTGCTCTGAAGTAGTTGCTTTATTCAGAAGACAAAGAAATACACGAAATCTTTCTGGAGGTCTTTTCTTGCCCGTGCATATTTTTGTTTGTGTGTATGAGAGCATTTCTTTGGTCTGTAAATAGTTTGTTTGTCCATATCATTTTTTAAACACACTGCACTGCTGAGTGAGAGGCACCTCAGGGTTTCATCAGCTCTTTCCTGAAATTGCTGTAATTGCTAATACTCTGTTCCACCATGAAGGATATCTGTTTACTGTATTGTAACAGCATCCTTAAGGGTGCAGAGTGAATACATACTTGGAGAGAGAGAAAATTACCTTGAAAAGCAAATACAAAGATGGAGGTGGACAAAAGGCTACAGCAATAAGACAGTCCATTAAAAACACAGTTAAATCAATAGTAAAAGACAGAAAAATGAGATAAGTTTCTAGATTACACACCAACACTTAATAACATCTGGTTCCAAGGGACAGCTACATCAACTAGGGGAAAATATCCTTTTTTTTAAGCTTTTCATTATTATGTAACTTCTTTACAGTCAAGTTGTGACCAAAGGGCTTTGCCTGTAAGAAATGAAACAGAACTATTCTAGGAGACAGTCGTGCAATATACATGGATTCTACATTTTCAGGGACACCTCAAAGCCAGTAAAAAAATCCCATAACTGACAAAAAAAAGAAAACAAACAAAAAAACCCAAACAAACAAACAAAAAACCCCAAACAAAACCAAACCTACAAACAAAATAAACCAAAGGAAAAAATAACCACCCAAACACACAAAAAGCCAACAACAACAAAAAAATCCAAGCAAATGATAACAAAAAAAAGGAAACAAACAAAAATATCATAAACAAAGCAAACACACCCACCCCCCCAGAAAAAAACAAACAAAAAAACCCCCAAACTCCCCATTTCTGAATGTGTTCAGACAATGTAACCAAGACGACCAGACACATGCAGTGGACTGTGTTGGAGTACCAGCAGTCTGTCCTGGCCAGCTCCACTGTCCTCTCCCTCACCTTCCCCTGAGAAATCCAGCTCCCCACCTCTCCACAACCTTCTGCTTGGACAGCCTTTAGAACTAAACCAATGTGAGACAGCAGTTGAACTTACCCACAAGAAACATGTACTTCAAAGGGCTGAACGAACAAAGGTGATTAGAGGGCAAAAAGTTAATTCCCATTTTTCATTATGAGGAGCAATATTGTGGTTTTGGCACTCTCTAAACTAGTGAAGCATTGTTATGATTCTATAACCCATGGAGATTTTTTTATCTTTCCTAAGTATTTGATGAGAAAAGACATTCTCTTCTCCATGCTACATCCCCTTTTTCAAGCACTCATTCCTCCTTCTAACTTGTAACTACTGAGGGGTTGTTGTCACACTATTCTACTGTGGAGGATGATATCCTTGTTCTCCTTACACACACCATCTGCAAATCATTGCTTACTTCACCTCTCCAAGAAAAACTGTGTCTTCTAGTACATACAATTGGGCTAAGGCTCAGTTTAAGAATTTTTCTTAAGAATTGCCGTGTATATTGATTCAAGCTTTAAGGTTCATCTGGTGTACTTTAAAATTTCTTCCTTAGTTCTGAAGAAAATTGCAAAGCTAACAACATCCAGGGTAATAAGATGGAAAATGCCTTCCTTATGATTAAATATATATTTATACTAGGGTTTATCTCCCTGATTCAGCTGTTTTCTTGGTTTAAGCAGGAAGTTATTTTCCTTGATTCATTTGCCTTTTTTTTTTTTTCGTTCTCCAGGACTTAAGAAATACATAAATAAAAAAGCTGTCCAGAGTGAGATGCATAAATGCCTCTGCTATTTCAACTGCCTCTCACACAGCATAGGATTTTCTTTTCCAACTCAGCTATCTACTTATTTGTTTTTCAGATCCCAAAGCACAAGAAGGGCCTTAAAGGAGAGGATTACAAGATCCATGTTCCCACTTCAAATTCCATTTTAAAAATCTTTCATTCTAGTCAAAACCAGAAGACAATTAAGCTTACCAAGGAAGAGCCATAACAAGGCTCTCACAATGGTAACAAGAATATTTTATTGCTACGAAAGCCATAAATCATCACACAGAAGATGAACTTCATGATGAATACTTAATTTGCTATTACCTAAAGTAACAGGATAGGTGTTAGGAATATACAACAGAAAAGGCAGAAAGATCAAATAGAATGTAACATCTATACAGGGCTTGTCCTTCCTCTTCTACCTCACTGGGTGATTTTCACTGCAATATTGACATCAGGACAATTGACTCCCTGATGGAGTTGTGCCAGGGTCTCCAACACTGCTCCTGTCCAGGCAGATCCTACTCTTTGAAGCATGACAGGAATTGCATATCTTGACGGCAAATCTGCCTCCTTTCCTTCTAGAGTATGTTCTCCCAGTAGCAGTGTCCACAGAAAAGTCACCTAAAGGTCCAATCACCTCAACCATGTTATTTTCTCTTTTTTTTTTTTTTTCCTTAGGTATTTGCTTTTACTGAGCAGAGCTTTACACTCAATTCTAACACAAGAAGAATATAGAGCACAGCTGGCAAGTTTGAAGAGGCTACAGTAATCAGAAAGGAGTAAAAGAAGAAAGGAAGAGCTGGATCTTGTCTAGCCAATGACAAAAGAAGTTTTTATTATGTTATTGTCTTCTTCATACCCATTTGAAAAGAGTATTTGTCTCCCAAAAGAAAATTACTGATTTCATATGGAAACACAAGGCATATGACAGAGGGACAAAGAGCTCATGGGAGAAGAAAGCTTTCCCAGATTTTTTAACCTGCATCTCCTGACAGACTTCAAAAAGCAAAAAAGATCTTCAAGAGAGATTTTACCTTGATTTGGTTCTTTCTCATGTTCACCAACTCCATACATGAAATGAGAAGACTCAAGCAAAACTTCCAGGCTCTGGCATCTAGGTCTAGAACAGACCTTGCCTACAAGCAAAACAGTCACACAGAAAAGAGACATCAAACAGCTGGTGACTCAATGAAAAAAAAAAAAGAAAAAAAAATCAACTTATTTTCACATGTGGAGTTTGGTAGCACATTGGAACATGTCTTACAATCCTGGAAAAATACCACAACGACTTCACTAGGCAGTCTCCTAAATCTAGGTTGTCTCCTGTGCACAAAATAAGGCACAGATTCTCTGTGAACTCATCAGTAGTATGTATGCCTGTGAGGAAAGCCTAACAATTTAATTTTGCCCTGTTCTCAAGAGTTTTCCATTTCCTGTTTCTGTGCTGCATGGTAGAAATGTACCTTACATTCAGTGATTGCCATTGCTGCAAAAAACATGTAGGGAAGAACATAGTGGGGGAAAATGGTTCTGCTCTCTTCCTTGAGGGCCACCCATGTTTTAGCCCATGTGATGTGATAAATTCCATCAGATTTACTGAATTTTTTTTATGCAGACTTCACTACAACAGAAACAGATTACACTTAGCTCAAGCTTCAGATTCAAAAATACTTAAATAAAAATGTTCTCCTGCTACTGCCCATATTTTTATTTGCCTTTAAGAAAATGCATGGCAATGGAACACACCTGAAAATAATTCCAGTAATCACTGAAAGGGTGATAGCAAAATTTGAAAGAAAATTTTCTTTGGAAAAAAATCACATTATAGATGACAGAACCCACTGAAATAAGAAAAAAACACTGGGAAATCAAATGCATTTAGTTTTCTTTTACTTTCAGTATACCTGTTGCCTACATGCAACAGGCATCCAACAATGAAGTAAGAAAATCCACAACTGTGACAAGGATTTAATGAGTCATTTAAATTACAGATCTGTTTCCACTGTTTCTTTGGTTTAATCCTCAAACATTTTTAAATACTGAAAGATCTGGCAGTCCCTACAGTAAGATAGCTCAGCACTACATGGTGAATTTTCTTAGTGATTCTTGAGGCTTTAGTGGCACTGACAAAATGTCTAACAGTGCATAAGACAAATGTGCATAAACAAAGCCTGAGATTTATTTTAGTTGGAAACCAGAGAGTTATATCAAATTAAGGTAAATTAATAAATAAAGAAAAATCTCAGCCCATAACTTAGTGAACATTGTATACATGGAGAAAAGAGTCCCTTCAACCTATAATATAACTTACAAATTATTTCAGCAAGTTAATTGGTAAGAGAAAAAGGACCATCATTTTACTAACTATGGATCTTCTCCTGTACTGGCAGTTACAGGTAGTAATATCAGATTATATTTTTTTGTTCATTTTCTTATCCGGGATACTTTGTTACAGGCAAGCAAAGCTCATCATAAAGCACATGCTGATCCCAAGAAATACCACTGAACCAGGGCCTAAATGTCTGGTGAGAATCAAAGCAAGAGATACAAATAAATCCTCTTGTATGATAGGAGAGACAGTTCTTCATAACTAACAATCCACATGACAGGCAAAATGACAGATATATTTCGGTATGATAGGGCAACCTGGCCATCCATTTTCTCATATAAGGAAAAACCTACAGCACCTGAAAAATGATAGGCAAAAATAGAAGGTATAGTTAATAGCAGTGAAAAAAGCTCATAGAGATTATATACAAAGATAAATGAATACATCATGAAAGACTTTAAAATTGTGATTCAAAAGAAAAATAACCTTTTGCAAACTTCTCTCAGAAGATAAAAAAAAATAAAGAAAAAATCCACACAAATCTCAAAATATGTACTGGAAAGCTTTGTACCATTTATTTTGTTCATTTTACTTTATTCAGTAGACATCTTTTTTGCTGCTTTGTATTTTGGGTCATTTCCTCCAGATATATATTAAAAAATGTACTCTAATTGAACAAAACCAGTCAATAAAGCTATATAAATTTTGCCAAGAAAAATAGTATTGTGTTCAAATTATCCCACATAATTTGAAAAGTAAAAAACTCAGGAGTTGACTTGTAGATTACCTCTTCCCCATGAAATCAAAAGAGTTCTTCTATTATAATTAAATAGCTGCAAGTTCAACCATCTCAATTAAAACATTTTTGGTATTATATCTGGATTCTTTATTAGTCAGATAGTCGTTCACCAAAGATAATTTTAAGTGGATTCAGTCTACAAATAAATTGTTGGGTCACTAGCTATAGAATAGAAAATTTCTCAACAGACTAATTAAAAATATTAGTAACTACCCCCCAGACATTCTAGCCGTAACCTTGAGTTACACTCACAGATAAAAGGGCAAGTCATTTTCCACCTCCATTGCTTTCTTATTGTGTCAGCCGAATTTGCTACAAAATGCCAATAAAAGGAGCTTTTCTTCTTTGAACATTGCTTTGATCCATTAACTAGATGAAAAGCTCTAGTTTATTTCATATAAAGCACTGAATGGTGAACATTTATCAGATAAGTCAGAATAAAGATAAGGAAAATAAGTCTTTTTAGGGGATGATATGTTTACATGATGTCACAGCTACTGGAGTTTAGAAAAACCTTCAGGGTTTAATACCACTGAGGTGTTATTTTGTATTCCCCACCCCACACACCACTTAATATATTATTAAAAGGTATACAACTTTGGAAATCTCCTTTCTTATTAACAGCTTCACTGCTTCCTCCTCTCTTGAAGAAATAATATGATTGGCATCACTGGCATTTATCTCTTACAACAGGCTGCAGACCAGTTCCTCACACATAAATAGGGGAATATCACAGGAATCAGAGTCAAAATGTTAGTCACCCATTTTCAGCAATGAGATTACATCCTTGTTCCAAAATAAATCCAAAGGATATGTGAACCTGTCTAAGAAATTACGAGATAAATATAGCTAAAATCTGCTATGAAATTCTAAATCAAAAAAGCTTCTCTGAAATGGATCACTATACCAATTTCAGCAATAATTCAGATAAATTCAACAAAGTCAATGCACAGTATGAAAGTGACAGCCTTTATTCTATGTCCCAGATCACATAAAAAGTATATGACAACTTCATATGATGTTTTACTATATTTAGACTTAAAAACAAGCCTAAAAGGAGAATGTCTTTTCATACTGGAGATCAAAGTTATATGAAAAGTTCTGGAGATTTTATCAATGGCAGAAAATTCAAACTTTAGAGACAACATACCTTCAGCAGACCTTGCAGCAAAACACTGCAGAAATTAATCACTCATGTCAACAAAGTAGATGTGGATCTAATAAACATAATTGAAACTGATGGTACTAAAAATTGCTGGCTAATATATGTTTACCTACCATAGATGACTTTTGACCCAGTCTGCACTTCCATACATAGGTTACTGCTGCAGAATTTTTCATAATTGAAGTCCCAGAAAGTAAAAAATTTAGATCATGTGAAATTTGCAACACAAAACTGATCAAACATTTCACCCAGTACATCACAGAATCCTAGAATGGTTCGGGTTGGCAGGGACCTTAAAGATCATCCAGTTCCAATTCCCCACCATGGACAGGGACACCTTCTACGAGACCAGGTTGCTCAGAGCCCCATCCAGCCTAGCCTTGAACACTTCCAGGGATGGGGTATCTACAACTTCCCTGGGCATCCTGTGCCAGTGCCTCACTACCCTCATAGTGAAGAAAATTACTGAAGAAATCCTCCATAAGCACTTATTTACACGCATGCTCTGAATTTAAGTAATTCCCTCAGTTTTTTCATAACTATGAGGATTTCCACCAAGAGTGGGGTAACTCTTCATGTCTGTTTATCAAGACCTGTAAAAATCATCATTTGACCACATCAGACTAATAAATATTAAATCACAGGTTGAGTTACAGATATTATAAATTCTTATTTTAAATCAAAGTCTAAAGGAACTTACCACAGAAGCCTGGTACATATAAATAATTCTTGTGAATAGTTTCTAGCATTTTCATGATTAGAAGCTAACTGGGCACCTTTTTTTAATAAACTAGTGAGAATAGATACACTTTATGGTAACCATCACAATTCTCAAGGAGTAAAGATTTTTATATTACTTTTGACTCTTTCATTATGCATGTTGTCTTCTCATGCAGTTTTGATTTGCATATTGTCATGTTTTCATTTTTGTTTTAGAAGCAAAACTGTTTCAGCAAAACGAGAATTTTTATTTTCAAAAATTAATCATGGATTAATGATGTCAGATTTCTAAGACAATATATTTAAATGGCATTGCCTCAGTGAGTCTGTGTACTACAAGTGGTGTTTGTTGACTGATTATTCACCAGATTTATTTTACTCTGTTTTACTGTCTTCCCATTTTCCTTCATCTTTTCTAAGAGACATTGGAAGTTTCTTGTTTAAAGAGAGGCGTAATTACCAGGTGTCTTGGGTTATGGAAGCAAAAAATTGTATTCTATTTTCATCTGCTGAAAGCAGTTGGGGAAATGTTTTTTTCTTTATCTCTTGTTACTCTGGGGGGAGGGGGCGGATGCCTTTCTGATAATGGTTCAGCTATTAAAACCGGGTGGGGTATTGTTTCTTATCTCTTTCACCACCCATCCTCCCTCCAGGGGGATATTTTCTGCTAATGGGCCACTAAGGCTCACCAATGACATGACACATTTACATCATCCCATTGTGAGATGCTCCACCCAGTGGGTGGGGGCTCCAGGATCCCTGCCTAGATAAAAACTGAGACTCAGAACCCCAGACAATCCTGCTTTCCACTGGGCTCCAGAGGAACATCAGACTCATCAGACTCATCTCAGCATCACTGGACCCTTCTTCAACGGGATCATCTGCTCCAACAGATCATCTGTTTCTCCAGGAGGACTGCTTCCAAACACCCTGACCAACAGGGTGTCAGGTTGTGTCCCTGACTCTGTCAGGGTTTTCTGGGTTTCTTGTTTGTGGTTGTTTATTTGTTTTTTTGTACTATTACATTGGTATTTCTCGCATTCCTAGTAAAAGAACTGTTATTCCTATATCTTTGCCTGAAAGCCCTTAATTGCAAAATTCTAATAATTCAGAGGGAGAGGGTTTCATATTCTCCATTCTAAGGAAACTCCAGCTTTCCTTAGCAGATACCTGTCTCCTAAACCAAAACACCAGGAAGGAGTATGCTCTGAAAAAGTAGGGAGAACTGTAGCAGTGGCTGATCTCTGGCTAGCCCTGCAGCCACTGGCCACAGAAGCTACCAGCAGGCAGGCGAGGCTCGCAGCCCACGCAGGTTCTTGGAGCAGCAGCAGTGGGGATGCAGTCCAGGGCATAACAAAAAAGCAGGGCTCTATCCAGGTGCAATAGGGAGGAGTTATTGGATGAAGGGTGTCCTGGACAGAACAAGGACACTAGGGATGCACGGGGTTTTAAAGGGAGGTGGGTTCGAAGGGTGTGAAAAGGGTTCTGCCAACAGGGTAACAGCGTGGGTGGAGAGTGACAACTGTTGGTCAACCGGGGGACGAATGGTGAGAAGGATGGGGAGGAGACTCTGAGCCCCAGCCAATCTTTCAATGCTCTCCCTGGAACCTTCTGGAAGGCAGGGAGAGGCCGGGACAGGATTGACAAGGGCCAGGGGCAGGGGTTACAAAATTGACAAGTGGGAGGGAATGGGGAAAACCAAGCAGAGAAAACTAAAGGGGTACATAGAGCAAACCATTTTTACATAGTAAAACATTAATACAAAATGGAAACAGAAGAACCAGCAAAATAAACCACCACAGAGAACAAAATAATAAATACCTCTGTCTTATTGTCCCAGGCTGAGGATTCAAGGACGGAAGTGAAATGAAATCTGCAAGTGCAGAAATTGAATGTTAGGGTGAAAATGCCTCAGTACTGAAGAGAAATTCTGTGGCTGAGCTTGAGGATTGTGACTAAGTCAGACAAATAAACTGGGTTTCTCAGCAATAGGATGGGATGTGTAGAGGGAGATAACACAAATACTAAAAATAGCTGCAAGATTATTAAGTGTTAGATAAGCACAAGCCCACACAAATATCTTGACATGAGGATGCAAAACCAGCAGATGAAATGAATAGAATCAGCCCTGAAGAGGACGTGTGAGGAATCCCAAGACACAGGTTATGGTACCTGGAACAAGCTGGACCAACTGACAGAGTGATGTAGCGCTGACCACTGGCTTCAATAATATTTGACCGCCTCCCATCACCACTCCAGATTTTTCCTGGGCAGATACAGGAAACGAGACATGTCTTGCATGTTCTGAATAATATTAACTACCTCAATATAGCAGGTATCCTGGTTGCAGTTTCAAAAAAAATAGCAAGTTCTTCCTCTGAAGGCAGAATTGCCCTCTCACACCTCATTGCCTCTGAAATATATATTCCGGTACAAGAGTAATACAGACAGCATTTTTATTCCCTGGATGTATTGTACCTTTTCCACATAGAGGAAACATTTCTCAGAGCTGTTACTTGTCTCTTTGAAGAGCACTGTATTGAAAACACAAAAGTGGTTTTTGATTACTGAGCAATACTAAATGTGTTCAATCCTTTCTACAGAACCTCTGATGTGTCACTTTTTTAGTCTTTGAGGAAAACATCACATTTGGTGACTTTGAGATCTCTGAGGAGATTAAGTAACCTATGTTGAACTCGTGGTTTATTTTGTGACTAGGTTTGATATTGACACGACTCTTAACTACCTGAGGAGTTACTAACATTAATGTGGATGAAGTCTAGTGCATCACATGGAGAGGGAACTAAAAGGTTACAGCAGAAACTGTCACCAAATCCATTTTTGTTTATTAGTGAAACAAAAAGAGTAGAAAATAAAAATAATTTAGCTAAAGTATGAAATAACCTGTTGAAGAAGTACGGAAAATTAATATAAAGAGCTGCTGAGCAGTACACAACTTCCAGCTCAGAAAAATTACTTATTTGGCCTTTCTAGCCTCTATTTCTTCATAAACATTCTCTCCTTCTAGAATTCAAGTTTAAAAATTGCTCACAGTGGCATGTCACCTGGATGATTTAGTGGAAGTTTTGTAATTTTCATAGGCAAATGGGGAAGGTAAATCACTGTCATTTACCTTATTATAATCTACAAACTGTATCCAAGCCTATCCTGGGAATACCAGGAGGACATCTCTATATGTGTGTGTGTTTGTGTGGGCAGGGGGAGAAGGGGGTGTGTGCAAACAGAAACAAACAAATGAAAATCCCCCAAAGCTAGAAGTTGTTATTTCTAGACTCAGGGCTGAAAAGGTTTCTGGAAACACTGCAGACAAGGCAAACTGTTTAGTAATCTCTTCCTTGATTTGCTGATGATGCTCTAATTGAAGAAAATGACTCAGCCCATATTTGCTGAATAAAAAGTTAAAAGCAACTATGTTGCTGATTCTTTTTTTTTGTGGTGAAATTCTATAGTAACAAAACCATTCAATAGTTAGTTCGGCACCTGAGAATTTCAATTCAGATTATATCTGTGTGTTTCCCCATCAATTCTAATTGCAAATGATTCCACATTTCTTAAAGGGCCCATTGTTAAATGCTCCTTAGCAGTACATCATGGAATTGTGTCATCACTGTTTCAATCAAGTTTTATTCCACTGACTTCAGTTCATTAATAGCAGCCTAGAACTAGAATATTGACTTCACACAACAATCTTATGCTTCTCTATTTTAGGCACTTAAACCTCTTCCAATCCCCCAGATTCAGCAGCCCACCCTACCCCACCCTTGGCTCATTCTCATCTAGCTTCACGTGAAAGACTCCCAATTTTAAGACTACCAATTTCAATTTTTCCCCATTCATTTCAGCCATTTCCATTGTAACTTCTCCAGGCCTTCTCTGAGGCTGTATGCATTTTTCTGCTTTTCTACACTCGGTAAGAACTGCACTGGCTGGATTTTAATACTTAAGCATTACTACAGTCAATTCCTTTTGTAGTCCCTTTCCAGTTCAGTGATTTCAATTCAAGACATGTTCCCTCTATTCCCCATATTTAAACAAAAGGAAAGCCAAAGAAAACATTCACTCAGACTGACAAAAGAGTCATATAAAAGAATACAAGGAGATATTGAAAGGTTTTAAAGTCACTGCCAAGGAGAAAAAAAAGCTACACACAACAGAAGAATATTCAAAGGTGAATATAAAATATATAACAAGAAAGTGAATGTTATTTCTATTTTAAACCATTCTGTATGCTCTATTAAAGGACTATGCTATTTCCCTGGCTGTAATAGATTCCTGTATACAAAAACAAACAAACAAACAAACCAAATTTAAATGTTTAGTACATAGGCTGAATTTGATCAGCACAGTGAGAACACCAGAGAAATGGGTGGCCTGGAATTGGTGCAGATTTCTGAGTTTCCTTAATAAAAAAGCAGTGTAATAGCACAAAAAAACAGGATACAGCCTTTCAAGAAAAGAATACCAGCTAACAATCTGAATGTGCAGGTACATTCAGGCTTTTGGTAGAGCTTTTATTTTATTGCAGAGAGTATTTAAACCTCTATAGTTAGTGCAAGTAAATGGTATCTACCAGGAACTGTGGAACGGTGCTCAGAGGGCAGGGCAGAAGAGTGACATGTTGTCATGACACTATAAAATGCCAGTGTCATGGAAATCCTTATTCTTAACATTTTAAATGCAGACCTGAAGGAAGCAGAAGGTAACCAAAAATAATAGGACAGTTCTGTTTTCTCAGTGCACACATATGTGGTAATGCAGAGTGCCCTCTCTCTAGCAGCCTTGCTTGTTACTGGACTGCTCACATTCTGGAACAATCTATGTCAATCAACTCTCAAAAGCAGTTGCTGGGAACCAATATCCTGAAGAATCACAGGAAAAAAATGGACATGGCAAAGAAATAGACCAGAAGAACAGTCTGAGGTAAGCAACCTCACTCTATATGTAGCAAGGTCACTTAGTGTGACTTACCACTAGATGCACTGATACAGAAGTCTTGGAACCACTGAAGACAAAGCTGAGTATTTACTGACTTATCTCAGCAACTGTGGTGTGTGACTGTGGCCTTCAAAAAGTATCAGCTCTATAGCCCTGAATCTTACACACTTTCAGCCTCCCAACTTCAAAATTAGCTCCAAATTAATCCTTAAAGCCAAAATTATGAGGTAGCATGTTTAAAACAGTCAATTACAATATACAGCATTTCACTTTCCTACCCTAAAATACAGATGAGCTGAGATTAGTTATCTTTTCTGCTTGTAAAGTTTCAAAGATAATTTTCTAATCGTCCTGGAGACTGCTTTAACAATTATATAATATGCCATTCTACAGTGAGAAGCAACTATTTCTTCCTTTTGAGGCCACTTCATATTGGAGGAGAAGAGAGTATTAATGCAGAGAAGAGTTCTAGGATGTAATTTCATTTCTAAATGAAATTCCCTGTCCCAGCCATGTGGTGAATGGCATCTCACCTTAGAAACCCCAAAGCCAGAAGAAAAAGCAGACTGTTTTGCCCAAGAATTGTCATAACAGCACCCTCTGAATACAAAAATTGTGCTCTAAGGCAGTGCTGAATGAAGAATTAAAGAGCTGGCACATTTCCCATCAATCTCTTACATCATCTGCCCAAACCCAATACTCATGGAGAGGATGCAATTTACAGAGTTGTTTTGTGACTTATAGCATGTAGGTTGGAGATGCCACAGATTGTAACTAAGAAAAAAACCCATTGAAATAAAAGGCTTGTCAGGGAAAGAAAACTGTGCATCACAAAATAAAACATGGCAAAATTTCAGCGCTCTGAATCACTCCTGTAAAAGACAGAAGGAACAACAGCCACGTTCTTTTTGTAGTGTGGCATCACAACCAATGGTCTGATGTAATGAAGAGTAGATGCCTCCTGCCACGAGGGATGAGCTGCAACAAACCTGCTGCCACAGCAGTTTAACTGTTGAGGAAGTGGAATTGCCCCATGGGTGTATCAGCAAGGTTTGCGTACTGAACAACAGCTGTCAAGGCAGGTTTTTGGGGAGAACTATGACTGTGTCAGTGTGCTGGGAGAGCAGCCCAAGAGGCTGGCAAATGTAATGGTGAAAATTCCTCCAAGCACCACAGTGGAGAGGAGCTGTGGGTTTCCTCTCTTTCCTGGAGTGCTCAAGAACCATCAGCATCACAACTGTTCTTCAGCATAACAGGGAATTATGAAGGTCTCAAAATAGTAAGGAACAGCACCAGACGGAATCTGCACCCACTTAATTTAATGCTAAGCATTCAAATGAGCAGCTGCTCCTACTCTCCACACTACTGCTCACCACAGAAACACACTGCTAGTTGGCTTACCTCATTTTTTCCACCTTAGTTCTAAGATAGTTTCAGCTTTTCACTACAGAAATACCTATTGCAAGTGAGCAGAATAGAGTCTGCATTTGTATGTTTCATGCAGCTCCTGGGCTTCTCTGAAGGAGAGAAGGGCACCATAATGGTGATAAAGGATATCAGAAGCTGCTGCTTCACTGCCACAGGCACCACAACTTACTTACCTCCCTGTACCTGTACAGCCCTCCAAAGCCTTCCTCCTGTATTTGTATTCAAGTGAGCCCCTTCCAAGGTATCTTATCTGCCATCAGCCTCCACAGCTATTTCTTCTGTTGGAAGAAAACCACACCATACCATGGTGAAAACTTCTCCAGAAGGAGACAAATGTTAGGCCTTTTGCCCTTCTTCCATTCTCTGCCAGGCACTCACACCAGCATGTTCTCAGCACTTGCCCCTGTTACTGACCATCTCAGTCCCATCTGCCAGGCAGGCTCCAACCTTTTTACTCAGACAACCACCTGAATTACTAATTTCTTCTCATGTTTTCTGTATTTCCATCTATCTTTTCAGATGGACGGTGCTCCCTCAACTCATCTAATGTCCTTGCTGTGTAGTTTTAAGAGCTTCTCCATAGGAAAGGCAAACCAGGAGCCAAGGAAATCCTGAGGCCAGGCAGTGCCCACACCAACCAGACCAGAGTCTCACAAGACCTAGGAGCAGCAAGCAGAACCAGATGCTGAGAATAGATTCAACTGATAGCCCTGGACAGGACAAAAAGAAGACTCAGGCCTAGCACTCATCCAGAAAGGCCAGGCTGCATCCACAGGAGATAGGGCCAAAACCAAGACTACAACATCAGTTCAAGATCAGCCAGGAAACATGGCTGGAGACAGAATGAGCAACAGGCACATGCCAAACATAAGTCAAGCAAAACCAAATCAGGAGTCTTTTATGATAGATCAGAGAAGTTCTGTGTTTCTTCATGTAATAACATCTCTGTGAACATTGCTCATTACAGTGAAGTCAACTCTGATTTAAATTATTATAATATGGGGTGGCAGGCCCAAGGGATTTGCTTGTTCTTGTGCCTTGATCTTATCTTACGCTGCTTTCATGTAAAGCATCATTTAACTTCAGTTGTACTTTAAAAATGCATATGTAGAAAAAGCACAGAAAATGTGAGGGCAGAGATACCAGCCTGAGAGGATGTAACAAACAATACCAAACTGCCTCTAAGATTCTGACTGACTCTGAATGTTGATCAGTGTGAAGGAGCCTGATGTTGTTACATCTGCTCCTCTGCAGTTTTCCCAGCTTGCTTGTTTTGGGTGGCATCTTAGAGTCTCTAACTCTCCAGAATGTGACTAAACACATGCAAAACCTTAAAGAGCAGCGTCTAGTATAAGGCATCTCTGTCAAGGTGAGAAGGAGGAAAGAGGTTGTCCCACTCCCTGGTGGGGAATGGGAAGGTGGTTCTTGCTGGAGCCTGACCCACATCCTGATGCCCATTTCCCACTCTGCAGGAAACAAATCCAACTCACAGAGCAGCAGCACAAGGCTTCTCAATATATCATGGCCCTTGCTGGTGCTTGGGTCACCCTTAGCTCTCATATAGGGTTTTGTGGTAGGACATCTTCAGTCCCTTTTGAAAGAGGGATTCCCTTCCCTAAGAGTCACTCTCACCACACAAGCAGCCTTGGTCCAGAGTACACTCCTATCACAAGACTAAAACGGGATGGATGGAGTGGTATCTCCATTCCCCTCTGGGTCTAAATTGCAAATATGTTACTGAACATCCCAGGAATGAGACAAATAACAGCAGTTCCTGCATGGATCGGATTCCCTTTCTTTGAAGCAAAATTCTGGGCTGATCCTCGTCATTGCTCTACCTTCCGGTTAAAAATACCTGACCTTGTGAAACTTCACAGCTTTCTCTGGGCAGCCAGCCCCGCCCGCTCCAGTGAAACACCCGTGGAGATCTACTGAGGACCCGGCAGTTCTGCCTGTCTCCACGTGTGGCTGCCCTCGATCTGATATCCCCCTGATACAGGCTCCTCCTATTTTTATTCTCCCACAGCTTGATAACCTACTTGTTATGCACCTACACGGACACATGCACTAACCTGCCGGGGGGGATGGGGGCCGGGGCTGGTGGTGGGTGGATGTGGATGTCAGGGCGTGGTCAGCACCACCCTCTGCCTAGGAGCTGCGGCGCCGCGCCGAGGGGTTCCTCCTGCAACCTCCTCCTGTAACGCGGGCTGCCGCTCTCCATCTCCAGTGATGGATGGGTTTTGCTCTCCTCGGGAAGCAGTTGGAAGGAATGCTCAGTAGTGCCGGCACATCTCCTCGGGTCTGCTGTTTATCGAGGCGGCGGGAAAACACGCTGCCGGAATATTGAGCATTTAATAAGTCAGTAAGTGATCAAATAAATCAGCACTTCCCCCACAAAACACAGCGGTCTCATTCACCAGCGGGAGGCTGAGCGGCGGTGCTCCCCGCTCCGCTGCCCGCGGTGGTGTAAGAAAACCGTGGGTGAACGGGAAGCTCGGGGTTTCCCTGGCACTCAGCCGTGCAGGCTGGGACTGCGGCGCNACACCCCGCTTGCCCCCCAGTCGCAGCATCCCCTCCATGAGCTCGGGCGGGATGGCGGTGGGGTGGGTGCCGTCCCTGGCCGCCAGCACCGCGCCCAGCCCTGCGCTCGGCGGAGAAGAGCGCGCTGCCATCCGCGCTCGCAGCCCGTTATCCTGAATGGGAGAGTGATTCCCACGCCCAGTTTGCTCAGACACTTTCAACAGCTCCGTACCATGCAAGCGAGAAAATTCACTCAGAACAAAGTGCCCGTTTATTTATTTATTTATTATTTTGTTTGTCAGAGCGCCCACCGCGCGAGAGGGTGAAGGGGTACCCTCCCTATTCAGTCCACCGGGTTCTCACGGCTGGGCAATGGCTCCCTGTTCCCTCCTTTCTTTGAAGCAACCGCTGCTTTTGGGGAACAGGGGAGCCAGACCTCATCGGGCTCGTAGGGGTGGCACAGGGCATCCCCGCTACCTCTCTCTCCGTCTTCCCTGTGCAGCTCGCCCCCGCTGCCCAGGGTGCGGGGGAGGAAGAAGGGCTGCGGGGGAGGANGCGGGCCGGCCGCCCCCGCGGTGCCCGGTCACCCCCGCCGCGTTACGTAACTGCTGGTCACAACGGTGCCTTCGGTTATTCCTCACCTCGAGCTGCCGCTGGACACGGCCCGGGCAGCGGGGCGCAGGCTGCGCCGCTTGAGCCCCTCCCGCCCCGCGCAGNCTCAGAACAAAGTGCCCGTTTATTTATTTATTTATTATTTTGTTTGTCAGAGCGCCCACCGCGCGAGAGGGTGAAGGGGTACCCTCCCTATTCAGTCCACCGGGTTCTCACGGCTGGGCAATGGCTCCCTGTTCCCTCCTTTCTTTGAAGCAACCGCTGCTTTTGGGGAACAGGGGAGCCAGACCTCATCGGGCTCGTAGGGGTGGCACAGGGCATCCCCGCTACCTCTCTCTCCGTCTTCCCTGTGCAGCTCGCCCCCGCTGCCCAGGGTGCGGGGGAGGAAGAAGGGCTGCGGGGGAGGAAGGGGGGGCTGCCGAGGCGGTGCGTGTCCCCCCCGCCGCCCCCTCGCTGCGGCGGCACGTGGTGCTCCCGGGACGCGGGTCCTCAGACGCCCCTCCTGCCCAGCCAGCCAGCCTCCTTCGCGAGGAGCTTTTTATAGCAGCCCCGACCCGCTCCCCGATGGGAGGTTTCTCGCCGCGCTCACGTTACCGTGCGGGTGCGATGTTAAATAAAGGAGGGGGGGAGGAGGGGAAGGGAGTTCGGCCGGCGCCTAATTAAGAGCCGGCGTTAACCAGGAGGGCTAAAAATAGCGCCGAGCGCCGCAAACCACCCAACCACAGACAGCAACCCCCGTCGATCCCCG
>VYXD01008710.1:1607644-1807739 GCA_013397195.1 Hylia prasina | reverse complement strand
AAACTTTCCCCGAGCGCGTAACTCCGGGCTTGGGCTCTTTGCCTCCATCCCCAGTTGGCGGTTATAGGCTGTGACAGATGCCAAGAGCTCCGTCTTTCCTGCCGAGTCGGTAATCGAGCGGGAAAGGGTATTTTTAGCTCCCGCCACTGAATCCTGGTGTTATTTTTAGCTCTCGGCAGTTCCCACCTAGCAAAAGAGAATGGCAAGTAAGTCGTATTTAAGAATGAGATTTAGACACGGTACTGGGGATGCTGCCTTGGCATACAGTGTGTGCCTGTGCATGCTGGATGCTGTTCTTCTGATTGATTTTCTTTGAGTTACAGAAATGTCTCCAGTAACAAATTCTATGGTTGGAGCTTCAAATCAAGCGAATACGAAGTTATAAACATTGCAGGATTCAGACAATTCCTTCCCCCCACCTTTGTTCGCCTCCTACTTGCTGTCTAGGTCTTTGGGGAATGGAAAACATCTAACAGAAAACAGCTTTAGACACTTTAAAAAAAAAATCTCTAATTTTGACAGGATAGAATCTGTGCTGGTCTATTGAGTAAATCCCTCTTAGTTCATGGATTATTGGTCAGACAGGCAGGAACTTCTTCAGATTCATTCTGCTTTATCATGTCAGACCAGCTGCTGTGCACGTGTACCAAATCTGTGCACTCCAAACCCTATGCATCTTTCATTGAAAAAAATACAGGAGCATGGGAAGAGAGCTATACTGGTAATGAAAGCAGAATTTCACTCCTTGACAACTGAGAAGCTGCCTTTTTTTTTTTTTTTTTTTGCCCCCCACAACTGGGCTGTCGAGGTCTTCATTACTACTGCACTAAGTTCATTAGTCAATAATTTAAAATTCATTTAAAATTTTAGATGAAGGGGAAACTTGAGCCTGGGCTTTGCTCTGAGCTAGCCTAAGAAAGGTATCTAGTATTGGACTCTGGAAAACAGTGGCGTGATTATCTTTCTAAGGTTAAGCCAGGTAATTCAAGTGGATTGTCTGCTTCAGTTTCATTCAGCCATAGTGGAATGCCACACACAAGATCAAAATGAAGAGTAACAGATTTTAAATTTTTCCTCCCTACAATTGCCACTGATGTAAATTCCAAAAGCTATATTATCGTCCTGCTTTCATTGACAGAAATTTCATTCACTGGAGCTGGCAGGGTAACACGTGCAATGTAATTGAGAGGAGACTCCAACTCCAGAGGTCCTAGTGAGCACTTGACTACCCTTGTTCCCTGGAAGACTTTTAGATGGAGGGAGAAAGGGTTGAGACAGGCATATTACTTGAGTTACTCTAGGGGAATGGGTGCTATTGTCCTCCTCCTTAATTAATAAATCTATGCAGTAGCACTTCTGTGGGTACCTTGCAACATGGACAGGTCTGGTCAAGTCTGAAATAATCGTGGTGTCTGTATTCTGGAGACATAACTGAATCCTTGGGCTCTATGTGTGTGCATACTCTCTGCTGTAGATATCGTGTAATCCCTCCTGAATCTCAACACGTGCTCACTTGCTCACTCTTACTGCATTTCTTGTTCTTGCCTTTTCTGTCATAGTGACTGTTAAGAGCTGCAATAATCTGGCAACAGCTAGGAGAATAGAGCATTCTTCTGAACATAAATTTTTTGGGACTGGAACATGAACTAGATACTGCTTGGCCCTCTGAAATTAAGGATTAATTAAAACAAGTAGATACTTGGTACACTGTGGTAAATAGTTTATAGTCTTGATTTAGGTGAAAAATAGGAGCAGGCTTTTAAAGTTCTTAACTTTGGAGATTTTTTTCTTTAATATATGGGGGAGTTTACTAAGTGGATTAAAGGAATCTTTGGAAATAACACAAGTTTTAAAAGGTGTTCTAAGTGTTCTTGACTAATCCTGCAAAAACCTGTGCCTGGGAATAACTTTATTTATGTGAGCACCACTATTAAATTGGGCCTTCAATTAAGAAGGGGTTATTCAGAGTAAATAAATTTGTAACAGGGAATAAGTGTTTAGAAGACCCTAGCCTAATATTTGTAAGTTTGAAGACTAAAGTCTCCCAAGTCTTGTTTATCCTAATAGATTATTGAGAAAGAGATTACATTGAAAATAATCTGATTTATACATACAACTAATTTGTAACTTGGTAATGCCAAAAGCAGTTATGACTTTACAGAAAGGTAATAAGAAATAAACTTCTACTTTTGCAACAACTTATATTAATTAAGTCTTGCTGGCACATTTATTGAGGAAAAAGGACAAAGGATGAAAATTCCACTGGAAAAAGGTCAGGGAGGAACAGAAGATGCCTCCTGAAGAAAATATATCTGGCTGAAGATTTTCTTCCCTCTTTGCAAGAGAGGACTAACAGAAATAAGGAGTTTTTAACCCTTTCACAAAAAGGTGGATTTGGTGGGGGAAAACATCTTGCATCTCTGTCCTACTCTCTATTATGTACATATCTATTGGAAGATACTACAAATTGAACCTGTGGACTTACAATTTAAAAAGTGCATTGGGGAATAGTAGGAAGGCCTAGAAAAACCTTCTCAACAAGTGGTATAACCTTCCTGACAGTCAGAAGGTTAGTAAAAGACACTGATCAAAGCAGAGAAGTCAGTAACTCAAAGAAGTTTGTCTCAGCAAGCGAGGAGTGTCTGATACTACCAGACTCCTTCATAGGCACAAGCATGGCTTCAATAGATGCTCTTCTAGACACAGAAGCTGATGATGCAACTGGTAGGATCCTCTTTTATTTAATGTACTTGACTTGTAATAAGTTTCATAGTTCTGGTCTGTTATTTCTTTTATGGTGGCTTGTAATCCAAGAGGTGCCTGACACCAATTCAGTCCTGATGGGAACAGCTGCAATTTAAAGCTGACCTACACAAAGACTGAATTTGGTTTATGATATCTGTAATCTTTTAACTTTGAAACAAAGTTCAAGGGAAACATTCAAGGCATAAGGATTTTAATGACCATATCTTGGTAGCATATTCATGCAGCTTGAACTTTAAAGTGATGTGCCTTCTTTAATAACTATTTTTTTTTAAAGAATGAGAATAGATCATTTTAAAAGAAGTTTTTTGTAAATCCTTGTCTCATTTACCATTATAAATATTCTTAGATTAAAAAAAGATCATTCAACAAATCCATGCTGGGAAGATGCAATAACTAGCCTTAGGGAAGGTATATTAAAAAAGGTGTTGGTACTTTTAACAAGTGGAAGTTTCACTGTCAACATCAAATTAGAGCATCTCAGAAAACAGAGGACATTTAAGTGATTTATGTAATAGTACACACAAATTTGGTGATTGCTGGTATCCTTATGCCTTTGTTGTTACCCACACCAAGAAAAAAAAAATGCATCAAGAACAAGGTGAGGGAGCAGTTCTAAGTCTGATTATGGAGATTAGTTTTCTGGTAGTGACATTAAAATGTCAGTGCACACCTGCTCTTTTGGTGACAGGTGGATTTGGGTGCTCAGTGATTGCAGGATTGGACCATTCTTAAGGTCAATGAAGAAGGTTTTCTTGAATGGTATTACACCTCTTGCTCTTCTTTCTCTTCCTTTTGAAACTGTTCTCTTGGCTGGGCGGGTTGCTTTTTTTCCTGGGTGCTTTGTGCGCTGGGGTCCGGAGGTTCCCTGACTACCCCCTCCAACTGAGTCCAGTGTGGGAAGGGAGCCTCCAGCAGGCAAGAAGGGAGGCCCAGCAGTCTCACCCTCACTCCTGTGTGCCTGTCCTGTCTGCTAACACTTGGCATGGGTTGGGATAATCCAGGGACTGGTGCCAAGCTGGTAACTAGCACCTACCAAAGCAGGGCAGAAAGCTGCATTCACCCACTTCTCACTGATCTCTGTTCTGTGCTAGTTGTATTTGGGGTTTCGTACTTTTTTCCTAGTTTTCCATGTCCTTGGCCCAAATGTTTTGTTGCTAAAACTTTTTTTGCTAGTGAAGAAGGCGTAGAGGACATTGCTGAGGCCCCAGGGCCCTGGGCAACAAGTTCATTTCACTAGGACTGCACACATGCTTAAACTTACCTATGTGTGGTAACTTCTGAATGAGATGGCAATGACAAAGGGAAAAAAACCCCAGTGTTTGTACACTCAATCTGCCTCACCTGCTTTAGATCCCAAGAGTTCTGTGAAGACAGCTCTGTGTGTGCTCAAAAGAATACAATGAATTCAAGAGTAATCTTGAGTAAGGGTAATCTCTAAAATCTCTTAAGATCAGTGAAGTCACTTTTGAAAGAACTAAGTAACACAGCAACTTACGATTTTTTTTTTTTTTCCATTCTTTGCTGAAAAGTACAGCCATTGCAGAATTAGAGTTGGGAATCTATCAGTAAGAATTTCATTTGGGAGGCTTTTCAAAGTGGCCCTGGGTTTTGATTTAAGCAGTTTAAGAATCTAGTTGAAGAGTGCTCCTCTCTTAATGCATTTTCTAGAATAAAAATTTTAAAAATAACAATGGAGCTATCTTTTGATAACCAGATTGGAGATATCATCAGCCTTTTCAGAAAAATACTGTTCTTGATGATGTTTTGTTTTTAGTTTTAAAATTACAATGTTAAATGCACTAGTAAAGATTTTTTTGGCTAATACATGAAACTCTGCTGTGAATTGAGACTAATGAAATCATTCTTTTTGTCACAGGTGAACCTTGGACTTCATTTTGTGCCCTGGGAGACTATGGGTAGCCCGACAGATACTTGACTCAAGGAAGAGAATTTAGAAGATCAAGTTATAGCACAAATTCAGGGTTCTGATAAAAACTGAGATGTTGATGGCAATGAACATTATTTCAGAAATTAATAACTTCCAGTATTAAAAATGGTAAGCTGTTTGGGAGAAGGGAAAATGTCTAGAGGGGATGCTGAATGTTGCCAATTGTTGAACAGGACTGAGCATAAAAATACAGTGTCAATAAAGTTGTTCCTCAGACTGGTTTTGATTGAATAATTTACTGAATCAAAGGTTTGCTTCAAAGACTTGTTTAAGTGGTGCTGTGCTGTTAGTGAACCAAAGATAGAGGTGAGTATTTCAAATAATTAATAATTTATCCTTACTAACATGCCTCAAGCTCAGCTATTCATTCTTTTTGCAAGATTCTGTGTTTTGAAGTTTTTAGAGACATTGCTTTTTTCTAGTTAGCTGCTGCCAGTGGGCAGTGATACTCATATGCTCTACTATTAACTGTCTTTTTTAGATTATTTTTTGAAGAGTTTTCCCTTTTCTCGTAAAGTTTTTTTTTTTCATCTTTAGTTTTCCATTGGCAATATCTGATTTGCTTCAGCTCTTATCTCTTTCCTATTACTTTTCATGCTACCCACTTTTCCTTCATAGCATAGATAGTCATGTCTTTCCACCAGTCAGACATCATCAGCAAGTCTAAGTTAGTGACAGAAAAGGCCACCAAGAGTAGGCATCCAGTGCTGGTGTGGCACAGTCCCTTCTGTTTCTCTGGTGAGGCTTGCTTTCCTAGGGCAGTGAAAACTTTGCAGTGTCAATTGAATGCTATGCATCACAGTTTAGTTTTGCAAGGTCAATAAGAACTTGTCCCCCTTGCTGTTGGCAGTTTTCCTTCTAGTCATATTTCTGAGCTGCCTTAAATATCATGTTTTGGCTCCTAAGAAACAATTACAGGCCTCTGTTTCAGGAGGAGAGGTATTACTAAGAATTCCTCTGGATAACAGAACACAAATTGGTAAAGCGGACAATGTTTGCTTATTGAAAGAACAAATAAGCATGTATTTAATGTGGGTAGTTAAGTAATGCTTGGGACTATAATACAAATGCTGCTACTAAACTAATCCAAAGTTCTTTCCAAATATAGCCTAGCCCTCCTGAAGTCACAGGTGGACAGGTGGGATAATCAAGGTTTCTGCCTTGAATGACAGAAAAAAGATCTGATTAACTGCTTACTTTTTAAGAATGGATCAAATATGCAAATGAATTTCATCAGTGCCCTTAAATTCAGATAACAAGCATGCTGCAAGCTTCTTAACACTTTTTCTTTTTCAAGTAGAGCAGTCAATGAAAGTAATCAGCAAATGTATTTACAGCATTTAGATAATGACTTCTATGGCTTTTAAGTAGCTTTGTGGTAATAACTGACCACTATGTGTAAAAAGTTTCATGTTCTATACTTTTTTTTTAATGAGGAGGCAAACTTCTTTGTTTCCTAGGAGAAACACCTAACATCAGAAATAAAAATTTTCAACTTGTTCTTTTTGAAGAATAGGTATTAGACTACTGGTCTTCATAAAAATTCATGTCTTGATTATATCAGAGAATCCTGTGCTTGAGTTGGGGACTTAAATTTGGTTGTTTGGATTTTGGGCAGGGTGGTGGGTCAGGTTTTCTTGATGGTGGAGGGCTCATCTTTTCCATTGCTAGAATTCCAGAAAAGTCCTTCAATGCTTCATTTGGGCTCTCCACCCTATCCTAAGAAACTCTGTTCTCTAAAATGAGAGAAAATATAAGCAGCAGATTTTAAACATCTGTGACAACGCACTGAAATGATCTAGTCAAACACAGACTAAGCAGCTGGAAGGGTTTCAAATTAATTCTATTTTTCAGTTAACACCTTTAAAGTGACTGTTCAGCTACCTTTGTATAAGTTGGACTGGACATGTAGCTTTTTCATTTAGGCCTACAGAAACCCCATGCAGCATGATGTGTACATGATACCCTAAATGTGGTGCTGAAATATAAGGTCTATTTGTATCATATCACCATGGGGTGGTTTGTTTGGGGTTTGTTTTTGACTGCAGATGGAAGGTTAGCAAAAGTGATTTGTCTTCAAGGAGAGGTTACCAAGCAGAGGTGGTTTGTCCCTGTGCTGACAGTGGTCAGCTCCATGCTTGGTGTTGAGGTCAACGTGACTTCTTTTTTAGTCAGCTCTTTCAGCTGCACCAAGTACAGAATGACAGAACTTTGTTACTTAGCCAGACAAAGTGGAGATGAACCAAAGTGGTGAATAGGCATGAGTACAGGGATCAGCTTTGAAAATTGATATCCAGTCATACCATGCAGAAGTTTCACCAGATCTTTGCATTCTGGGAAAAAATAATATTCTTTTTCCCCAGTAGTGACTACAGGTTTTATGTTTCTCTTTACCAGAATGACTGATGAACAGTTTTCTACTCCTTAGTCTAACTTGATTTTAAGGACACATTCATCTCCCTGTCTGTATTTGAGAGACAAAAGTATTTTCATTTTCTCAGGTGAGTCCAGTACAGTTAGGGTATGACATTTTTGTTAGGAATACTTTGAAAATATGGGAGTTGATTGTGAAGAATCAAAGTTTGCATAAATTAAAATTAATCATTTATCTCAGTTGCATTTTTGTTTCATTTTGGATGAAGAATTAATGGTCTTTAATGTTTGTATTTTACATTAATATGCCCTTAGTTACAGTAATTATTTACATTAAAGATGTCTGCAGATTATCTCGGACAGTGTAATGCTGAGGTCTGTCTTCTGTAATTTGAGTATTGCAATGTGCTGCAACTAACATGCAGGTTCACATAATTTTAATCTACTTTTTGAAACCCAGGTTCCTCCCCACATTCCCATTATTCTGTATTACATCTCTGAACCTTCCCTGAACCTCTGTCATGGAATTTGCCCTCACTTAGAACACAGGATTCAATGGGGCCTTTTCAATCATCAGATACAACTTTCAGGTGTTGCAGGTGTTCATAGAAATCCTTTTGGAATCACCTTGCTCCAGCTGAAGAAGGATGTTGATACACTGGAAGGTGGCTCAGTGAGGTTTTGAATGCCGCATTCCTTGAACTGTCCAAGGCCAGGTTGAATGATACTTTGAGCAACCTGTGTAGTGGAAAGTGTCCCTGCCCATAGCAGGGGGTTGGAACTAGATGATCTTTAAGGTCCCTTCCAACCCAACCCATTGTATGATTCTCATTGCCTAAAGGTATTTTCTGTCAGTTTATGTGCTTTTGCTGTTGTACCAATATTACATAGCATTGCTATTCCTGTAATGAGAATAAAAGTATCACCTCTTGGCTGTTGCTTTGCTAGTCAAAGAAAGGTTGATAACAAGTTCTGTTAGTCTTTCTACAAAATAACCTTTCCCCTTTGCAAGAAAGCACCACCTCCAGGAGTATGCCTAATCTCTGGAAACAACTTCCCTAAAAGTGAAATCCTGGTTTTACTGAAATCAATAGCAAATCCCTTACCAAGCTCAGTGCCTGTCTCACTTCACTTTTTTTGTCTGCAACACTTGCCAGTGAGCGAGAAGGCTTCTGTACTGCTCATAGCCTTAAACCCAAAGTGTGGTAAGCAGAGAAATCTTCCATAACTCTGGAGTTGGAATAGGATTTTTGTTGGGTCACTGATAGTGTTCTAATAAAGTTGAATACAGGTAAGGGTTATAAGTGCCTGACATATATCCTGAGGTGGGTGCATTGTAGGAAGCACTTACAATTTCATGTATAGTAGGTATGCAAGCTTTTAAGTCTGAAAATTGATGCTTCAAGAATATACTTGGGAATAAAGAAAATACAAGAGACCACCAATGATTAGTACTGCAGTGGTGTCCTTTGTAGGGTTACAAATGGGAGTTGTTACTTAGGTCAAGGACCAGTTGTACTTGTACTAGATTTGTCTGGTCTGATCACACAAGCATATTCTTGATATACTTGTCCTCTTCTACTTTCTAGGGACTCATTATTCTTTACCATGTTCATTAATCAGAGTAAATTGGGATTTTGCTGCTGTAGCTTCACTGTGCAGATGGGTGGTTCTGTTGTGAATTACATCACCATATATATGTATGATATTCCTTTGGAAATGTCTCAGTCTGACTTGTCTGTGACCACTAATTTTTTAGTTCTCTTTTGTTGTTTTGTGTTTTTTTTCCCCTTATCTGAAGAGCTGTACTGTTGAGAATCTCTGCAGTGCTTATAAACCCATCTTATTCTCTGTTCCTGACGAGGTAACATATTTGAACACCCATCACTAAGGATTTTCATAGCATTGGCTGTGTCTTGTCTTGGGTATGTACAGAACCACATTTATATTAAAGCATATGTAAATCCTACTGGTTTTTGCCATGTTGTAGAAGTTATGCAAACCAAAGGTTACTTAATTTGGTGTAGTTTGGGTTCATGAATATATATATATAAATACATCCAGAAATATTTCCTATAATTTGGGGTTTTTTGCAGAAAGGACCTTTTCATTTAACCTTTTTTTTTTTTCCCTACTGCAACATCTGCTGGCACATTATAACTCATACTTCTGTGCATTGCTTGTGGGTATATACACTCCAGAAACTACAGTCTCTCATACGCAGGAGAACAATATTCAGCATTCCTGAGGGGAGGGAGGACAGTAATCTTTACTTTTCCTCCAGCTAGACACAGGTGCTGGCTTTAGTTCTTAGGATAAATTAAAAGAATTTTGGTGTTTTTGTAATTCATGGTTATTGAGGCAGCTTTCACAGGATTTTTTGTATTGGGGAGTGTCATGTACACAAAATCTTCATTGGCCAAGCTCATTCCAGCTGTTCTGGATGCAAACTTTCAAGACTACAGAGTTAACAAAGTAATCCTCATAAAGCTCAGTAAAAGCTTTTCATCTCCTCTGTATTCTGGTAAGTATGGAGAAGACAGCAATTTGTGTCTTACCATATATTAAATATCTAATGTAGAACTCAAAACGCAGTCAGATTTACTTGCTCTTGCAGCAAAGATTTTGGAACAATTTTTTTGAAAATAATTGAGAATTTTGTGTTTTCACTTACAAATTTGTGTACATACTGTTGTTTTTTGCAGCTCTTCTGATTTCTTTTTCTCTTGCCCATCCAATGCATCCCACTACTGCAGTGCCTGATAATATTGTCAACTATTTTGTTGGCTGGTGGGAAACTGTGGCATACATTAATACTTCTGTGGCATAATATTAGTCTCCTTTGTAGGCAATCTCCAAAAATATTTTTATTTACCTAGCATACCCACTTTTGTTCAATTACTTCTGCATGTTCCTATGAAGTTATGCTTCCAGTCATCATACATTTGCACCTTTTCTTTGGTTGATCCATACCCATGGGGTATTATGCTGAGGATGGCGTGAAGATGACCACTCCTCTATTCAAGAACAGCTTTGCACTAGTCTTGCTAAATCATTTGCTGCTGAATTTTTTTGTTTGTTTTCTTTTGTTTTTATTTCCCCTACATTTTTCCATTGAGTGTAGATGTCAGTTTTTTTCTGAAAGGCTCTTATTTCAGAGTTGTTATTGACTCGGGTCTCTCCCTCATGGTCTCCTTTACTCTCCCTCATGGTCTCCTTTACATGTTCTGTCAAAACTGGTATTTATACACTCTGTAAAAATAGAATTCTGAGATGCCACGCTATTCTTAGGGGCGTTAGGAATACTATCATTTTAAACAAAGTGCTTTTTTGTAATTATTCCTGGTATGAATTTTTAATGCATAATTTGTGACAATCTAAGGGAGATTATACAGTTGTGCAAAGCTTGCACTTGTACCTTGCTAATACTGCTTGCAGCTCTTGTTATCTGCAATGTGGCCTAACGATGTGACTGAATCTTACAAACATGGACATGCAGAAATGTGAATGGAAAAAAAAATGAGGTGTACAAGATAAGTTGAGGTAACCTAGTGGGCATAGAATTTGCAATCTGCGTGTTATTGGTGCTTGTTTTGTACTGGGACATCCCATCTGTCACAAGAGTGATGCATCTTTTCATTGCAAGTTTTTTTCATTGCTGGTGGGTGTTTTTGTTTTCCTTTTCCCAAGCCATTGCAGTGGCAGGACTTTGCTGCCAGAATGCTTCCTGGGGTAAAGCTGCCTGACCACATCTTTCTAGTGCAGACATAACCATAACCAAAGCAGTGAATTGATTTCTAAGATCTTTTGCTTCTTTTTAGGTATTCATATTATCTCCTGTCCCCATATTTACTCAGAAAACTTTCTTGATCAAATTCAAATTTCACAGAGATTTCACCTCTTTCTGTCTTTTGAATTGCTGGTCATTCATTGTGATGACTGGACAGAATGTTTGCTTACTTTACTCAAAAAACAAGAAACTTGTCTTGCAAATAAATCTCCAAATAATGAATTTTCTTGTGTTGTTTTTTGGTCTACTCTCTTATGCAGATATTCCAATGAAGTAAATGAATTTTTCAGTAGTAACATTACGAGGCAGCTGCAGTATGTTTCATTTAAGCTAATTTTTATTCTGAAGACATATTTACCCGCATTATTTTAAGGATTTATTTTGTTGGAACATCTCTACATACTCATTTGATAAGTGCAAATGCAGTATGTGATCAAATACTTTTTTATAGAAACACCAAATGTTGACTTTTTAGTACACTGGAAATAAGTGTCTAATGATCATCGGTAAAGTAAAATTATTTTACGTCTTCTATGTTCAGAAACTCTGACCCCATGCTGAGGTAAGAAAAGAGTCATATGAGCTGACAAATTAGGAAGGCAGTATAACTGGAAAACTTAGATTACTTTGTCAGCTACAGCAGGGCACTTATTAGTCTGTAATCCTAAACCCAACCTTCCTCTCGCAGGTGTAATTATTCAGTTGGTTATTAGAGGTGAGGTGCTACTCTCTGCATGTGTACCTGTAGACTGCTTGGGGCTGGAGTCTCTCTGTCTTAACAGAGCCCACTCTCAGGATTAAAAGCCCCACCCCACACCCAGTGGTTACAGCTGCAGGAATTACAGTCCTCCTGGTGAGCAAAAAGGGCCTCACTTCAAACTTGCACTCATTCAAGGTGATTTCAGTCCACAGGTGTCATTCAGCTGGCAGCCTCAAAATGGTGCTTTTCTTTCTTGCTTTCTTTAGTTTCTCTTGCTTCTGGAAAAAAAAATTGGAACCTTCAGAGTCTGGAATATTTCAGAACAAATTTTTTGCTGTTGGTGTAATTTGATAAATATAGTTGATGATATAGTTGATAAGTACCTTATTTTCTCCGAACTTAATTATTCAACTTAGTTTTTAGCTCCCACTTGGAATTCCTCTCGACCCTCATGCAGAACAGTATATCTGCTCAAGAATACCTCTGCACCATCTGTGAAATGGCTGTGCATGGAACTAGATGCCATCATAAACCAGGTTACAAAGAGGCTTTCCAGAAGGGTCTTTTCTTTTGTTCATGATATCTTGCTTCCACCAGGTTTCTGATCATATTAGATTGCACTGTTAAAGGAATGCATTTGATTCAGTTCTTGTACCTGATCATTATCTGACAGGGATAATGAAACATTTTGTTGCTCATAAGTAAAATAAAACATCATTTTACCCAGCATGCTCTAAAGGTCTATATAATACATACAAGTAGGCATAGGTAATTCTGTGGTTTTTTCTTACCCTTTTCTTCTCTGGAGTGTTAAGAAGCTTTAGGTTGTTTTCCAGCTTTCAACAATAAATGGCAGCAGTCTCTCCAATGCTGTTATTTTTGCTCCTTTGGAGGAGCAGACTTAAAAAAATCTTCTATTGAAGTTCTAATGAAAGGGCATCACTTGCCCTTTTCATTACTGTCTTCCAGAACCATCTTCCCAGTCCTCTGTAGACTTCATTGACTCTATCTCGATACTCAAAGTTCAGATGTGACCTTTATCTTTAAATCTCTTTCCATATGTTGAATACTAAATTTCTGAGCACTTGCATATGTGTGACCTCTGCCTTGTTCTCCCTGAGATTTTTGCTTTTAGAACTGTCCTTTTTGTCCTTCTATCTGTCATGAACGTTCTTCCATATTTGTTCCCAGCCAAAGTTTATAATTCATTGCATTTCATTTGATCCTCTCATAGATCTTGCTTTATGGCATGATTTTCAGACTATCAGTGTAGAACATATAAATGCATTGGCTTCTATTGCTTTTTGCAGTCCCTAGACAATTTTTTTCTACATGTCTTTTCTATATCAAAGCCTGTTTCATTTTAAACTGTGCCTACATTTAGGAAATAATGACTTTAAAAATTACACTTTATCACTTCATATATTCTGCATCTACATCAAATGTCTTCAGTTTACAAATCATTGTGACACACCAGAAACGTTCAGCTATGAAGTCTTCTCTACATGTACAGATAGACTTGGTAGCATTCTGGTTAATGACTACTAGTAGTAGTATCTGGAAGAAAGTACAGCATCAATGCAACTTCATTCAAAATAATTTCAAAAGATAGAAATTTTTTTTAGTAAGTTGGGGAAAAAGAATTGAACAGTCTGAAACGTAGCATAAATGTTTGTTGATTCTTGCTGTTCAACATTTTGTTTGGATTATGGCCACTGGACAATACAGGCTGCTTGGAGTTAAGCTGTTTAAACCAGTACCTAATGCTTTGTTAATTGTCCAGACAGATGGCTCATTTTAGTGAATCAGCATTGCCTTCGAAATTTCATAGTGTACTGGCAGTGTTCAGAGAGGAGGGGCGATGGAAAAAGGAATTAATAGGAATTTTGAAATTATTTGCAGTGAAGTGAAGCAAATGGTAGAATAATTTTGAACCCGAATTTACTATTTTCTAGTTTTGGGAATCCAGAAAAAAATCACTGCATTTTTTTAATGTCACTAGTGACTTTTATTGATATAGCTAACTATTGCTTGGGTCTAAGCTGATTTCCCTGGTAACACTGTAAAGCCCTTCAAGCAGTAATAGTGTATGCCAACCATTGACACAAAAAAAAAAAGGTGACAGAAGTATGTAATGAAATATGAAGAGTAAGGCCTTTTTAAGTATGGAACAAAATATTCCAACCACATGATTTTTTTCAGAATTCTAGTATTGGAAAATCTGCATTTGGCAATAGTTAAAAGTAGTGTCTCTCATTTAAGGTCCTTTGTATCCCCTAGAGTCTACTCTGTACAAGCCTAACTGGACTTTATGCCTTTGGCTCTGGAACTGAAGTGCCACCAATGCCAAAGATTCTTACAGATCCTTAGATTTCAGAGCCTCTAAAGTTCTGTCAGAGTCTGTTATACTTTTTCAATTGGACTTGAACAGTGTAAAAACTTAGTCCAGAACAATAAAGATATTAAATCACATACTGATTTCAGACAGTTATGTATAAGAAAGTCATAGGCTGAGTTAGTAATGTATTTGAAGAAGAAAAAGGAGTAGGATGACCTCCTAATTCCTTTGTATACAAACTGAAATAGGAGTATGACTTCATGATTTTTTTTTTTTCCCCAACTGAAGTAATGCTCAGCATAGCTTAGGAAGCATTTTCCAGGAAAATTAAATACCATCTGGAATTGATACCAGTCTGCTTTATTTGGACCCATACTGTTTATATGTTTGTTGACATTTTTTTTGAGGTATGTGCAATGCTAAATAATCTCTTATCAACTGAGAATGAGTTTCCTTCTTATTTTACAACTGTCTGTCTCCTGTTACATCTACAGTTGTAATCTTGTAAAAGCACAGTTTCTAGGCCAGTTTTAGTCTTCACTGTTTGGGTGATCATGGCTTGTATGTAGCATTATAGTTCTGCGACTTAATCTACTTGTTCCAATACTTTATGTTCTCCTGAACATTTCTCAACTACGTTCTGCAACAGTCTTTTGTCCCAGTATGACAGCCAAAGTTTCTTTATCCTAAATAACTGGAGAAAGTATCATTGTCCACAGCACCTCTGTGCCGTAAGAAGCCTTGTACCAGGCTGTAATTGCAGTTTTTCTTCTGACTTGGTTTTTCATAGAATGGACATATAATTAATACATTTAATTTCTTTTACGACATCCCTAATTTTATTTGGTCCATCTTTCTACTTTCTGTCACGTGCTTTCTTCGGTGTGTCCTTATATTCTCTCTGAATTTGTATCCTGTCTTTAGCTATTGCATGGATATCTGTAGTGTCCCTCAATTAGTCTTTTGGTTCTTTTGTTAGTGTTGGACTAATCCACAAGTAATTTTTGATTTTATCCCCAAAAAGAATTAAAAAAAATCATACTGTGTATCTAGCATGCACTATTTAGCTGAGTATCTTTTTTTTTTGTAAACATCCATTTTATTTTTCAGAACAGTTA
This sequence comes from Hylia prasina, assembly GCA_013397195.1. NCBI lineage: Eukaryota > Metazoa > Chordata > Aves > Passeriformes > Sylviidae > Hylia > Hylia prasina. Next base: position 1,792,706 of record VYXD01008710.1, on the reverse strand, counting down.
GATTTGTTTGTATCACCTATTTGGTCATCTGATCTTAAGCATTGCTTAAGTTATGTATACATGACTCTTCTTATATCTTAATAGCTGTGTTAGGATCTTCAAGATCAATACAAATTGTAGTTGGGAGGGTGCCTTAGGGCTGTGCTATTAACCTTTTCCATGATAAATTCACACTGATTATATGGTTCTTCCATTTCTAGGTGTATTTGTGAATCTATTGGCCAAAGTCCATTTTCCCAAAACTTCTATATATATTAAAGGAGCACATGAATCATGACAAATATACAATACTCAGGAGTGCCCACAGCCTCTCAAAGAATTTCATGTGCTGCATAATGAGATTTATTTGAGTGATGGATGCATGCTTTGACCATGCCTAGTTTAGCATATTGAGGTATAGCAAAAAGGAAGCTTTTCAACTTCAGTGGCACTGTAAAACATTTTGAGAGAAAGTATTAAGAACGTCCTTATTCTGGTCTGTTGCTTCCACTGAGGTCATCTGACCTTGGGCTTTTTGGATCCTTTCACATCTTAAAGCACAGTGTCAGACTGGCTTACCTGAGTGAGACCTTTTATCTCTGTAAAGTGAGTATCCATAAGAATGCAGTATGTTGACTTAAGTAACTTTAAAAAGCTTGAGAGAACCTCTAAATACTGTGAAGGATACTAAGTTTCTCTGAATCTAAAGCTTTATATGCTAGTTATTCTGTAGTACTTTAGAGATGAGGCAGAGATTTGTGAATTTGTGTTTGGGGTAAGTCACCTGTTCTGAATATGGCAAATTGTGATGAATATGTCCAGTACAACTTCAAAAATGAAATCATCTATGTAATTAGATGTTTTTCATGACCATGTACTGGCACAATTTCTTACTGAAGTTGCACAGCTGTTTTTGGGTGAATTGATAGAATGAAGATAAATATTAGGGTATGTTTGCTTTATTTTTTTTCATTGATTATTGCAGAATGTATTGTTTTGAGAGGCATCAGTTAGATGGCAAAGCTAGGGGATTTCATGAGACTGTGATTCAGCTGATCCTTGGTTCAACTACAGTGTAGTTCAGTACTTCAGTACAGCTGTAGCTAAACATTAGTTACTGGATTACAGGTATTGGATACTGTGACCTCCCTATCAGACATCTTAATTGCTAGCATTTTCATATGATACCATTTGAAACTCCTATGGCCACTTGTCTCTTTGATCCAGGTACATCATGAAGATCATTCACTAGTGATACAAGTTCCATAGGTCATGCAAATTTTTTTTAGCTTTATGTCAACCCTTTTAGCTATGCTTTTTAATTGACTCTTCTGCCTCATATTGCCTGTCTCCAAGGGACATAGAACTTTTAGACATTTTCATTCAAATGACAATTCAAATAACATCTAATATGTTCCAGAATGTATTTTCTATCACTTTTTACATATGTACCTAAAGCTTGTGGTATTCTTAACAGAGCTGGCCCTAAAATCTTCATTTTACCAGATGGAATGTCATCTCTTCCACCACACTTTCCATACTGTTGAAATAAGAAACTTCACAGAAAATACTGTACTCTGCCATAAACAGTAGGTGGGCTTGAGTTGCATATCTCTCCTTGCTAGATGGCTCCCAACAAAGAAGTTACCATTGTTTTAAAGTATTTATCAAAAAAAGCACTCTTCTTTACTTGCTGGGAAACCTACAGTGCTGCTTATTTACGGGCAGTTCTATCTGTTTTCTCTTAAGACCAGCATTTCTGATGATATGTTCAGAAGACTGCAGGATATCTGTGAATGGATTTACAGTAAACTTTACAGGTCTCCTTTAGCTTGTGAATTTTTAAACTTCTAATAAAATTGTTTATGTCCTTGTAAACAAGGTGAAACACCAGTCAATGGTGACTATGCATGTGTGAAAATTCTACTGACAGCCATAAAGTTGTCATAAAGTATAGGCTTGGCAGAGCTTTAAAATCAGTACAAGAAAAGCTACTACTGTTTGCTACTATAGCTATGGTGTTTGCCACTTAAATTGTAGACTTCAGAACTTTCTAGATAGTTTCTGTTCTGCTGACACTGATGTTTATGTGTTGATGTTAAGGGCTAATGAGTGACTTTGACTTAGAAGTATTATCATCAGAGAATTAGCAAGCTTTTTACAGTGAAACGTTAGTCTAGCACTAGCAGCCAAATGTTCTCTCTCAAAAAAGCTAAGTTAATCAAAGACTTCTGAAAAATCTTGTCCCTGAAGAAAATAAATAACAGAGTTGAGGTCACAGAGTGAACCACAAATCAAGCCACTAGCATGGCTCAAAGATTTGTTAGTACAGCTGTAAACGGTAAACAGAAATTTTCTAAAAAGCGTTACAGTGGTCCCTCTGTTTATAGTGCAGTGATTAAAAACTGAAACTCTCATGACCAGTTTAAGGGGAAAGCACAAATATGGAAAGAGTCTTGTTTTCATTTCCACAAATGTTATCTACCAATTTGAAAATGTATTTTTTAAACCAGAGGAAAAAATAAAAGACCTATGTTTGTGGCAACATAAATTAAATTACACAGCAATAAGAATAATATTACCGATTTCCTGTTTTTATCTATACTGCTCATTATGGATTGACCTTCTGTGTAGTAAACATTGCAAAAGCACCAAAAAAAGAGTTTCCTCTTAAAAGGGTTACAATTAAGCCATTATGAACTCAGTTTGTGCAATTGTTTATTATTTGAAGTCTGATCAAAGCAGTATTCCAGAATTCTCTGCTAATCATTCATTCCAAATGTGTGTCAGAGCTATAACTTGTATTACAGTTGGGCAAGACATGTGGCAGACTGAAAGACTGGTTGGTGTCAAAGAAAGTTTGGTGTTTGTGTACTGTGTATATCATATACTAAGGGAAATATATCCCTATTATGTGATACCTTTTGTGTTGCTCAGGGCAGCACCCCTTACAATAATAATTTCATTTCTAATTAACATCTGCTTAGCTTTGGCTGCACATTTTCTGCCCTCTCCGTATGTGAGAATACACCTACTGATATATTTATCTTCAAACCTAATTTCAGATGGATGAGTATCTCAAACTGTTCTTTTCAATTTAGTGTCATATTTCATCTATTGTATGAAAATCCAGAGCCATCTGCTCCCTTGAATTCAGCTGTGTGGACTTTTTATCTTGAACTGAGATTCTCACAGAGGATTTTAATAGCTGTGATATTATCCACATTTTGTTGTGTGAAAGAAGGGTGTCTGTGCCACTACAGAGTTTGGTAGTTTTCTCCTTAATCTGCTTTAAATCAAAAAACCCACATCCTTAACTCCTGTTGGTTCCCTCAGCTTTAGGTGCTAGAAGGTTGCTCTAAGGTCTTGTCAGACCCTTCGATTTTCCAGGCTGAACAGCTCCAACTCTTTCAGACTGACTGCCTAGGAGAGCTGCTCCAGTCCTCTGATCAGCTTTGTGGCTCTCCTTTGGACCTGCTCCAAGTCCACATTGTTCTGATGTTGGGAACCCCCAGAGCTGGATGCAGTATTCCAGGTAGGGTTTCACCAGAGCAGAGTAGAGGAACAGAAGCCCCTCCCTGCCCCTGCTGGCCACGCTGCTTTGGATGCACAAGACCAGGACACAATTGTCTTTTTGGGCTTCAAGTGCTCATTGCTGGGTCAGGTCAAGCTTTGTGTCAACCAACACCCCCTGGTAATTCTCCCTGGGTCAGAGGTATTGACACACCAAGACTGTTGTTCAGAAAAACTGAGAGGTGGAAAGCAAACACCAGCTTCTCTACCCCAGCTTTGGCATAGAGAAAACAACAGGAAGGTTGAACTAACAGGAGCATTCTTGAGATAAAACTTTCCAGCTGAAGTGTACAGTGTACATCCCTCCTGTACTGTTATGGGCAAGCATAGACTTGTGAAGATCTGTAAGTATTAGCGATTTTCTCTTTCTCTCCTTTTGATAAAAGATTTTTTGTGTTTTGGGAGCTACTGACTGGGAAATAGTTCATTCTATCCTCTTCAGAAAAAAACCTGGATAGGTAGGCGAGGCTTTTCAGTTTGCTCTAAGGACTTTTTTAGAAATTCAGTTCCTGCTGTCTTTCAACCTCACAGAGAACTTATATGAAGTTTCTCTTATTTTCACATTACTGTTTTTGTACAAGTGAAGAGGATGAAAGGTGGTCACTGATGGGTTGCTTTTTTTTTTCAGACAGCATTCTTTTTCAGGGCAGTTCCATTTAAACACATAAACATCTTAAGGATATTGAATGCCCTGGTCAAACTATGCTTATCCCTGAAGCTACCATATGTTGAAATGCTTTTGCAGCACTTAGCTATGCACGTCACTACTGAAGTGTCTGGAACTGAAAGCCATTATGAATTTTTTTTTGTTTTTCTTTTTTTCTTTCCTGTCTAAACTGAATTTAAGATTAAAATGTAAACAAACAGTGTGCTGACACTAAATTTGCAACAAGTCACAGGAATACTTCAGTTACTTCAGATAGGTCTGTCTTCATCTTATTGTGACACCTCCACAAAAGCAGATCATGATTGATGTATTAAACATCTAGGGAGAAAAATAGCTTCGGTGCCAGTTATACTTGAGAGGAAGAGGCAAAATTACTTTGTTTTCTATCCAGATTCTCAAGGCACTTTCTGCTCAAATGATTCGACCCTTCTTCTGGTAAACAAAGTATTCAAAATGAAGTTCCTAGGGACATGTTTTCTAGCAATAGTAACTGAAAGATTTCTTATGTCACTGTCTACATGCCACCTATGCCCATGCTCCAGTCACTCAAATACATGGATTTATCTAAAATCAAAATTTATTCCAACATACTGCACTCCCCTTTGGCTTATCCTTAGCTGCTTGAATTGTCACAAAAGTCATATTAATAAAGGCAGCTGCTTTTCATTAAAATAAAGTTTGTGATGCTGTTTTTTGAGTACTGAGAGGCCAAAGATGTGGACAATTGCAGTCCAAAGTTCAGAAAGAAATTTCAGCTAAATTTTCTGGGGCGTATGTGTTTTTGTTGTTTTCAAGTTAATTCCCAGGTAGTTCCACATTTTACCCCATCTTTCAATATTTTTCATATGAAAGCTCTTATGAATGTTATGAAACAGCCAGCATTTTTTTTCGGGTTTCCAAAGGCAAATGGGTGGTTTGAAAATGACAAATTTGGCCATTTCCAGCAAGAAAATAAGTTGACTGTTTTGTATCAGTAATTCCTTCCCTTATCACATATTTTAATCTAAATGGCACTTTTTGCAGGTATTTTTTTCTCCCAAAATTTTGAAGAGCATGACTGTCATAAGGGAACATCATTTCTCATTAGAAATGAGATGAGGTTGCTACTTCATGGACTGTCAAGCCAAATCTGCCTGATGTATATGCTTTGTGAATAGTATCATTAGCAACTGCATGAAGTAGAAAGTCGCTTTAGATTCTATCTGCATTGTAGTTATCCAGAACTGAAAAATCTCACAGCAGTATTTTCAACAGTTTAGAAATTATATAGCCACAGTGATTGCTGTCTGATTTCTGCCTGGCAGATAGCAGTAGCTGAAAAATGATCTATGACATTTTACAATGGCTTTTATACTGAATTGAATACTGAATTCAATGTATAAACATGACCTTAAGAAGAAAATTTAAATTGTTTGGGTACTTACAATATATATAGATTTAGACTTTTGTTTGTAGTTGGAAATTTTGATTTGTTCCACTCTGTGTCTCTTCAACTGTTTAGTCTTTGGGGAATTTAGAAAGCAGCATTAATAACTCCCAAAATACTGGATATGTCAAATTCTATAAGGATGAGAGAAAACAGCTGCTGTAAAAATGTCATGGAGTCAATCTGCCTCTTATCCTACCTAACACAGGATCAGCTCTACTAACATGATCCTGAAAAAAGGATCTCAGTCAATTCATTACTGGATTTCAGAATCTTCCTGCTTAATTCTGTGCTGTATAAGATTATGTAGTAAAAACTGAGTTTATATCTATGCATACAGGAACTACTTTCTCATTTTCTTCAGAGTTGCTTCTCTTCCTGCTTCTAATGACATGTGAAATTGCTGAAGAGAATTCAAACGTATCACCATCCATTTGTGAGGAGCCTATCTTGGTCATGTGTCTGTGAGGCGTACAAAGACTAAAAATACATCATCATTTTTCCAATAAAATAATATGGGAAATATTCAATTGTCCTTTATCCTTCACCCAAGACTTCATTAAGAAAATTCTCAAAAAATTTTGACCAGTTAGAAATCTACTTTGGGTCCTGTTATTGAGGAAAATGTCTGCATATGTTGAAATGCTTAAAGTTTTTGAAGGCAAAACCTTTAATTTTAAATTTTTTTAACTTTAAAAAAATCAGGTTTTTTATTTTTCTATAGCTTGAAAGCAGCAAGGTATAGCTTAACAATGAAGTTTCCATGCTTGTGTATTGAAAGCAATCTTTATCTTGCTGAAAGTTCAGGGTTTTTTTTTCCCCTGAAAGTTGTTTCCAACACTCTACTGATGTTAATGATCCATTACTCTTTCAGAATTCTCAGAGCCTAATTTTGAAAGCTTGATAAGTTTGATATGTTGCCAAATTAATTTTCAGACTCTGTTTCCTTTTTCCTAGTTTGGTCTTGTAGAATTTATTTATTCTTTGTAAATATGTCAAAAAAAAGCACCTTGGTCTGTTGATATTTGAGTAATGATAAGAGGACCCAACCTTGGATAATACACAAGTCACTGTCTAGAACAGTTCAGTGTGCTTTTTGCAGGCAACATCTAAATAAATTACATTAAAAAAGGGGAAAGACATATTTTTGATTGCTCTTCATTCTGCTGAGGATGGAAAGGGTAAATGCTGTTTTTTCTGTTGTGATTTCTGATTCATGATTCTGCTTCATGCATAACGTAAACAAATTAATATCTCTAGAAGCAAAGCTTTCTTTTCTACCTAACAAGTACTACATATTTTTTTACTGATCATAGGGTCAAAAAAAGTCTTTCCACTTTTTCACATATCTTGCCATCTTTCTTACATAAAGTCCTCATTTTATTAGGCATGATTTTAATGACAGTCCTTCTGGAAGGAGAACTGTGTAACAATTCCACGGCAGATATTTCTAATATTATTTAATCTTTTTTCGTCTTCTGAAATCTAATTTCAGGTATTCTCTTTTTAAAAAGTTTTCTATCAAATTATGAAATAATAACTCTAATTGAATCTGAATTTATTTCAAAGACAGTATTAAGATGATGAAGTAAATGTTGTTTGACCTTTCATATTTGGAAGAGTGAGTGGCAGTATTAGAACAATCATGAATTATGCAGCGAGTCATGATATAGGTATAAAAATTCAGGTGCTTGAATTTGACTAACACACCAGTCACTGATGTGTAGATGTAGATTGTAGAGAAACTGGACCCCTGCAGTTCAACCCCTAAGTCAAATTGTTTCTTTTGATCCCTTTTTTGGGGGGAATTTTCCTGAAGTCTTAACCATAATCATTTTCTGCTTTACAGTCAGTGGACAGCTCAGCCCATTATCTTTGCACCATTCAGCCTGTCAGAATTCATTAGCATGCCATCTACAGAGAACTCCCTCTGCAACCAACTGTTTGTTAATTCATCTACAGCAAACTCTAAGGAATTTTGTTAAAGAGCCATTTTAGGCAAAATGTTTGACTTCTATTTCCTTTGGCACTATTTAGCCAAAGGTTCAACAAACGTCAGATTTTTACAGCTCACCCACATTTGGTAAGAATTTTTTGTTCTTTAGATTTTGAAAGTAAAATACTTTTTTTAGCAATGATTCTGGCAGTGGGTAGATGCTACAATAAAAATAATGAAATATTATTGCATCAAGCTGTTTAGAACTTTTTTCCCCTGTAGGGAATTTATCTTCAATTAAGCACACTAAAAATAATAAGTTGCAGTATCTTTCAATTTGGAAGTTCCATAAGAGACATTACTTGATGTACCTAAAGCATATTTTTCTGAGATTGCTACAGGGCGTTGAAACTGTCTTCTTTTGGAATGCAATTTATTCATTTTTGTTAAGCCTGACACTTTTGTAAGAATGTTTCCATGAGGATGACCAGCATCTTCTTTAACTGAAATGAGCTACTTGATTTCATTCTTATATTGGAGTGCCAAATACTTTAAACAAGCATGGACTTCAGTATTGTATTTAAGTTTCTAAATAAAATGCCTATAAAATTTTTCATCTTTTCTTTTTGCCTTCGTAGGAGTGTCAAAATAAAGGAGTGTCACATGCAGGATTTCTTTCTCCTCCATGAATATTTTCTAGGCCAAAAATGCTTAGGCAATTTTCTGAATAGGAGATACGCTGTATTGTGTCAAAGAACTAGACACCAAAATGTCTACAGATTAAAGTACCAACCAAATTTGCTGTAAAGTAGCAATTAAAGTACCTCAGTTAGGAGGTTGAGTCGGTTGACTCAGGAGTACTGTATCAGAGGCATCTATAAAATCAATGGAAATGACTCAAGAAGGTTGGCCAGCTGAGACAATTCCCCATCAAGTTTTTTCACAAAGTCTCAAATTTTCTTAGGAGTGCCATGCAGAAGGTTGATAATAATGAGCACTATTATGAATTTTCTGAGAGCCGTCATTTTCTCATTAATCAAACATCTGGTTGCTGTTTGCTCCATTCCCCTAGTAACAATTTCTGGGTTTCAGTTTGGTTACTGGGATAACTACTCATTCTTAAAAATGTACGCTGTATCTGAATCACTGGGAGGAAGAGAGAGGCCTATTAATTATAACAGAGAAGGAACAACGTAAGAGGTTTCATTGAAAGGTATGAACTTCCATTTTTCTCAATAAATATACAGCAGTATGGAACATCATTATGAAGACACCAGGAGCCAAAACAATGAATATATGCCTATGCAGGTTGGAACAGAGGTACAGAGGGACTAAGAAAAGAAAGAGACAACTTCGTGCTTCTCTTTACCACTTTTTTTTTTTTTTAACTTGATTAGAAAATAAAATAATTGAAGCTGTCATTCTTATTTTTTGCCTCTGGAATCTGGGTGTGCAGGAGTTAGCTTGCTCTCTTTCTTCTACCAAATCTTTAGGAAAAAAAGCAATAAACCAACAGAGAAATAAACAAAGGAACAAAAATCCCCAAACCCAACTCCAAAAACCCAAACTCCAAGGGACACAATGTATAAAATCTGCTATTTCTATCCAATTTGAAAAAGTTACAGAAATTTAGTTATCTGAGTTAAATTTTGTCCAAAGGGATAGTCACTAAAATAATGCCTGGAGAAAACAGACAGACTTCCAAATGTAGACTCCTCTAATGAGAGCTGAGAAAAACTAGCAAAATCCAGGTAAGTCCTATGTACACACAAAGGCTTTTATTTTAATATAATTGCACAATAGATTGTAGACTCTGTAGGAACATATTTCTGTATCAAGGAATGTCCTTCTGTACATTCGGTGCAGAAAATTAGAAACATTCCATTGTTTAGTCTGATTTGATAATATTCACCACTTGCTGGGTGCATTCAGAGAAGAGACTCAGGCCTGTGAGAAAATCTGGTCACTGTGGTGACACTGGAAGTAGCAATTAATGGTTCTGTCTGTTCCCCAAAGCACCCCCCATACACAGGAACAGGCCACGTGCAAAACATCTTCTCTCAGTCCCTGGACCACTTTGTGCCTGTTTTTCTCTGTGGACTCTACAGGACTCTCCTGTGATGGGCGCAGCTGGCAGTCACCTTGAATTTCTCTTCTCGATCTCTTGAATTTGGCTGCTCTAGAAAGTGCCAGGATCAATTTATGGCTTCACTGTGTTAAATATATAAACCTTAGAGGCAAGCTTGGATGGGGTAATCTGGCTCTGACTGCAAGTTAACAGATGCTGGCTATTCCCAAAAAATATTACTTTGTAGTGGAGATTATATTGATACATCTGGAGTTTTAGAGCTTTTCCAAAAGCTAAAGATCCACATTAACAATACAAGTTCCAATCTCCATCTGCTTGAATTGCTTTTAACTCTGATGTGACTTTAACTAATCTGAAATTTCTGAAGATACATCTTTTCCCCGCTTTCTTATTTTAAAAAGGAATTAAAAGCCCATTGACATCAACAATAAAAATGTAGTAAAAATTTCTGTATGAGTTGGGTCATATTAATTCTTTATTAGAAAATAATTTCAAAATAATGCATTAGGTTAGATTTTAACATGTTCATATTAAAAAAAATAAGGTATAGGTTTAAAAAATATAGTTTTTAAATTAAAAAATGCATTTGACTCGTTGTCATTTCCACTGCCAGACACTAGAGGGGAAAAATGTTCCATGTTTTTAGACCATTAAGATGCAAACTAAGCTGTAATGTATTCCATTTTATGCATCGCTTCTCAGAATAAGAATGCAGAATATAATACATTTGTTATAGATTTTCTAGTTGTAGCAGGAAATGATTAATTATACTGTATTCATATTGTTATTGATTCACTGAATTAGCACTCAGACATGGGGTTCATAACAGTATTCATTACAACTCAGCTGGCATCAAGATGTGATACAGTCTGCTTATTTAATCCTTACAGAGTATGAAAATCCATTAAAATTCAATGTATTTTAATTAGAACTTAACAACTTTGTCCAGGTTATGGTAGCTGGTTCAATTTCTATGTACAGATAAGTTCTTGTGAACATGTTCATTCACAGAAACTGCGTTTTTTCTTTTCTATGATAAATTTTCATGAGCACAAATAATTCTTCTATGTTTGTGATTGTGTTTCTTAAAACAAGTCTTACAGGTTTTTTTCTTGAACTCCACACTCTCTATGTTCTGCTTTACCACAAAAAAAAATAAAATAAAAAAAAATTACTTATAGCTTTGCAAAATCCAAATACTTTTAATATTCATATCCAAATATATGTCACAATACATTTTACATAAATAATTGGGAGATTTTTAGAAAATTCAGTAGTGTTTTCTCACAGACAGGCACAGCAAGCAGAAATATTGAACAGTGATGGATAACAGGGAGAACAGCAAACGTGTACAAGTGTGCTCCACAAACTAAGCCAAAAAACATTCTAACCCAGGTGTTGGAATATCTTTAGTACTATAGGGCATAAAGCATTATAGGACAGCATCAGAACCAGTGGGTTGCTATCTGCTTTCTTTCTCTGTGTTTGTGTTACACCTCCTTAATACAACCTGCTGTTTGTGCTGCTGACAGATGAGATTGAGATTCTCAAAGCCCAGGGAAACTAGATTTCTGGTTGCCCCTGAACCTGAGGTCTGGGCATCCAAGTCCCTGAGGTCCATTTTAGAAGCTCAGACCAAGTTATCCTGTGAAGACATCTCTTACATTACTTCCTTTGCTGACCCTCAGCAGGCTAGATTTGGCAGAAGGTGTAGGAATACTCCATGTAGGGCAGAGATGTGTGTTCTGTTTTCATATTGATAGATGCAAGACAGAGTAAAAGGGAGGAAAGATAAATAGAAGTGTCAGCCATGAGAATTACTCAATATAATTGGTTACCCCTTGTCTGAGTGCTACAGGACAGTGAGAAATGATGCTGTGCTAGTTCTACTAGGTGATGAAAGAAGAATTGACAAGTAAAGAATACTATGAACTTCTATTTGATACTCATTTGGTAGGTGAGAAGACAAAGCTGCAAGTACACTTGGGGACCATGAAGGTAGAAAAAGGTGATCATAACAAGCGAAAGACTGACACTTTCCTCCAAAATTATTTGATTGGTTTGTTGTTTGTCAGAAGTCCCCAGATTTTTTTTGAGATCATTTTCTAAAGTGTAAATATATCTGAACATGAAGGAAAAGAGTTCTAAAACCACATTGGTTGCTTTAGTCATCTGGAAGTAAAAAAAATTATAGTGACAGCCAAATACAGAGTTTAGACAGGATTCCATACAGCTAAATTGAATAACAGGAAAGATTTAATACTTTTATTTATTCTTCTACAAATGTAAATGTTTAGAGATTTTTCTGAAAATTCCCTTGGCAAGTCTTCAAAATTCCTGTGCCTCTCTCAAATGAAGGGCTTTGCTTTTAATCAAAATGTGCAATTAATTAGCTAAACCAAAGCAACACATATGTCAAAGTAATACATCTATAATGGAATTATATATAAAAGGGAGCCCTTCATATGTTTTGGACAGCTTCATTCACAATGTATAGCAAATGTGACTACTTAGCAAGGCTGAAACAATTTCCAGACAATGATTTTCAAAAATGAGTAGTTGGGTTATCTGAGCACATATCCATTGCTGATGTAGTTATTAAATGTCGTCTTCAGTTTTAAAGAGGCTTAAATCACTCCCGTTAATATCAATGAGGCTGATGTATGTTCAACAAGGGGAAAATATATCCCTAATGAATGAGTGGTCACTGAGATTTCTGATTATGTTAAATAGTTTAATTTTCTACTATTATACCACATTGCTTTCTAACATTATTAGTCAACAACTTCGTACTATGAGTTATCAAGAAAATGCACTTAAAAAACCCAACTTTGTAACACAGTCAGACTTCTGCCATAAAACTAACTTGATATAAACTTAAACTTCTCTGATACTCCTAGAGGCCTTTATCACACTTCCATTTTACTTCTTGTTCTGTATTTATATCAGAGACAATTTGGCATCACATACCTGTATAAAATATATGTGTATGTAAACATTAATTTTTGTATGTATATAAAGACAAGATTTTTCTCCTGTAGTTGCATAACTATGCATAGAAGTTTTTTAAATCCTTATCCTAGAAGGGAATAAAGAGAGGTCCCTATGGAAGAGACTGTATATATTCAGAAAAGACTTCATTTTGTTCCGTGACTTCTAATATTTTGTCTCCACCTATTTCATAAAGAGTCTGTCAATTGCAAATGCAGTGTTTTCCCAGTATTGAAATCATAACCAATAAAGCTCTTGGTATTGAACTCTAAGATATGCCAGTTCTTAATCTCTAGAAACATTTATATGTAATCTAGAAGAAACAGGAAAATATATTTTGTTAATCTACTAGCAAATATTAAGTGCAATTCAAGCTGGATTAGCCTGCTGTACTCAGCGTCAGTCCTATTTTGTAGTACTACAGATGATCCTTAATACCATAAAATATTATGGAGACAATTAGCAGTACAGTAGCTAAGGAGGAGTACAAAAAGCCAAAATGAAAAAGCTGGCATAGTCTTAGTTTCTTCGTGTTGCCCCTGCAGTGTTCTTTTCTTTTGTGTTGCAGCAATGTGGCTTCTCTAATATCAGCCAACTCTCCTGGACCATTCTGTTGTCCAAGCCATATCCTCTGAAAAGGTTGAAATGTAGAGCTATGATCCTGCTTTTGTGCCTGACTTCTCTTTGGATTCTGAACTCCACCATTTTCTGTTCACTGCAGCCAAGGCTGCCTTTGATGTTCAAGTTCTTCCTGTTCATGAGTACCAGGTCCAGTGTAGCACCTTTACTTTTGGCTCCTCAAGTCACTGTCCCAGCAGGTTGTCTCTCCATAAACCCAGGTTGCATGAGTCCTGCTGTGTTATCTTTCTGACTGATATCAAGGTGGCTGAAGACTTCCTTGAGAACTAGGGCCTTGTAGAGACTTTGCATCAGTGTTTTAGAGACCCCCTTTCAAATTTGATTGAAAAGTTTCAAACATGAGAAAAAGGAAATTCAATCCAGACAGGAGTGACTTTAAAGGTGGTTGGTTGCTTGGTTAGTTGGTTGGTTAATTTTTTGAGGTTTTATAATATTTAAAGATTTTACCTAAAAAAGGATTTCTTAACATTTACAACCCAAGATTGATCCTTCTGCTAGGATATTTATATGTCAATGAATTTTACCTCATCCTGTTTTTTCATCATAGTATGAACAGCAAAATATTATCAATAGGTATAAAGTGTGAAAAAAAAATCCAGACGTCCAATTTTGCCTTCTTCAGGTAGATGGAAAAGTATTTTTTCCTCTATTTTCTCTTGTACTGTCATTTTAGTTCTAACCCAACAACCCCAGGGTAGTGCCTAGTATAACGATTGGGACATTTTAGCACCAGCTGCTGATAGAGTAAAATAGTAATTGGTGGGTAATATTTGTAAAGAATCCTCAAGCAGCTAGATGGCCAGTTCCAGTTAAAATTGGTACAAAATGTGAGTCTAAACATTAAATGCAGCTTTGAAAACCTCAACTAAAATTATTAAAAAAGGCTGAATCTGCTGCAGCTTCTTATCCCTGTTGTCTCTACTGTCAAATCATTACTAAACCCACTCTTCAAATGTTATGTGTTGGCTGTTCTGTGTTCACAAACAGTTCTGTGTGAACAAAATTAAAGTCTACATGATGCATATTCCTAGCACAGCTGGGTTGTCCTTTCTGAGGTCTGTGTTGTACATTAGGGCCATTTCAGATGCAGCTAAATTGACTGCAGACTCTTCTAGCCCGTTCCCCACAGAATAGTAAGAACCAGCCATCTCTGTGTCTTGACTAACAAGTATATTGGAAAGTATTTCTTTTATATATGTACAGCCATCTTTCCACTGCAACTGACAGTGCAGGAAATAAGTTTGCTTACTCCTTCAAATAGACCACTGTCAAATATTACAGACAGCTTTCCTAATACCCTAGTTTAAAAAATGACAGTAAATATTCAGTGTTGCCATGCACTGGGTTGCTAGCTTGTGCACTTACTTGGTCGGTTTTGAAATATTACAGAAGAGTTCTCTTTAGTAAATTTTTTTTAAAGCACTTTGTACGTAAGTTAAATTTTTGTTTTGAAAGGGAAGACTGGGGACTACTTGATCTTATCCAGTCATCATTTCTCTTATAAAAAATCAAAAACGTCCATTTACTTACTTCTGCATATTCCCAAGTCATTTCTCCTAACTCAGATATTTTCATTGAATCATAGGACACTAGGTTGGAAGGGACCTCGAGGGGGATTAATGTTTATTGACAAGAGCACAGTAAAACCACAGTCTAGGCAAGATGTCTCAGCACCATGCACAGCTGAATCTTGAAAATGTCCAACACTGGGGAATCCCACATTTACCTGGGGAGATTATTCTGGGGCAGATTATTCTCATGAAAATTCTTGTGTCTAATTGGAATCTTCCCAGGAGTAATTTGTACCTATCACCCCTCCTATTTTCCATGTGACTCCTTGTAAAAAGGGAGTTATCTTAGCCTTTAAATACAGGAACATGGTGATAAGGTCTTTCCAAGCCGTCTTCTCTGAAGGCTGAGCAAACCCAGTCCTCTCAGGCTTTCCTCACAGCCTTCCAGTTATTTGGTCACCTTTGTGGCCCTTCTGTGGACCCTCTCCAGCCTGTACACTTCTTTTTTGTATAGTGGGGACCAAAACTGAACAGAGTATTCCAGGTGTGGCCTGAAAAGCACTGAGCAGAGTGGCACAATGATTTCTCTCTCCTTGCTGGTGATGCCCTCATTGGTGCTGCCCAGCATCCTCTCTCTGCTGCAGCAGCAAACTGTTCACTCATGTTGAGCTTCTTGTCCACCAGACTTCAAATCAACAAAAGCAAAGCAACCAATGTAATCATCAATCCAATGCTGATTAACTTTTGCAGATGGAATGCATTTAGACTACAGATGCAAGCATTATGAGAGAGCTGCACTGTGTTCAAGTCATTAACTTACTACTTTACTAAAATATTTTTGTGGGCTTATTCTTGGATGCACATATGAAACTCTAAATTTACAGATTATTGGCTCAGAAATGATTCTTGACTTCAACTTGGACACCCATCTATTTTTACAAAAAAAAAAATAAAAATTAAAGATGTCATTGCAACTTTATACATGACTCTTCTTTGAGTATTGAATTTTGAGAGCAGACTGGTTTTTAATATCATTTGAAATGAGTGGAGCTTGATAGGCGTGTAAATACTATGTGTAGTTTATTGCATGAAAAAGTACCTAGGATGTGGTTCTCTCATTGTATTTTAATCCACATTTGAAAGCTATCTAAAATATTTTTAAAACGTATTTCAAATGTAAATTTAAACTTTGTGAAGCAACAGAAATCTTCTCTATGACAACATTATTCACTGGATTAATGGCATCCTTATATTAAATAAGCATATTCCTAATGATGGCTTTGGTTGGCTCTTTGCAGACTTTTTTACAAGTAGTATGATCACAGCTCTCAAAAAGTCAGTGGGCAGAATTATGCTGTCCAACGTTCATATTGAGATTGATTTGATAATTTTGTCTCAGAAAAATTTAGGAGTAACTGAGGATCTTGAGAAGTTACTCTCTTTTTAGATGCGGCTGAGTCCAGAGCCATCTTTTGCATACAGATGTGATCTGGACCTGAGCCAAAGCTTTTATCTGTACACTTTCTAGCTTAATGGAGAAGGAAAGAGTTTAGTAGCTTAAGTAAATTTCCTCCAAATCTGATCCCTGTCTATATCAAATATTTGGGCATATTGGCTCATAGACATGCTTTCAGGACTCTGAAGAACTTACCTTTTCCTTCATGATGCAGATCTTACACACTCAATGATTCTGACTTATCTGACCATAAGAGCTGCTGTTATTTTCAGTGTTTAACTCTGTTCAAGTTCACAGTCATCTACTAAGAAAAATATTGATGATTAGCAATAATAGCTAAGAAAATAAAGATCTTTCCTAAATTATAATTATTTTAATTCAACTGTACAGAGTAAGATCTGAACCAAAATAAAATGTTTGAACAAACAAAATTCCAGCTGGTGATGACAACAATATCCTGAAATACTGTAGAATTTTTATATATATGGAAAATAACTAAAAATATTATTTCATAGACCTGTAGCTCGAACAACTGGCCAGAAATTTCATATATGGTGAAGTGCTATATCTCCCAATAGCATGGGATTTGTGAATATAAGAAATAAATAGACCTCTAAAAACTCAATGTCTCATAAACCTATATCTGTTCAGGTTATAGAACAGAAATTTGTTCCTGTGGTAAACATTGTAACTTCTGAAGTTATACTTATTACAGTAGATAGCAGATGACATTTTGAATTAAGAATTACACAATCCATTTTTTAGTCCTTTTTTTTTGTTTGTGCATATCGTTCTCAGATGATCTAAAAGCCAGAAATGTGGGTATCTTTCATCATGATGGATGAGATGATTTAAAGAACAGTCTCACCCAGTCTTCACATACGAAGAGCAGATGAGAAACAGGCCATAGAACCAGAGGATTATTTATATTCTGTCAGCTTTCTGAAAATGTGACATGCACAGATCTTAAAGTGCTCCTGCTATTCAATGCAAAAACTGATTTTCTTTTTTTATTAAATAAAAGTTAAAATTAAAAGTTAAATTAAAAGTTAAAAACTAAAGGATATGTTAAGGACATGTTAATTATTTTTACTAAGAGTTTCTATTTTTACCAAGATGTTATGCTGAAATTATTGAGTAGATTTCAGTATAATATAATTGGGGTTATTTGAAATCCTATAGAATAGTAATGATTGATTTTAGGCCTTGATAAGGATACATTTTCAAATGTATATGACTTTAAATTTGAGATACCACTAAATGGATTCATTCTCACTGCCTGCAACTGTGTATGGTTTCCTCAAAGTTGCTGTGATTATGTTGATTAACTTAAACAAATATATTTGGACCTGAAACTTTTCCTCCAATACAATCACAAGAAAATACAGAGAAATTGCACATAACAGTCATTGCACTTTGTCTTCCATTTACCAGAAGGTGAACACATATTGAGTAGCAGTACTTTTCCTACAATGATCATTGCAGTTACAATTTCTCTCAATCATGGAACCCTTTTTAGAGATGGTAAGATGAATGCATATTAGCACAAACACTGACCCTTTCCCTTTTTATGTTCTTTTATGTCTAGCCTTTGCTAAAGGAATAGAGAGGGATAACTGGAAGATTCATTCAGGCTACTAAATCTAATGTGTAGCTTGCATTCATTCTTAAACACAACACAACTGAGACCAAATAAGATAATTCTATTCCCAGAATAGCTAACTTTGCAGGAGAAAATGTCAGGCTTGATAGATTTGTTAACTCCAGTGACTGCACCAACGTTTAATGACACAAAAAGTATTTGCCAGTTAGAATACAAAATTACCTGAAAGATTGAAAGTAGATTTAATGGTAAAGGTTTGATAAAGGACATAAGCTTTTTTTTTTTTCATTCTTTCAAATATTTAATGGCTCTGATAGTTTTTTATAGAAATTCTAGTACAATCTACAATGAGACATGGACATGTTCATAATGTCAAAATCACCAGGATAGAGTATTTATATTATAATTTCTTAAGATTTCCAGCAGCTAGATAAAAAAACACTTTCAAATTCACTTTAGGTTACACTTGCCACTAGCAAAGGCACCAATGTTTTATAAACTTCATGGCACAAAAACTTCAGGACAAAAAGCTATCTATCACTTAGTGATGGACACTGTGATATCTTTTCATGTATCTACTAGACCAAGGAATATGAAACATTTTTCTTCAGAGGCTGTCTTTCCCCATATGCCATCCAACATGAATATATCTTTATGAGAAAAAAAAAAAAAAAAGCAAAAAGATTGGTCCTGATGTGATTAAATTATCTTCAAATGCCTCATTCTTTGTTTTTGGAGCACCCATGCGCTGAAAGAAGACCTTGTCATTTAGAAGGTAGCATGTCCTCCACTATTTGTGCCTCAAACTGCAGGTAGAAGAAGGGGATAAAAAATCAAAGAACAGAAAAGGAAGCATAATAATAATAATAATTTATAATAGCCAGCATAATTTTGCAAGTGATACATCAATTTACTGTCTAGAGAAGTGACATATCTTCAATATCTTTTGCTGGCTCGGGTCAGGCTGGACATGACCACACTGCAGCTCTCTTAAGATTACTGGAAGCCCAGATTTAGTAACAGCCCTGTCCTAATGAATGCAGCCATTCTTTTGGAAATAGAAATTTTGCTTTTCTGACCTTTTAGCAAAATCCATAACACACAAATTTGTCTGTACTAGGTGCTGGGGTTTTTTTAATTAAACTCTTGATCCAGCCTCATAAGCATGAGATTTTTAAAAAGTAATCCCTTTGCTCAGAAAATGAAGGTAAGGCTCTGGAGAAAATATTGATCCTATAGTATAGCAAGGCAAAGTACCACCCATCAGCCTAAAAGACACTTAAAATAAGAACTTAATTAATGATTTTTTCTCTAAAAAAGTGAAATATTTCTGGTTTCTGTAAAAGGTATTCTTTTCTTTTCTTTAATCCTTGTCATGAGAACCAAAGCATTGAGATAACTGGTTTCGTACCTTTGAATTGACTTCAAAGGATTTTTCAGAACCTTATATGAATGAATCTATTGGGGTATTTTTATTCATTCTTGAATACACTTGAGCACAAAGAAATGAATTCAGTCTTCAGAATAGTTAACTCTACAAGGAAATAGGCTATGCCTGATTTTTTAATTTGGGAAACTGAATCATAATGAATTAGTAAATAGAAGTATAAAAAGACACTATGTTAAAATAAAAATCTAATCTACTAAGCTCCCAATGTATTTCTTTATAATGATGCTACTTTTTTTGGATTTGATTTTTTTAAAAATTACTCTTATTGTTTCTTGGAATTTTCTTCTAGAACAGCATTGCTTTGATATCACTACACTAGTTTGGGTTTTTTTGGGTGGGAAATGAAATTACTAAAATAATAAAAATGCAGAAATAGCTGCTACTGGAAATTTCCATATGTATTCCTTGAAGGGCTTGATTGTGTGGAATAATAGTAAGTGTGAGTAATATACAATACAAGATGTATTCATGATGGTTTGATAATTCTGCTAAATTTCCAGCACTGACTCTTGAGGATTCGTATTTCTTCTCATAATCTCAGTGAGCAAGGTTCTGTAGAGAACAATAAAAGGTCACTATATAATAATGTGTTCTCAGTGAACCATTTTATGTTTGAACAACATGCTTATAAATTATAAAATACTAATGCAGTAATTTAATACTGTAAACCCTAGTCCCAGTACTCTATATTTGTGCAATTAACTGAAATCAACTGCGGTTGATTTGTAATTTGAAGCCATGTATACCATGATTTTTAACCCTTAAATCCTGAATGGATTGTAATGAAATTTGCACCAACATCTAGATTTTTATTTTGAACTAGAGGCAACAGTGTTTTAAAATAATCTTCCCTTTTTATAGAGACACAAAGCAGTTCCTACTTTTTTCCACCATATAGCTAAGATTGTTTCTAGCCTTGCACAGCCTATCTATATCTTTTGGGAGACTTCATCTTGCTAGATGTCTGCTGGAAATACAGCACAGCAGAGAAGAGACAATCTAGAAGGTTCCTGGAGAGCACAGAACTGCCTAACACAGCTGGTAAGTGGAGGTGCCCCACTAGTGGGTGCTGGATATGAGCCAGCTGGGCAGGAGCTAGCCTTGTGTCCAAGTGGCCATGGCCAGTGGCATCCTGGCCTGTACCAGCAACAGTGTGGCCAGCAGGACCAGCAAAGGGATTGTCCCACTGTACTCAGCACTGGCCAGGCTGCACCTTGACTCCTCTGTTTAGTTTAGGGCCACACACTGAAAGAAACACGTGGAGGTGCTGGAGCCAGTCCAGAGGAGCGAAACAGGGCTGGAGAAGGGCTGAGGTACAAGTCTTACAGGAGGGGCTGAAGGAACTGGGATTGTTCATTCTGGAGAAAAGGAGGCTCAGGGACAACTTCACTGCTCTCTAAAGCCACCCGAAAAGAGGGGGGTTGATTTCTTCTGCCATGTCTCAAATGAAAGGATGAGAGCAACTGGCTTTAAGATGTGCAGGAGAGGTTCAGATTACATACTAGAAAAAAAAAAAACAAACAAAAAAAAAACCCAAAACAAACCACTAATACAGAGGTTGGGCATTGGAATAAGTTGCCCAGGGAAGTAGTGTGTTCACTGTCTCTGGAAATATTCAAGAGACATCTGGATGTGGCACTCGGGGATACAGTTTAGGGGTTATTATGGTGGTGCTGGGTTGATGATTAGTTGAGTTTGACCAGCTGAATTTGAAGGACTCTTTCAGCCTTGATGATTCTGTGATTCTGTGATCTGGATAAGCAAAAATAGGCTAAAATGCACAGGATATTAACTACCCCAAAATATATATATATATTGCTATTACTAAAGGACATAGAAGTTATACTTCTGCATTTTATAGTGAAAATCACAATTGCAATATTAACTAATTGCATGAACATTTGTTCAGCACATGTTTTACTGTTGAGATACGGTAGAAGCATGAGAGGCTGCATTTCACAGTGAACCTGGCTGCTCTCATGCTTCACCTGTGGAAAGACTTTCCAAAATGAAGTTCCCTGGGGCAGAAGGGAAAAGGAGCAAGTCTCTCTCCATCATCCTATCAAAAGGACATCCATTTCTCTGCCCATCTCTCAAGGCTGTCAAGGACCCTCTGAAGGGCTGCACAGCACTCTGGGTTGTCAGCCACTCTTCTCAGCTTTGTGTTCACTGAGCTTGCTTAGCAGGCATCTGCCTCTTCAACCAAATCATTGTTGGATAAGCTAAACAATACTTGATTTGTTCCTTTGATACTGGTCCTGCTTTTTAAATCCTTTCACTTTTGAACCTCTACTGAAAATCTCGTATAACTAAGTACTTTCTTATGCTGGAAGAATAAAGTTGGATGTGTTTGTTCATTTGGTTGACTTAGTGGCTTGGTATAGATTTTTAATTCTTTGCAGACTTGCAAGAGACATTTTCAGGGACTGTCTTTAGAATGAAAAGTTTAACTACTGTTCTTCTCTCCCTTAAGTCTGAATAAAGGTATTTGTTACCTTTTTCCTCACTCTGCTTACTACGTGTTGTTAGCAAAGACATATGTGGGTGAGGTTTATCTTCCAGAAGAAAGGGGAAATTACTCTCCCTCAGAAGCAGCTGAACAGGGTCAATAAAAGCAAGCACCAGCTAACAGGAAGATCAGGCCCACGAAGGCATCAAGAAGAGAGCTTGCAGCTACAGCAGGAAGTGGAATGGCTGAGAAGAACAGAAAACACATCAGGCCAAAAAATGAGAAGAGGACCACAGGAGATCATCAAAGTATGGAACTGACAGAAATCAATTCTGAAAGAAAAGAGGTGCCTTAGAAATACAAAAAATGCAGGGAGAAACTGGTTTGTTTTTACTGTTCTCTGTCTTACACGGTATTCTTCACTGAGCTCACTGTAGGAAGGTTGATTGATCTGTGTTAAAGCTCTGACCAGATCAACATCCTCCCTCACCAAGCTTACAGGAAGCAAGCTTGTTAACAAAATATAACTAAAAATACTGTAAAGAATTGACACAGTCCTATTCCAGATACTGGAATTTATAAACAAAAAATCCACTTGGACTTTCCTATAAGAAGAATTCAAATCTATCAGGAGGTGACAGTAATGCCAATAAATTCTACTATTGCCCATCAATGGTTTCAACTGACACACATAACTCCAATAAAAGATTTTAGATGGAGATTTTTTACCTGTTATCAAAATAATTAACTTCTGATTCATGAACTGACCACTTTTACGCAACACAAATCAAAGCTGTTAGTCAGATCTTTAGGGGAAGACCTTCTGCTATTAGTTGAATAAAAACATTAATGTGCTAAAGCAGACATTTTTGAGCTCATGCATGGAAACAGCTAAAATGGTTCTCTGTCTTTTAAAATTTTTCAAGAAATCTTTTCACCTGATTCAGCTGATCTCAGCTGATTTTGAATAAATCAGCTACAAAGCTGAATACCAACCTTTCTTAAACTCAAGTAAGACAATCTAGGCAGTTTTAGATGAGGTGTGAAAGATGCTTTTCCCCCCCAATGTTTTTTTAGCATTCAGTCACCTGTAGAACATTTTACAAAGATACTGTTTTAAAAAATAGATGATTATTCCCTAATAGAACAAAGTAAAGAAATATGAAGCTACTGTTCAGTACTGTTTGAAGATAAGGCTTCCTTACCAATTATTCTTCTTCACAAGAAACTTGGAGTCAGGTTTTGTAACACGATATATGCACATAGCATCTTTGGCATACACCAAATGTACAGAACTTCTACTTTTTGGAATCCTTTCAACATAGAAATACTTTTTATTAATATTCATTGAGATAGTTATCCCACATTTCTTTGAGTTTCTTATTTTTAGTTTCATAAGTAGTAGTGTTGACTTCTGGTTTGCTAAATTTTGTTAAATAATGAAGTATGTTGGCACACAGAAAGCTTGTGCCTAAAAAAAGATGAAGAACTGAGCAGTAAGTTCAGAGGGAGAACTGGAAACGTTTTTACTGAATATTTAAAAGGATACTATCTTTAGCTGTCTATATATAGCTTTTCAGCTTGCTTAAAAGCTTTTTTTCCTGTCAGATTCTTGCTAACATTTAAACAAAGACAGAAGTATAAGAGAAAAAAAAAAAAGGCATTAAAAAAGAAGAGGAGCTCCACAGCTAAAATATTATATACATAACATTATGATATTAAGGTAATAATGGTGGTATAATTTTCCAGATATGTTTTATTTTCACACAGTGGAGGGGTTCACATTTTTACACTGGAGGTATTGAACTTAATTTTACAAATTGTGTTTGGTTTCTCAAAGTGCTCAGTTAGGGTATTTCTGAGTCATAACAAAAATCAATGGGTACAAACAATTCAGATGAGATACCATAACACAGCTTTTAAATGCACCCACACTGAAATTACTATAATACAAAATCCAGTACTTTTGACAGCAAGTGTAGGTTTCAGCAGTTTTGTATTATTTGTGCTGGACAGTCTTTTGCAGCATGTCAAGTAAGAACACTGGGTGATAAGTTCTGAAGACATATGTAGGTGCTGAAAGTCAACACCATTTATATATTTCTTTCATATTAGCTAGTGCCATAGACTCATAGCTTTGTTGACTACATTCACTGATAAACAGGCAGTTTAGTCTTAAGCAATAAAAAAAAATAAATTCTTTCTGAGAAATTCTACACCACTCTTCATGAAAGTAAAACCCAGAGAAAAGGCAAATGACTAAAACAAGATGGAGAGGAATAACAATTCAATAATGCAATGACCCACTTATTAGCTCACTCACACTACTTCAACTTGTCAGTGGAGTTAGCTGAATCATTATTTTAGTCATTTTTTTTTCTTTTCAAAAGCCT
The DNA here is from genome assembly GCA_013397195.1 of Hylia prasina. Taxonomy (NCBI): domain Eukaryota; kingdom Metazoa; phylum Chordata; class Aves; order Passeriformes; family Sylviidae; genus Hylia; species Hylia prasina. The sequence continues at coordinate 1,768,544 of VYXD01008710.1, read as the reverse complement.
ACTTCTAAGGATTCAATGGTTTGGCAAATTCATCTGTATGCTGAATTAATATGTCTCTATGTAAGGGAGCTCTCAATAAAGAACTTAATTTAATACTGTTAAGATAAAAGGCACAAATCCAAACCCCATTTTATTTCTAATAAGCATTAAATACAAAAGTCATGTATTTTCTAATTAAATAAGCAAGAGGATATTGAAAAAATTTGGACTTCTATATCAGTAGTTGCTAAAGAGAAGAAAAATCCTTCAAGATGACCTCACTTATATAAGGTACAGTGTGGAAATACCTGAAATCTCCTGTGATGTCAAAGGGCAATCATACCTCACTATTTGTCTAACTAGTTTTCTCTAAAATGATTACTGCTTGAAAATTTTTTTCTATTCTGTAAGAAAAATCCCATCATGCAGGGAAAAAAAGAAAAACACCCAAAGAAACAAGCAATAAATGGTATCTCCTTATTATGACTTCCAGAGATCTGGTCAACACAGAGCCAACTTCTGTGAAAGTTTCATCATTCAGACTGATAGCAAAAAAATAGATAATTCAGTTAAAATTTAAATGGAGATATGTTAATTACCTGCAAATATAATAGTGCATCCACTTGCAGAGCAAGAGGTGATGTCCATAAGCATCAGTACTTCTCATATCATTGTATACTGTAAAGGTATTGGCATGAATTTAGGATAGCTTAGTCTTTTTGCCTGCACTGAAGTCACAGTGCAGTGTCTAATTTAGGCTGTCTAGAAGAAATACTGAAAAAAATTTCATCTTTTTTTGTCTGAAGAGCTACAGGAAAAATTACTTGAGACTATTTTTTAAAGTTCTATAAAATCTATAGTCAGCTTGTTCCTCTTGTTTTGTCTATTCTGACAGTTGCTTTTGTAATGAATTAACTAAATTGTACAAAGATAAGAATCCCAGGGAGACTTAGAATAAATCAAAATAATTTATGGTCGTTCAAATGTCGCAAGTGTTAAACTTTATCTTAAATTCTTTATAAATTTTTGTTACTAGCAAGAGGATAACATTAGAAAACTGAGAATTTTATTCATTCTCATCTATTTTAGTTCTATGAGAGGACTAGAAGTTTGATCTTTAGGTAAAAAGAAAAAACAAAAAAACCCAAAACAACAACAAAAAGAAACAAGGGGAGTTAGGTGCAGATAAAGTGTATGTTTCCTGCAACTTTTTTGATACAAATTAAAATACAGATTTTAATTAAGGTAGTGCAACATCTTAATTCTTTCTCCTCTAATACAAAATTTCAATTTTAGGTTTAATCAGCAATGTATTTTAAAGTACACATCTAATATAAGCAAACAAACATTGTTTCCAAGTCAATTATATTGTGCAGAAGCTAAAAAAATATGATTCATGAATCAGGGCAATAATGAATAAACTACTTTCTTCCTTAATTTCTTTATATTTATTATTTCTTAGTTTCTTATAAATTAATTTCTTATAAATCTATCCTATATCTACATCCTCTTTTTTTAATAATACAAGGGGCAAAAATATTCTCTTCTAAGCTTTGACAGTTTTAAATTGCCAGGGCTAGCATTTTAATAGCTTGCTGCAACAATCCAGAATATCTGCTCTAAGAAAGTTGTCTGCTTTGTTGTTTTGTCATATTTTGAATTTGCCTGACACTCAGTGTAACCGGTTTAAGATCTAAGTTCTATTTCTTACCACATTTTTTACCCCATTGTGGATGGTCCTGAACCCTGCAGTTGGTGTGGGTTCCCCTCAAATTACAAAAGAGTGTGTTCAGTAAAGGTTTCTCCTCGCAGTCTATGGGCATATACAAACAGGAAAAGGAGTATAATATAGGTGTCTGCTGCTGGGCTGGAAGAGTGTATTTTGGTCCAATAGCTGGAGCAAATTTCACAAAGTTTTAAAATATTTTTACAGAAGAAAGGAACTACACATCTTAGGGTCTTCACTCTCTTTAAATCCAGAGTTATTTTCCCACATCCTGTTTCCTTGATTTGATTGTCCATCATAAAGAGGAAAAGACAATAGACAAGATGGATATTAAGATCCTTCACCTTGCTGCCATGCAAGTGGAAGTTCCACTTATTTGCCCATCTTTCAGTTTCCAGTGGTAATGCATTTCTGATGGCATCAGAACCTATTTCTTGATACCATCAGTTACTTTCATAAACAAACCCCACTAATATTGCAATTAAAATACCACTTATTTGGGTGAATTCCTCATGAAACTTGATACCATTTCACTTGATCCACTCTGGTATGGGACTATTCAACTTGACTTTTGCTGTAGCACACTAGACAAAATGAAGAACTGAAAGAAAGGGAGGAAGAAATGAAGTCACCTGGGTCTGTGATAGTGGCACAGTGGAATGCACTCTAAAAATCATCAAACTGATAAGGCAGAGATGAATATGATAATCACCTGTGTCTTCTCTCCTTTTCTAAGCAATTTGGGGCAAGAAAGAAGAGAGGAAAAGAAGAAAAGATGGAGGAAAAAGGCTTCTGTCAGAAACAAAAGATTTGGGTTCATAAGTCAGTGAGGAGGGAAAAAATATGGTGATGGAATAAATACGGAAAGGAAGGAGGAAAAGGAAGAATGGATAAATAGAGAATGGATAGAAGAAAAGACAGTAAACACACGTGTGTAACTATATGTAAATGATTTTTTTCTATAATGCTATTTTTTCCACTTTCGTGGCAGGTGTCTTAACGCTGCTGATTTTAGGAGAAAGAACTGGGAAGACTATTTTATGAACTCATTTTACTAGCTTTGCTGTCTACTGTCTACATTGGCTGAATGACCAGCTATAGTTATTAGTCATAACAAAAAGAGAATGGATTATTTTGTCCCCTTGAGAATTTTTAAATTTCTTTTTCATCCCATGAATAATTCTGGATAAATTAAGCCACAAAAATCCTGTTACATAAAAATGTGACTTTCAAAGAGATTCAGAAAAGTGATTTTGTGTTTGCAATGTTTTATACAGTATAGAAGCTTTTCCTGTCAGGCTGTCCTGTCAGTAATGTCATTGCAACTTCACTCTCCTCTTTTCTCTTACTTGTTTTCTCAAAATACATATTAGAATTTGGAAGGGAATAGACTGCATCTTCACATTATCTAGCATCAGTCCTGACAGATCTGTGAGATTTTGTACAGACACAAAATGTAATTATATTTCATAAGCATCCGTCTCTGCCTATTCCTATGGTCGAACTATATTATTAGTTTTATTTATCTGAGCTCTGATATTACTGTGAACAATATAATTTTTGCCTTTCCATGTATTTCCAGTCTCTACTGCAAATACAGTTGAAGGGGAGAAAAGTACTCTCACATTGATTCTACTGTGATGCAGCTCAGTAGCGTGATCCTCTGACATCAGCAATATTGTTTTTCTAATCGGTTTCATACAGCTCGCTGAACCTCAGTGTTCTGTAACATCTAGGCAATACCTTGCTGGAGAACAGGCTGTCCACAGGATTTTTTTCCTCCCAAATGGATCTTAGAAATTAGAGATAGAAAAGATCAAGTCAGAAGTGGTAATATAATTCCCTTCTGTAAAAGTGGATAAGTTATTCAGGCAAATCTATTTGATCTCTGAAATATTGCCATCATGATGGAAGAAGCTGATGTTCAAAGGGGATTGATGTTCTGACCTTGAAAACACACCCACCCAGTGAACTGTAGAAAGAACAGGCCAGGCAGACACCAGAGCCAAAACCAGGGTCACAGAACTTGAGACATTCACCAGTGTGTCTGCCTGCCCTGGTTTGTAACTGTTTCTGTAACAGACAGGACTTGTTGATTCATGTCAGTGTCATTACAAACCTTCTTGATACTTTGTGTTATGTCTTAACTCACTCTTGGCTGGGTGACAAGACTCACTTTTATCTTTTATACCTGTGTTTTAAAACAATAAAACACTATGACAGGGCCAGTTTAATACAATCTTGTTACCAAGGTAAATAGGTATTAGCTGTGATAAAATTTTAGACAGTTCTGTAAAAGAACAGAATCTTTGTTCAATTTGCTGCTGCTTCTAAAACAAAATATCTTGGACATGAACCCACTATGTAGAATCTCAAAGCAAAATATTTCATGCCACTGCATAATGTAACAGAAAAATGAGTGTAACCTGAGGTGCACTGTTGCTCAGAGAGCTATTTAAAGTGCTTTTTAAAATGGCATTTCTGAAAAGTTCTTAAAAAAGACCCTGACCCTGACCACTTTTAGATTTTTTTTTAAGTTCAGTTTTACATGAGATCTTCAGTTAATGTCAGCACCTGTTCAGTCCTATGATAGGTGCCTAAATGGGCAATTGGTTGTCTAGGCCTTTTCTTTAGTGCTGCTTTCCTCAGGTGCTTTATATTTCATGTCAGGTAAATTCATCCAGTAGATAGTGCATACCCAGAAATACCTCAGTCTTATCAGTACTGAAGCATTCAATATCCCCTGCACCTCCTAAATTTGCCACATAGTACAAACTAAGTATGCCTCTCATGTTAGAAGTCCAATATAAGAGATATTTTCAAAGCAGCCCTAGCATGTCATACAAAACTTCCAGAGGCAAGGAACATCCCCAAGTCTGTGGCACTCATCCAGCATATGGATTCAATTCCCTTCTGTGCCTGACAGTAAACTCACATCACTTTCCTCTCATGACTGAACCACCAAAAATAGCAGCAACAAATATTTTTAGACTGTGAGAAGGAGAACAGGAGCTTTCTTACTCACATGTGTACCATAGGACTGCAGAAAAAGATGGGAGGTGATAAAACCACAGAAAACTGTATGTTGTTTGGCATATCTGTAAGACCACTTTATCTCATCTGCATCCTCTTTGGTTATAGTCAACTTGGACCTGATACACAACCATTCATTTGGTCTGAATACTGCATAATTTGTCACTGCCATTTTCTGCCAATTACTCTTTCATGTGTCTGATTTTCTTGGCCAGAAGATGGCATAGGCATTTCAAATTTAATTGTTGCCGCAGCTTTGCTGGAAGATTCTGTGTGATAATTAATCTTAATACAGTATAGCATTTTCTTTTCTGAATGCATCAGTGATCTTTCATTTATGCTGTGCTGATTGCATAATTTTTTCTTCAACTTTCAGCACAGTGAAACAAAACATTACAATATGGATTATTCTGATAGCTCTTTAACAAATCTATTCTTCAGTATCTCTCTGATATACTGTTATGTAGTACTCCAGCTGTAGACCCTGAATTTCTATTAACTGGAGTTAAATGTTGAGGTTACTTAGGTGATTTCAGTATCTGAACTTACTTGACACTAAGTATTTCTACTTTAGTAAGATAGTAAATGGCTTTAAACCTCAAATATTTAACACTCTCCTCAGTGCTAACAAGTTACCTGGCTACCGTCATTATTTCTGTTAGGCAGTGGCAATGTCTTTAATTGCCCTAATGGTTTCATTAGCATCCCTACTAGATGATAGAAGGTCTGAAAGTCCCTTCTATGATGTACATTTGAATGAGGTTTTATGAAAATAATGAAGTAATGCCAAGTCTTTTCTCAGCTTTAAAGGAAAGAGAGAGGTTTTCTTATGTATGCTTTAAGCTACAAGGTTGACTATGGGCTTTAAACCTTTCACATTTCCCTGCATCACCACATGCCGCATCAGGGTTAACTTGCTAATGAGAAGCAAAACCCATAAGCCCATCATGCTATTCAAATTTAATGTGCACGTGGACTTCTTGATTCAGGACAGGTTTATAAATAGTGCCTTTAGTTTAAAAATAGGCTTTTCAGATCTAGGGGAGTTGATATTATGATCTGTAAAGTGAATGAAGCTCCCAGGAGTAACTAGAGCTTATGTAATATTTATTTCTACATTTTTACTCAGCTGTTTTGTGCCATTTTGATGCTGAGCTGCAAGGACTGTTAGTTTCTTAGACATTTTAAATCTTTCCTCAGTGAAGCTGGGACTGCACACTTTCTTGTCTAGTCAACCTTACTTGACTTTGGGATTTTTCCTAAGAAACCATGGTCATTGTCCCCACTAGAAGTATCTTAATTTAACGATTTTTGTTTTGCATGATCTCTGTGGAAACCCAAACTGTGCTGCCAGGTACAACTTTCCAATATTAATTTAATGCTAGAAAAACTATGAACTGATCTTTTTCTTGAAACATTCTGACTGGTTGATCTCCCACGTAGAAGAAACACTAAGTAGAGCAAAGATCTGTTTCTGGATACATGTACAAGAAAATGTTATTAAACTTGTATTAGGTACTCACAAAAACAGCTTTCACTGCTTGATTTTATAGTTGTTTATGATGTTTTACAAGTGAAGTATTGGTGCTAATGGAACAACATTCAGGGCAAAACTGTTCATGGAATATGAAACAAATCTAGCTTTAATATTTGTCATTGGGATACCATTTTGTGCATGGAAACATCATTATATAAGTAGAGGCCTGACAAAATGCCTCTCTAAGGAAGAAGTTCATCTCTCTGATGCTGTGCCCAGTTATCAGATACCACATTTAAAGTTCCTGATGCTGCAGGCATTCACTAGTGAGCACCTATCATAGTCTTGTTTCAGCTAGGAGCATAAACTTTCAAATTAACATCCTGAGCAAGGGCTAGATTAATCAGAAAGATTTCATAATGTCAAAAAAAAATCTGTAAGCTATTCTTGAGAGAAATTGGTAGAAGTATCAGAATGATCAGAAACCAGTGCTTAAAATGTAAATAATTTTTTTGTGCCATTAGATGTGTAAAAACTGTGTACATAACAAACTTGGCATTATGATATTTAAATACAGTTTAATGTCTACAAAGCATGTTCAAAATTTATAGGAAATCATCCTGTTACTTAAGGCTAGTTCTGAAACAATTGAAAATGACAACACATCTGGCAATATCTTACAAGTGGTGAAAAGACAGTAGATAAGAATGACATGAATCTGATCATTAGAAACTAAGTTTGATCTTCTTAAAATTAGCAGTGTTGGACCAATTTCACTTTATACTCTTTTCTTAAAGATGTACTTAGCAAGTGAACATTTGAGTTCTGAGACAGTGGCCACTGAAACAGAATCCTTGCATGTGATTTCAGTGACTGATACACATACTGCTTAGTCTTACCTAAAAGATAAAGCAGCTCCAGTTCCCATAAACACTAAACCCCTCACCTAAAACTGATCTACATGATGGTATGTGTTTCAAAATGCAACTACATGAGGAAAACATGATGGCTTGTGGAAACCATTTGTTGTAAGCAGCCAAAACATTACTGGTCTAGGAAAAACTTTGAAAAGGGTGCATAGTGACTTGACAACCAATATTAAAAGGTATAGAAATAATGTGCTAAAAAGGAGAAAAAGTGGCCTTACTGATGTTGCCAGCAGTATGAGATCTTTTCTAAAATTCACTCAGATTTTCTGAGTACCAAATATTCTAGCTGGAATCCCCAAAATACTTTAAAACACAGATGGTTTCTTTCTATACATAAGCTGTTTCCCTTTTTTACAGTAGGTTATTTTCCCCAGACTAAATATTTTAGAACAATAAAAGTACTTCACAGTCCTAACACTTGAGGAAAGAACTCTGTAGACCACATCACCCTCAGTTCTCCTAAAATTGCCAGAAGAATTAGTCATTTTTGACCTGCTGTGTTCAGCCCTCCATTCTAACTCTATGTCAGGCATTCAGCACTACCTAGTCTATGTAATTTTAATCTTTTTCCATTAATATTCTGCACATATTTGAGTTGCTAGAAATTTCTGGAAACTTTCTGATTATCATTCAGGAAATACTTAGCATTAAATTTAGGGAATAACAATCCACACAGTAATTTGTATATGTTCTGCAAATAAAAGTTGCTACGGATACAACTACATCATGTAGTTCTTATTGAGGATCTTATATTCATTTTGACATCTTGGCCATCCCATAAACTTTCTTATAATCTGTCAGGGTCATGATTTTTACACTCAGTTAATGTTTTATTGTGCTCTTGGAAGTCAAATTGTCTAGAAAAACACTTGTTCGTTTTCTGTTGCATTAATACAGCTTTATATTCAGCAGATAGATCTGATGTTGCTATGTGCTTGCTGAGCAGAAAGGCTTCTTTTTCAGTAAGTGTGGTGAAAATGTTTAATGGAACATTGCTTTAGACAGCATCTAAAAACATAACCTGCTCAAGCTGGTTGCCAGTGGATTATCTTTCTTCCCACATACATCCACTGCACAACATTTGCTTAAATTTATTAAGGCTTTTTTGGCTTATGTCAAAGTCAAGAAATTCAACCTCTGCCTTCTTAGTTCAGCCAACTGGTGTTAATGCATAATAATATATTCTTTAGGTACACAAATCACATTTTTTCACAGTAGCGTGATCTTACTCTCTAAAGAGAATGAATATTTTACTTCAAGGAAGAGTTATTCAAGATTTTGATTTTGTGGCCTTTTTGATGGGTTCAGTATAGAACTTCAGGCTTCATTTAATAGCATTGTTCAAATTTAAATCTGAAGATAAAAATTATCTCTTTCCTATATACATTTTTGTGATACCTCTAAAATACCAAGTATTCTACAAATGTATGGGTATAATTTCAAAATATGCCATTATAATATGGGAATTTCATAAATTAGAAATATTTTTCAGTGATTGTGGGGGCTAAAGCTATGATCATGTTTTTAAATTGTTTATTATATAACATATGAAAACTCAACTTCATTTCAGCTGCAACTTCAGGGTCTGAGATGATATATATATAAAATATATATACAACAATCATAATAATATATACAAAATATAAAGCAACCATAGTAATCCCATTTTTTTACTTGAATTTCTTGCATTAGCAAAATATTTCCATGCTCATAAGGAAAATGTATCTGAACTCAAGGTTTAAAATATCCCTTCCTGAAAGGCAAATTAAAAGTCCTGTCTGCAAACAGGTAGCTGGTTTCCAAGCAGTTTCCACCCCCAGCCGTTCATTCATTCAGCTGACATGCTAACCATGAGCTGGCAGCTTGGGACTTGATTTCCAAACTCATGATTTCATTTTTTTTTTTAAACACAGGCTACTAGTATATCCTGATAGTCTCCTGCTAGCCTCCAATTTTCACATGAAACAGCTTGTGTTTCCAAGATTTTCAGTTTGTCATTCAACAGCAGCTAGTTAAAAAAAAGCTTGAACAACCATGGTGCATGAGTTTATGGAAGCCTGAAATTTGGTTGATTCAGAGACAGAGTGCTTACTCTTTCTAGACTCATTTGTTTCCAAAGCTAAAACTATTCAGAGAAATGTATACCATCTGTCACCTGCAACAGCAGAAGTTTTAGTGGATGGCAGAGAAAGAAGTTTAGGATGGGCAGTCTCCAGCTAAGCAGAAAGTTAATAAGCAAATATAAATAGAATTCTTTCAAGTACTACATTTTATTAAGAGTCTGGAGTTTATATGCTACCATTTCATCAATCCTGCAATATTCTGGAGAGGGGGAAAAAACCCTGCAACAGCGCCTTTTCATTTATTTTCCACTTATTGATTCATCAGATAAACAAAGAGCTATAAGTTCCATACAGTCTCTTGTTCTTATATCAGTTGCCACTATGTCAAGGATAAATTCTGAAAGCAGTGCTTTTTTCCTGTGTCATCTTCTGCCTAAAGAAGCTCTGACGTTTGTGCTGAAATCATCTGGAATTCTGCCAAAGGCTTCAGGATAAGCATATTTCAGTCTGGCAGTGAATCCCCAGTCAAAGATGAAACAGCTACAGACACTATCACAAGAAAGTTATTTATAAATCCAGATACTAAATGAAGGAAAAACTAGTGCAGCAGTCTTTTAATTGAAGCCATTTGTTCCAGGTGCCATTAGTATAAATATCAAATGTGATACTTTGTGCATGTATCAAAATTTAAACACAATAGTGTAGGCAGCATCCAGAGAATGATAATTTCTATGTTTCTCTCTGACAGTATTTGCAGATTGAACATTTCTAACTGGACTTCTAAAGCCTGAGACTTTAAGTAAGGGACTATGCATTTGAAGATATTTGAAATAATATATTCAAAAATTAGTTTTGAGAATTTTAGCAGCTAAAATGCCCTACTGGGCATTGCCTTTCCTAATAACCTGCTATTATCTGTTTATATTTTGTATGCTCAAAACAAATGCATAAAACAATTCACCAAGCCCACCTTTGATTAGAACTGAAATTGCACATCATCTAAAACTAATAATATATTTTATTACAGGTTGCAAGGGAAGTTCGTATTTCATCTTCCATGAATAATCTCAGAACTACAAAGTAGAAAATCAATTGCCTATGTATATATGCATTTATATACCTACAAACATGCATGTATAGATAACATTGATAGCTTTCTGTACTTATGGACATGAATAACTAGAGCTTTACATGTAATAGTTATTTTAAAAAATGAATAAAAGTGACATCAATGTTTCTTGTGAGCTTCTTCTTAGAAATTAGAATGGTTGGGAGACATTCATATGGGTTATCATTTATGTAACTAAAAAGAGAAAATATAACCTAGTCTCAAAAAACTAATTCAATACATGATGAATTAAATTGTCTTTGAACGCTTTGTTTAAAAATGAATCAGCAGAATGTTTCATTGCTTAATTTTCCAGTTTGGAGGCAGAGAAAAATGGGGCATCAGTACTGTCTGGGAACCGTCTAGGCCACTGCCCAGCATCTCTTTTTTACTGAAAAGCATGTCTTTAGGAAAGACAACTGTGTTCAGCTAGACTCTTAGAAGTTAAGATTATTTATGTACTTGCCAGCAGATTCAAAGAGAATAACGTAAAAGTCATACTAAAGTCATGGAAGCTTGAAATATAAATGGAAGAACAGAGATTTTAATTTCAGGACTGGAAAAGTTAAGGGCTAGGTAATGTAATGAAAGGAAGTTAAATGAAGAAGATAAATGTGAGTTTGGAAATTATTAGTAATATTATTTTTGCTGATTTTTCAAGAGAGACTATTTAAAACCAAAGCAAGCCTTAAAGTTGTGAATATTTTGATTTGATATGAAGTCTAAGTCTGTGTGATTGAAAGAATCCAAACAAATAGCGTAAGAAAAATAATAGGTCATGGTAGATAAGCTTAAAGACAGTTTTCTTTCAAAAGGTGCATTTTTAACTTAAGCTACCTTTTTAAACTAAAAATGAGTGTCTTGTTTCTGATATATGACAATGAATTTTGAGCTAGAAAGTAGAAACTAATTACATTTAAAGTGTTCCACTGAGGCTGCTCATTTATATAATGAGAGCAGAAATGACAGAAAAGAGCAAAAGAAAAACTAATACTTGCCTTTTTTATATTTATTTTACAGGAAATGTGTTTGTTGTAAGCCTGGCAGTTGCAGACTTGATAGTAGCTATCTACCCTTATCCACTGGTCCTCACATCTGTGTTTCACAACGGATGGAAACTGGGATACCTACACTGCCAGATTAGTGGCTTCTTGATGGGCCTAAGTGTCATTGGATCAATCTTCAATATTACAGGCATCGCTATCAATCGGTACTGCTATATCTGCCACAGTCTCAAATATGACAAGCTGTACAGCGACAAGAATTCATTGTGCTATATTGTTCTTATATGGGTCCTAACATTTGTTGCTATCGTGCCCAACCTGTTTGTGGGATCGCTACAGTATGACCCCAGGATTTACTCCTGTACATTTTCACAGTCTGTGAGCTCAGCATATACTATAGCAGTTGTGTTTTTCCACTTCCTGCTTCCCATAGCTGTAGTTACTTTCTGTTACCTGAGAATATGGATCCTCGTTATTCAGGTAAGGCGAAGGGTTAAACCAGATAACAACCCTAGGATGAAACCACATGACTTCAGAAACTTTGTGACCATGTTTGTGGTGTTTGTACTGTTTGCAGTCTGCTGGGCTCCTTTGAACTTTATAGGCCTTGCAGTGGCTGTCAACCCAAAAACTGTAATCCCTAGGATTCCAGAGTGGTTGTTTGTGTCTAGTTATTACATGGCATATTTCAACAGCTGCCTTAATGCTATAGTATATGGACTCCTGAACCAGAACTTCAGAAGAGAATACAAAAGAATTATTGTCACTTTTTGTACAGCAAAAATCTTTTTCCAGGATAGTTCTAATGATGCAGGAGACAGAATGAGAAGCAAACCTTCCCCACTGATTACAAACAACAATCAAGTGAAGGTGGACTCTGTCTGAAAACCGGAACCTTACCATTATCACTCATCAGCATCCAAAAAAAGTGTCCATTTTATTAGACCTCCTGTTAAATATTATAGTGAAATATATCTTCTACACTGAAAGCACTTTGATCAAATTCCTTGCATGGTGTTTGGAAGCTTGTTAAAGAGCCTTGACATACAGATCCTATTATACAATGGTATATCCCTTGTATAATGACATCATGATATCCTTAAGGGAACAAAAGTTATGAGTTCTCAGATGGAGATAAGCACCTAGAAAGAGATTGAATCAGAAGTATTCATATTGCCTGGTTCAGTAAAACAAATCATAAAAGTATTCCTGCCACTTTCCACATGCTTTTTCTCTCTATGTTACAGTCTTGATTCTAAAATCTCTGGAAACTTCTTTTAAAAAATGAAAACCAATCTTTATGTAATATATTACAAGATGTGAAGTGAAAAATTAAGGTAATTGAAAATTCATTAGGATTTTTGATAAGTACCTCTATATTTCTTTGCTGCTAACATGGACACGAATATAATTTTTTTGGATATTAAACCTCATCAGCCCTCCTAGGAATGACATTCTCAACTGACTTCTCAATTTTAAAATAGCTTTTAGGAGGAGAAACATGCCTGAATGATTATCTTCAAAGCTCCAAGGGCAGGAGGATAAACAGCAAGGAAGGAAAAGAGCCATGATTCATCAGTTCAAGCTGTGTCAGCATGAAAAAGAAGTGTAGGAGGGTTGGGAAGGGAAATTTAAATGACCATTATTTCTGAAGAGATGGTAACTCCTGAAATCAGGAAGTGCCCCAGAGGAGTTTCTGGGGAAACACCTTCTAGAAACATAAGTGAGGAAGAACTGTTATATCTCGCTTGTGTACAAGACAGAAGTTCTAAATCTCTGTGTGAAGATTAATTTAATAGAAGTGATAGTTGAGTATGACAGTTTTGTCTGGTAAGTGGAATCTTAAGCCCTTGAAACACTGGGAAAGGAGACATGCACACAGGATGAGTAGTTAATATCTTTCTGAAACTGATCTCGTGAGAATAACTTAAGGCTAGGAGTTATTTTCAAAAAATATCTGCCACAGATAAACTTTTCAAATTAATAATTAGGTGTCTACCAAAATTATGGACATAGTGTAATAACCTAAGTGTAATTAGACACCTTGAAACAACAGAATAGAGAACATATTACTTATAAGAATAGTACAAAGAGGAACATGTGATTCTCAGGACTTTCCACAGACAGCAGGGACCTCTTCAGTAAGGGGAAGTACAGTGTGAAGTGAGGAAAAGTAGCAAGACAGGCTTTCTTCTGCAACAATGAATCTCTCTTTATAATGAAGTTTTCTGGCATAGAAAAGTAATTCACAATAGGATTCACCTTCAAACTGATGTTAAAAAGAAAGAGCATTTAGTTAAGGAAAGAAGCTCCAACTGTCGTACCTTTTAATGCTCAGTTGTTTATACCTACAGTGATGTTCAAGTACACTTGAGCTTTTCCAAGCTAATTCCAACAATGTCAGTGGGACTAAGAGCTTCTGAACAGCCATCAGACTTTTGCTAATCTTTGTTAAAAAAAGATCTGTGTGAACTTTACTTAGTTATTTTAAAATATTATTTACTGTACTGGAGGTTTTCTTGAGCTCATATGTCTAAGAAAACAACAGTCATTCTGTCATAGAACTCCTTAAACTGCATATAAACCTAACAGCATTCCATCTTTCTTGTATCTTAGATTAGTATACCCTTGGTTTACTAATGAAGTAAAGGGAATGGATCCATATTTACTTGAAAGCCCCACTGACACTTCATCATCTGACCAGTTTCTTACCTTAAAAACAGGTGCCTCATGTCAAGTCATCAATGGAACTAAATGAACAACATTGTAAAATCTTGGATATGAACTAGCAAGTCAATGCATTGTTGAGATGCTTGACTCATCTTTGTTTACATTTTCCAGTCAGAACCACTGTGTAAATAACCAGCTCTCTTCTATTGTGGTATCATCATATGATATGATACAATATGATTTACAGCATAAAGTATATCACAGCTTTCTTCACTGTGATTTCATCCTTGGAGGATGCTTAGCTCTGTAATTTATTGCTTTGTGTGTAGTGATTTTAGAATACCAAGGGAGGTATGACCACCTTACAAGTAAATGAGTTTTTCATGCAAGAAAAAATACTATTTCAATTCTTACAAAAATTGCCTTATTTAAAGCATATTTTCAATGAAAATAATGTCTTATTATATATCTATGAAAGTAGCATAAAGACAGTTAAAGTAGCTTAATCATTAGTAAGTTTAGAATTCTCAAAGACCTTTCACTTTCCATTTCCTACAGAAAATGTACATCTGTATCATGTCTACGTATTTATGAGCTGGTTCAAGATACTGTATCCAATATGTGGGTTATCTGAGGAATTAAAGTCCCCTGTAATTCGCAAGTGCTAAAATATATTTTTGATGACAATGAAAATGGTTTGCTATATACAACAGAACATATTATACCAAAGGTATATATTTTATTGAATAGGCCTGTAATAAAAATTGAGAGCATTTTTCAGATCTGTATTTTGAAATATTTGTATTAAATCTAAATCACAGAAATGTGCATGTTGGTGATGTTATGAGCTGCTAAATATAGCAATAATTTTAAGAAATTTATCTCTTGTTCTTCTTTGGGGGGAGAGTTGATAATTTTGTTTAAATTACTATGGATGAAAACTTTGGATAATATCTGCTGCCCTCTTGAGATTACTTTTGCATTTACTGCCATTCTGAAATATGTTTTAGGTAAGGATTGCAAAACTACTCATTGCAAAAGTAGAATAATGAATGATGCTTAAATCTGCAGTAATCGTTACTTTTAATTCGAGTCTGTTTCTTCAAAAGAGTTAAAGTGATTCATGCAAGACAATCAGCAGCCTTACCAGCTGCTCACTGACAACGAGCATGACAATGTAAGTCAGCACCTCACAAGATCTGACTCTTTATGGTCACCATAAAGATGACTGGTGAAAATAATAATGATTTCTGTCCATTCTAAGGAGATGCAGTTTGAAATGTCTGAGATTGCTTGCTTCTGTGAAAGTCGATGAGCCATAGTATGCTCTTTTATATTCCAAGTCATTAAATTTTCCCCTGTATGAGAGGTTAGCATAGCACAACTGCATTATTAAGAGTTATATCTGGGTGGTTTAGCTAGTGTACTTAGCTAGTGTACTTGTCTTACAGCAGTCATCAGTCTTGGATAGATTTATTCCTAAAATGCAAGTCTTAGAAGTCTGCAGCATCTGCAGAGCCCTATCCCTTTCCTACTTCCTATCCATTTCTGATCTGAGCCCCAGTGAAGCCAAAGGACCTCTGTGAAGGAGCAGTGAAACATCCCTGTCCCCCTCCCCGTATGCAACACACTGAAGACTTACAGCCTTATTGAGTGCTACCTTGTCCTGCAAGAATTCCTTTCCTGTATCACAATTTTGATTATGTTGACAATCTGAATATGATCTTACCAACACACCTTGAACCCTTACAGATAGATAGTTTTATTGCTGGTCATCTACATTGCAAACTTCACGTTTACAAAGAAGCTTGGCATTATTAAATATTTACCAGCAAAGAGAATCTTAATGAATATATAAATATCAAACAGGGTATTGTATTTAAACTGTAACTGTATGCAACAATGTAGTTTCATTTGGAGTAGCTTTGCACATTTTCTCTTTGCACCTTTTCTTCTATCACTGGGCTAATGCAAGTACATAGATATGAAACAAGTATATGTTATTTCAATAGACATAATATGTAGCAATGATTTTATTTCTTTTTCTTCTAATTTGTTTTAGAAGGCAGGTATATGAATCATCCATAATAAAGAGACTATCATGAACAATCTATATCAGTGTATAGTGCATCCTTCTCTAACCATCATTCCTTTTTCTTCTTTTTGACCACTTTTTATATGTTACCATGTCAGGTGGTCTGGTTAATTATGATATACTAAAGGGAACTGTTATTTCCCTTACGTGGCACTGAAAAAAATCAGAAAAAAAATCCTTAAAATGTAATACACAAGTACATAAATATATGTGGTCATCCAATTTGAAATATAATTTCAAAAACTCCTTTTATTAGAACAACTTGTTCACAAACTGTAGTAATGTAGATGGACTGTTATTCTTTAAATATTTTCTAATGACTGCACTTTCTAAGTATCATTAATGTGGTTTATGAATAATTAAGAACTACAAATGTCTGTCATTTTATCACTGAGGCTTGGGAAATCACACATGCTAAAGCTGACTTTCTTAGCAGAAAAAATATTCAAGTAGTGGCCTGGCTTATAGCCCATGTACTGTATCTCAAATTTTTGCCTGTAATAAGAATTCCATTATGTGGTTTTATGAATTTACTTATTAAAATATTATTCCTACCTCAAATACGTGTCTGAGAGATTGCAATGTATATGTGGAAAAAACTCACAGTATAAACCAATAGCTTTTGCAGTTTTTAGTAGAAACAAAAGTAAATCCAGCAAAGAAGTACATATATTAATAATGGTCGTGGTAAATATTTTCCCAGTTGAATACAATACTCATAACTCAAGCTATCCCAGCTACCAAACACTGACCAAAGTGTGCACATTTTGAGAACTATGTTATTCATAAAATATATACTTTATTCCAAAAGATTGTTCTGAAAGTTATACCCAAGTAGCCTTTGAGACAGTGTCTGAGTTTCATCTGACATAAAATAGTAATCAGCTTCATTGATTCATGTCAGCTGAGGATTTTGGTATATTAGAGTTCATAAATCTAAAAATTAGCTATTTCACACTATTACACAAGTAATATATATGTTATTTCTATGAAATTCCCCAACTGTCAGATGTCCAAGTTGTAGGAGAGTGTGAATCTGCCTGCTAATGATCTGCAAAATTAGCCTTATCCAGTGATTGTGATTTCTGTGATTTGTTGTTTTTATAAATAAATATAAAAAGTCAGCAGCCTTTTATGTGGCTTCAGTCTTAATTGTATAAGTAGCAGCTATTTAGCAGAAAATTATACCAAACTTAAGAGATTTAAAGACAGGAAACCTACTTGCCATTATTCTTTCTGATTATTTTGCATGTGTGCATACGGATTTCGTTTAATCACACCAAGAATTTCACATTCATTTCCAGGTTCTAAAAGTTTCTATACTTAAGTACATACTCTTCTTCAATATGTACAAATATTCAGCTAGTTTATAAAAGTCAGATAAATACAATGATATTATCAGTTGTATGTCTCAGACCAAAGTATTTTTCCACACAACTTAGGCTATGAATTTTTCTGCCACAGAGCACTGCCTACACGAACCATAAACAGGTGCAAAGAAGCAATTGCACTTATTCACAGAAAGAAAATTCTGTTTACTTTTTAATTGTACAATATCAGATGCTTAAAAATTAACATTGAAAAATGTCGTTAAGCCCTTTGTGATAGTTTTTAAAGTTACATAAAAATACTGTGTAGATCTATGGACTATATATACATGCTTTACAAATCTCAAGTCCCTCAAATATTACATTCAAGTAGATGTTTACATCCAGCATAAGGAAACACAGCTACTACAGGCACATAAAACCAATTATAGATCCCCAAACTTCTGTTTCAAACAGGCTGAATAGCTAATATGCCAATAATTTGCTCCCTTTGTTATAGTCTTTCCTGATATTTTATTAACATGCAATATCTCTCTTACCATAAGCTTCACCTAGCTTGAAAGCAGAAATGTTAACTGTTTCATAAATATTTATATTCATATCAGTCATCTCTCCCAACCAATTTTGATGTTGATGCAATTTTTTCAGAACAACTGTTAGAAATACATCTCCTTCCAAAAATAATCCCTTCTCATCTGAGTCCCAGGTAACCTGTTTTCCTTCCTCAGCTCTTCCTCAGCTCCTCATATTATCAGCTTGGCTATCCCTTTTCCACATGTTCATACCAGTGAACATATGACATAGTGCTCTTGACACTGAAATGTCCCTGTCCTATTGTAATCTATTATGATCACTCATGTTTTTTAATAGTAGTTTGATATCAATTAAATACTGTCTTGCAGACAAATTAAATACAGTAGTTTCAGTACTAGTCACTCTGAAAAAATCTCTGATTTAATACAAGCATAAAAATTTACAGCACGAATAACCCCAAGAGGGTTCTATTTTTTAAATATAAACTTTAATTTATAACCTTTGTAGTAATGGTTTTTCTTTTAAGTGCTCATTAATCCCATTTATCCCTTATCTTTTTCTCCACATGTCAAGAACCCAGTTTCTGTGCTGAGGGAGGAATTAAATAGCCACTAGAGTAAGTGTTGCACTTGAAGTCTCCTATGGGCTGTGTCAGGAAGGGAAATCAAATTCAGAATGGGCAACACTAAGTATTGAAGCATTTGACAATAATTGTCTGTTCCCCAAGACTTTAGAGGAGGAAAATAGACCTTGTTTCAAGAGGAGCTCAGCAATGAGGGATAGTTAGTAAGAAATCACCCCTGATGTTACCATCAAAAGACTGTTAGGGGAAAAAGGGAGCCCATTTTAAAAATGAACCAAGATTTTACTCCTAGTCTAACTAACGTTTTATTGGTCTATTTAAAAAGTGCAAGTTATTCCTAGTTCAGTTACAATTAAATTAACTTTTGAAGTACAAACTATTTAAGTGTTGTAGAAAATATTTATTATAAGGTTCAAGCCATGTATGTGACATGTGAAGTATAGTTTTATACATAGAATCTAACACCTAGCCCTCCTTCCTCTTTTAACACTTCCCCTTTCTCAGTACTTCTGAATTATTCTTATGCTCCTATTTGTTGAGATGACAAAGCCATAAAGAAACTGTAAAGCTATAAAGCCACCGAGACCTCCAAGCCTGAAGGAAAGAACCAGCAGGGGTGCAGTTTCTGTTTGTGTAAATTTGTTTATAACATTCTCCTCTTTTGATTCTTAACAGCATATCTGACAGGAGTAGTGGAACTGTCACTCCCTCATCCTATGGGAAACAGCATCTGAAACACAACAGCCCAGAGTGGAAAGTCTTATGTTCATTGGGATATTTTGTTGTCATGGAAGGTCCATGAAGCATGGACACAGAGGCTAGGTGTTTTGTCATCCCAAACAGACTTAAAGATGTCTGCAGTTAGCTGGACCAGGCAGTCAGACTGGTCCTGAACAGGGATCTCCTACTTCTTTCTTAAATTGTTTCTGGTTTACTCCTTCTAGACACAACTTGCATTTGATTCACATACTCCTAGAACGCTGATGTCCAGGAAATCCATAATCAAAAGATACAATCAATTTTATGTAACATTTCTATTGAAATTCGAAATAAAATATGATCAAATGTCCAGTATAGCTTTCAAAAAATAATTTTTCATACTCTTCTCAGGATATTGCTGGCAGGTAAAACACAATACCCTAATTTAAAAAAAAACAAACAAACAAACAAACTCCCACAAATTCAGTGTTTTTCATAGATAAGTATGTCTATTCAGAAAGACAAGCCAAGAGACTGTTGAATGTTCTCCTAAATAGCTGCAGTACAGGTCACATCTAAAGATGAATGTTAGCGAGTGCCAACTCACCATCTCATCATCATTAAGGGCAGGATGATGCCAGTGTGGGCAGATGGAATGAAAAACATTCCATTCATTGCAAAAATACACAAATAAGGAAATTAATAGTAGTTTCTGTGGCCACATGAAAGCATTCTTAAAAATGGGGTTCAGTTCCAGCCTTATCAGTTACTTTATTTTTTAGTTTCATTCTTCAACATCACAACTTTTGGGCAGTGTTCCATGATGCTGAGAAAATCTGTTTATCATCTGTCTATGACATTCTTGGTTTCAGTTCTTCCTTCTATTTTGGAAAAAATTAAAGTACTCAAGAAGAACCGTGGTAATGCATTCCAAATATGTTTGGATACAGCTGCACATACATAATTGTAGGCAGCTATGAAAATTAAGTTTGCATTCAGTAAGGAATGTAACAGTCATAAAGCCTTGGAAATCATATGTATTACGTTTGTTTTGTCAACACCAAATGTCAACAAACTGAGCTATACTGAACCATTGGATTTTCATTTCCCTTGTTATGCTACTTTTCATTTAATTTTATTTAACCATCATATTTTCTAGGTGGTGGAGATGCTAACAGAAAATTTTGGAGCTCACTGTACACGTCTCTGTGTGAATGAATGGCTACTCTCTTCTAAAGCACCCTGCAGAGTGTCTTCCTTCTCTCTTAGCCTGATTTTCTACATTTGTCTCTGCCAGCTCTAGATGAGACACCACAGTGGCTACTCTGCAGGCAGAGCAAACTTCCCACTCCAGGGCATACCTCCTGATGTGATGCTTTGCTGTGCTGGGCTTGGTGCTGGCAGAAGCACCACACACAAGTACTGCAAGAGGGAAGCATCTCTGAAAGGTTTTGCTGGTGTTTATGAAGCTCTGGGGAGCATGGACCACAACTGTAAAAGCCATTACTGCTTCATTTTACTGCCCACTAGTCCTTAATTTTTCCTCCCTAGGCAACAGAGAGCACAATAGCTAATACAAGGGATCAAAGTATTAATGGTTTTCAACTGAGTTGTGACCGTAGATTCTGTGATGTTTTTTCTTATTTTTGAAGTTTGCAGCAACAGAAAGTTAATCTAATTGGCAGTATTTTTTTTTTCAGACATTGAAATCTACAATTTTCTGAGTTTGCGGTTCCTAAAAAAGCAAGTATTTTAACTCTGGTGATAAACTGAAATAGAATATAAGTAGTTTATACTAAAACAACACCACTCCTTTTTTAAAATTTTTTTTATCTCACATTTATGTCAGCATATCTTGCATGTAAAGACAGTATGAATTGGTTGGTGTTTGAACAGGACATCTGAACTTTTCAAGTATTACCAATGAATTTTATGCAGTCGTGATAGTCCATACTAGTTCAATCTTATTACGGAAAATTGGAGGACATTGTGATCTCATTTAGATGAAAGGTATCATCAGGAAACCACTATTTGTCTTTTTTTAAAGGACACACTCTCAAAGAAAGGTAAGTTTTGTGCAAATTCAAGACTGAGTTATTATGTTCTTTCTGCTTAAATGCCCCTTCTCTGTTTTAGAGCTAGCCCAGTATATTTTTCGTTTCATAGCCTAAAATTTGTCTAACATTGATATGCATTTCTACTCCATGGCAACAGGAATTATACTCCCAGCATGGCAATACTTCTGTAATAAATGACAGAGGCAGCACAAACCGTTCCTTTAACCAGCCATCAAACACATGTATGCTTTACTTGCAAATAATATAGGATAAATTCTCCCCACTCGAGTCCACACCATGAATTTGATTTTCTTTCTAGAATAAGAGTGAGACTTATTCAGAATTAAAAGAAATAGACTGGAGCTGTTTCCCTAGATCACTTTGAAAGTTGGAATCCTTCATAAACCATGAATCAAGCACACAAAAACCTGAGAATAGCATTAAACAAAAATCTGATTTCAAATAGTAAAAATAAAGTGCTTTAATTTGCCTTCCATTTTCATGTCTTAAAAACGCAACCATATTCATATTTTCGATCCTTCTTTAAGAGACAGACTTTTCCAGATGAGAGATATTCTCCTGTAGCTCTAAATGAAAAACACCAGATATCATAATCATGAGGAAATTAGGAGGTGAATAGTAAGATACATATTTGAAAAGCAGCAAGAGCAGTTTCCACGTACCTCTCCCATGCTCAAGAGCACAAGAAACTTCAATAAGCTTTGGTATTCCTTTATCACTTGGATGCAAAAATAGCTTGTGAATAGTTGGGAGGATAAATCACCCAACTATTATTTAACACCTCCACTCTGTCAGTCTTTTCCTCTATTATTTGCAAATAATCCTAGGTAGGATCAGGCAATGTGAAGAAAGCACAGTAAATGAACTGCATGTATAATATCTTTACTGAGATTTTTGTTGCTATTCAGTACTGAAGAAAAAACCAAAATTAATACTACTACTGAAATGGTGACCTAAGAATCAGGTACATTACACATATTCCAAAAACATATTTTCAGAAAAAATAAACACAGAAACTAATTCTTCCAAGTATTCAGGACTTTTCTCATTAGATAATTTTTTATTCCTATTTTTTCCCACCCTAAATGTTTTTAATGCTTAAAATAAAGGCAGTTGTACAACAAAATTAACTCATTTTGGCTCATGTTGATCCTATAGATCCTGTAAGGCTTTCAGGCATCATGAGTGCATGCCAACTGGAAGACCAGGAGGAAAGGCTTCAGTTCAGGTAGCTTATACATCACTTCCAGCACATATGCATATCTGGATGAACAAAAACTGATGAATACATGCACTCCTTTCATGTATATCTGTACAACCTTTTGTACAGATCTAGAGCAGCAGCTAGGGACAGCTGGCTAAATTCCCTTTTAGGAAGGATTTATTGCAAGTCAGACCCAAAGGTCTGACTGCAGAAGCATGAGGGTACTTCAGGACTCCACATGGCAGCAGCCCTTAGTTGCAACCAGCAGAAAAGATGTACGTGCCAGTAGAATAAGCAAATTTTGTGGATTTGGTTTAATAACATCATTCAGGATTTTACAGCAGCATATAACTCTTGACAAATTCCATCTATACTTACATAACCGTTTCAGGATTAGGAATTATTTCTAAAAGTTTCAGGATTGTGATTGCCTTTAAGTTGTCTCCAAAGTATTGTTTCAAAAATTAAAACCAAATTAACCTAGTAAGGCATTTGAAATATACACAAAAATCATTGGCTAAACTTTTACAATCCTAAAAAACCCCTCATTTAAAAGAAATACCTTTAAAAATAGAGGAACTGAAGCAGGAATTCAAAACAAAATAAACCAAAGTCAGGATGCCTTCATGAATAAAAAATTATCATTTTGCTCAGTCTGGTTTTGACAAAGTTTAATTCTGCTATGGGGGCAGTGTAACCTGCTTAAGATATGCAATTTTCGGTTAATTCTTGAGAACTAAGATGCAGCTACCTGTATCCATGAGGCAGCATAATTTTTTCCTAGTCTTAAGCAAACTCTCAGATAATTTTCTTAGCCCTTTTTTTTCCTTTATGGGAAGCACTCCACATAACTTTTATCCACTCACATTCCCATGGATAATTGTGTCCTGTGCCTCTTGCAGCTGAGAAACCTCCAAGGTCTTGTGTAGGACCTTTCCAGAAATAACAGGGGAGTAAGCCATGTGCTGAGTCAGTTGTTCTGGCATATGGCTTGCAAGTGTAGCCTCTCCAGTATGGAACTGCACATGAAGTTATTGAACTTGAATTATGTGACTCATGTTCAGTCATTGTTTTACCTGACCAATATGTATCTACTCACCCAATGCAATACGCATTCAACTCAGATTTTTGCACTGTAAATCAACTTAATCAAGGCTGGAGACATCCAAGCTACAAGGAATAACTAATCTGCTGCCTATTTGGAAGTTTAAACATTTCTAAGCCAACCCCACAAATATGATGGATCTTAGATCTATTGGTATTAAACTAAAAATACTTTTGTTTGTCTTTTCTTTTTGTGAACATACCAATGAATTCTGCAGCATACTTAAGCAGAGGCACATATCATTCTCTGACTTTTTTTTACTAAAGCGTCAATCTGAAAATATCCATTCAACTGTAGTTATGCCAAAGATGTTAATAGGTCATAAAAATGTTAATAGGTCATAAAAGATGTCATATAAGCTATCCAAAATTCACTCAAAACTTTAAAAAAAGAAATTAAAATTTAAAACTTTGACATTATTATCCTAAAATTGTATTTTTTGAAATCTTAGTTTTTCCTTACACAAAAATAACCATCTATCTTCCTGTCACACTATAACAGTTCGCAAGATTAGCTATGATTTGGTCACAAGATCAGCTATGAGTTTTTATTTATTTTATGAGTCCTTAAAATAATATGCAGGACTCTAAGCCGGTTTATGTGAAAACTGAGGTATAGGTTTGTCAAGTGCTTGAGTAGTGAAAAATTTTGACTTACTGGAACACCGCTGTGATTACATGAAAGCATGTGATCTTTTAAAAGCTCCTTGGATTTTGTAGAGCCTGCATAGGTTGAGTAGAAATGTAGAAATTTCCTAATGTAGAAAAGAGTAGCAGTAAGGCCTGTAAGCAGTTATAAAACTTGTAGCCCATATTTCCAGCACAGTACATACAGTACATGACATACAGACTAGAGCACAGAGGACAACGTGTATGCAATTTGGAATGGTATTTAAGTATATTTTTTAAAGTAACAGGAGAAATGTTGTCATATAAGATTATTTGAGTTATAGTAAGAAAGTTTTGTGATAAATTACTTAGTTAATTTTCGGCACAAATTCAAAATTTTCTGGTTTAAGTTCCCCAAGAAAACTAACTAAGTTCAAATATGAAACATATGAATGACTTCTCTTTCTTTTAAAGATCTATTGAACAAAAATAAAATTCTTTAAAAAGTTTAAGTAGTTCAGTTTGTGTTTTTTACAAGGTACTTTAAAAATGAAACGTTCTCCTCAGAATTAATAATAAAACTCTCTCTGTTTTAGTCTGGGGATGAGTTATTTTGATTTCAGAATGCATTTTTTATCTAATGGATAGCAATTATATTGTATAATATTTTTTAACTCCAGGGAACTAATTTCAAAAGAGCACTGGAAAGATCCCAGCTGTCTAAATTGCTAGAGCTCTTTTCAGAGGCCACAGAAAATGTTGCCAGCATCAGTCTGCCTGTAACTGCATACATTTGCTTCCAGATTTGAGACACTTATGATAATAGTAAGGTTTGATGAACTTGCCCCTCTCAAGGAACCAAACTTGGATAAGATCTCACAGGAACTTATTTATAGCTGTACTTTCAGTCATAAGGTGAAACATACATAGAAATTGCAGGAAGCACTGTAATAAAACACAATAGGGAGGGATGCTCTGCAATTGTTTAATCTTGAAATGTCCCTTGCTTTTATATCAAAGCAATGCTGAGGTAGCAGAAGAGGCCAAATTCAGTCACTGTGTAGGTGATTAACAGCACTTCCTACCCCAGCAGAATATAAATTTTTGCCGTTATCTAAGTAAGTTTTCCCACCACCAAGTGGCACCACCTCTACAGACAGCATTTGGTGCCTTGGCTGTGCAGTTCCAGCTCCCTCCACAACCCAAGCCAAAAGCACATGGTCACCACCAGGTGAAATGTCCCACCTGCAGGGATCTCCTGTCATGCGGGTAACTAGAAGAAGAGCAAAATGTCTTCCCTCAGAGGACTTGGGGCCAGGGCTTCCTTGGCACCCAGCTGCCAGGTAGTTGTCCTTAAACAGCACCTCGCCACCCTTGCCCAAGTGCCTGGTTCCTCAATCCAGCCAAACACCTGGGCTTCAGCTAATGGTGCCATGATTTTGCAGCAGGCCTTTGCCTTTTTCCTTCATCAAGGTGGCTGAAAAATGCTTGTGTGTGGTGCCTGGTACATCCACAACTTGCATGCCGTGGGAGACTATCAGGATGTTAGAAGCATGGGCCAAGGATCTTTGCAGAGTGCTGAAGCAGGTACATATTACCCAAAGGCAAAGTACAATGTGCATCCACAAGCACTTGCTGAAGAGAGGTGCCAAGTGAGGAACACGGCCCAAGGAGAAGTAGGTTTCACACGGATCTAAGCCACAGGCCAGGCGCAGCCTAATTACAGATATTTTCTTTTGGGTGCTGAGGGTGTGTGCGTGCTTAAGAGAATGTGGATCACAGAAAAACGGGCAACTTCTGCCAGTTACAGGAAGGTAATTTTCAATTAAAGTTCAACATATTCTTTGAGGCAGAACATGGCAGGCCAGGTGGAGCACCTGCTGCTGCAGCCCAGAGGCACTCTGATGAGCCAGCTGTGACCGACGTCACCTCGGCTAAAGCAGGCTCTGAGGCTGGATTAGGAAGGGAAATGTCACCGCTAGGAACCAGGCACAGATCCCTCAGCGCTGGGAAGTGATTCCACAGAGAGTGTCCCTGGTGTTGTCTGCTAAGGTCAGCACCAGGGTGAGGGTGTCAGTATGTTGTGTGGTTAGGAGAGCTGCCTCGCCGGATCAGAAGCTTGGCCTCCAGGCTAACAGCTGAAATTTAGCCAGGCAGTGATGGCACACAAAGGTAACTGGATATGGACTGAAGAAATGTTTTGGCAAGGTCCTAGACCTGTGTGAGACAGTTGGGATGGCAAGGGACCTTTAAGCCTTTACATTCCCTTCAATTTACTTATTTGCTAGTGTGGAGTTAAAATGCATGAGTTTATAAGAACTGCAGTGTGGGAAATAGTTGCTCAAGCATAAAACAGATGGTTAGTTTACCTGTAGCTAATTTGCTTTATTTCTGAAATTTAAAAAAAAAAAAGGTATGCACTCAGCATACTTTTATTAGCCTACTTGTATTATTAATCTTATACCAACATTTTTAAATCTCTGGTGAAAAAAATCTGCATGAAAACAACCCCAAAATTTATAACCACAAATTTATAAATAACATAAACATAATAAAGTGAGAAGAGGGACTTAGATCCTATCTAACACATTGAAGAGCCCACCATGTCACAGAATTTATACAAATATTTTGCAGTGGGAATGGCACTGGTATAATCTCAGTGGTTGATTCCAGGAGTTTTAGTCCTTGCTTCCTCATGTAGATTTTCACTATTACTACTTGCAGAAAGCTGTTGCATTTTTTTGCAACCTCAAAACCATCGTTATAATAATAGAAGACACATAAGGATGCATCTCTGGACTTTAGATGATAATTTGGAGGCTTGTGTTCACAGGCATTTGTGAAAACTCATGCATTCTATTTTCCTTTAAAAAAGTAATTCCTGTTATATCAGGAAAGACTACTGTTACTCAAAATGTATAGCTGCACATTGCTCTAACAAGGGTATTTGTAATATGCTGTGTAATGATATATATCTGGGGGAAAAAACATTCAAAACAAATCACAATTAATTCAAAGCAAACAGGCTTATTCTTCATCAGGTACCTGCAGAATTGATGCTGCATGCCAGCTAAAATGTATTTTTAGATTTTTTGGTTTTTCTATCAGGCACACTTATCAAGGGGGCATCTGGAAATAAGTATCTCATGGAAATAAGTGTCACACTGCAATTACTGTTATTGTAACCTACAAAAATACTTTCTGGAGGCCACAGAGCCCCTACTGCATTTGATAAAATAACATGGTCATGCATTCTGATTTATAATGAGTTGAATGAGAGGATGACTTCAATGCCTCACAGATACATCTGTAATTTTTGTAATGCTTTCCATATCAGGCTGTTCTTGATATTTATTTTATTTGGGTTTCTGAAACAGCATGAGGATTACTACAATGAAATGACAACTACATTTAATTAAGCCATGACTGATGTATCTGCAAATAATCTTAACTGAGAATTTAATTTTTCATTTGGAACTGTTGCAGACAGAACATGATTTCCTTTTTTCCTTTGTTTTTTTTTTTTTTTTTTTTTTTTAATATGCTACTGATTTTTCTACTGCTTAAGGAAAAATAGCGCTGCATCTCAAATCAAATAGTTAATATATCAAGTGTTATCAAATAGCTACTTCTGGTTGACACATGAAATTAATCTTAGTCACATCTTGGTGTTGCTCATCCTGGATTGTGAATGCAGGCAATCTTAACAAAAATATTACCTGTGTACATAAAAAAAACCAAACCAAAAAACCAAACAAAATAACAACAACAACAACAACAAACCCCGTTATTTTCAGGAGCTTTAGCTGTGCATTTCTGTATGAGCTTCTTGTAAACATTCCTACTAACAGAGACTGGTCAGAGGGCACTTGAAAAAATATACAGAAATAGAATATGGCCACAGCTGAAAAGAATTCACTTAAATATTCAGGAAAATATTGATAGAAAATGCTGGTAAAATCTGTTCAGCTCTAACATCTGGATGGCTTGAGTAAAAAATAAAATTAAATCCCATTTTGAAATAAATTTATTGAAGTTACCACACTATTCGGAGAGCTTGTGCCAGTTATTCCAGAAATCCAATTTGTTGCAGATATATTGGAGGTTCACAGAAGAGGTAAACAGTTGCTGTGGTGAAAAATTCTATGGGAGCAAGTAGGTAGAGGATGGGAAAGTTATTTGTTCATATTATTTGCTCTAGGATATTAATTTCATGTCCAAATTAAAACAGGGCAAAGGTATTTGCATTAGCTATGCTTTAGTGCAAAAAACAAATCACTTTGTTATTATGAGTTAGCAGTTTTTCTTCTTACAGGAAAAAATGAAAAGCCCTATTTCTTGGACATATAAGCAGATGAGCTGTCACCATAGCAACAAAAGGACGTATCCATCGCGTCACTCTGTCAAACAGCCCCTACATGTGACTCCAAGCTCACATTCCTTACTTCCATCTGAAAGTAGGTTTTAGTCCTGCCATCCAATAAAATCAATACCCAGTAGGATGTTTTCTGTCTGTCATAGTTTAGAAATAAAAAAGCTACTTATAGTAGCCTTTCATGTCTTAAAGGTAAAGTAAATTGTTTATCCACCATGTACTAGGAGTTAATGAGAAACAGAACTAATAGAAAACACACCATAAGTTTCCAGGAATGCTAAGCTTGCTCTTGCTCTGTATTATGTTTAGTGATTCAGTCATGTCTTTGTTACAGAGTATTATGACAGGTTCTTTGGACAGCTTCCAGCAGTGAGTCTGGTTTAAGAGAAATACCATGTTTCTCTCCCAGAGTTGTGAAAGAGGCTTTTATTTCTCCACCAAAAGGAGGAGAATCACACTGCAAACATGATTTACAAATTAGGCAGCAGATACAAATACAAAGGGTTAATTGATTGTCCATTTCCTTTGCAACTCTAAAGCAGGATTTTACTTTCATGTTCTTACCCTCTTCGAAAGTGTTTTCTAGCTTCTCTCTCAGACTCTAGAAGGTTGTTTTCACTTTGCCTCACCTTTCCTCTTCATCAACATTAGATTTTAACCTTCTCTACACCTGCAATGTGATAAGAACCAATACATTTGGCCTCTGCTTTCCTGGTCTAATTCCCAGAAGATTTCCCGAGTATACAAAAGCAATGGTGACTTGCACTTGTGTGGGTTCTGCATTTTACCTCAACAAAGTCAATTCAGGTTCATACTCCATATCTCAAATGACTACTGCAACAACAGTCTCTGGGAGAAAAAAGGTAATATTTGCCTCTTTAGGTAGATCTTGAGGCAATCATGCTCCTTATGTTTTGAGCTCTTTGTCTGCTGAATGATTTGTGATGAATACCAGTTGTGCCTAAGTGTAACACATACCTTCACTGGAATTAAAGTTTCAGTTTAACTACAGAGTGATCCTACCTTAGGATCCATACACCAGCATGACAGTTCTGGAAGATATGTAATGTAAAAGATGGAAAAAAATCTGATGACAAGAAAGCATCTCTCTGTAACACTATATTAAAGTAATGAATGGTATAACCTACACAAGAATGTATGGTTCCAGAACCTGAACATTTTTTTTTTCCTCAATAAGGCTTTCTTCAGTCTTATTAAGTAAGAATGAAGGATATATAAAAAATGCTCTCTCCATCTCTCTTTCTCTTTGAAACACACATTTTAGATGTATGAAAATTTAAAATGCATGAAAATATATACAAGTTGAGGCAAGAGTCTACACTCAAGTGAATTATCAGATATGTGGAAAAGTGATATGCAAAATGTCCGTTTTCCATATCAAATTAATGGTCTTGAAATGCTATCTAAACAACTTCTGTCAGTTTCCATTAAGCCAGACTGAGTGATAGTTTCCAAAACAGATTCCCAGAATCACGCCAGTGAAACTATTTCCTGTAGGACTGGGAAGTGAATTTGGCAGTCTCCTCCTGGTGGTTTTGTCTGGTATTAATTTTCGTCACGGTAGGTAGTATGGGCTATGTTTGGGATTTATGCTGGCAACGGTGTAGATAACACAGGGATATTTTGTTCTCTCTGAGCAGTGCTTACACCAAGTCAAGGCCTTTTCTGTTCCTCACCTCACCCCTCCAGTGAGGAGGCTGGAGGTGCACTGTGAGTCTTAAGGGAACACAGTCATGACAGATGGCCCCAAACGACTGTGTGGCATCAGGCTCAGCATACAAAGCTGGGGCAAGAAGCAGGAAAGGAAGGACGTTCAGAGTGATGGTGTTTGACTTTGCAAGTCACCATTACATGTGAGGGGCCCTGGTCTCCTGGGGAAGGGTGAACACCTGCCTGCCCATGGGAAGCAGTGAATTGTTTTGCTTTGCTTGCTTGTGTGGCTTTTGCTTCACCTCTGCCTGTGTTTATCTTAACCCATGAGTATTCACACTTTTAGCCTTTGGGTTGTCTCCTCAATCCCACTGTGGGGAAGTGAATGAATGACTGTGTGGTGCTTAGTTGTAGATTTGGGCTAAGCCACAACACTCATGTCAAAAGACATCAAACAAATCACATTGTATACTCTTCCTTTTTTAATTAAGTGTCATTAGCAAAACTGAGAATCAGTCCAAGTATTATGTCTAGCAGTTTTGTTGTTGTTGTTGTTGGTTTTTGGTTTTTTTTTTAGTGAAACAAAATATTTGCGTTTTAATCCTAAAACAGAAACTCTCAAGTGCTTGGAACTTCAACTCTAAATCCACAGTTCAAATGTTTTCTTTTTACTTTCAAACTAGTTAGTATTTCCCGGAAAGAAGAACACCACATTGAGGAGCAGGACATAAATAACTGTTCTCAGAAATTAACCAGGTTTAAAAAAATAGGTGACAAGTCTGGACAGCTTGTGCTGGCTCAATTACTTCACATATAGTGTTTACTCACACAGGACTCCTTTGTGAATTTAATTAGACTGCTTCTGCCACCAAATTTGATTCTCCTTAGCTGCCATCAGGACAGATCTGCCTAGATTAAGGTTTGTGTCAACAGATACACTGTATTTCTTTCCAGTCTTGAAAAGCTTTCACCTGGTGGGCACTAATCCTTCATCAGAGAGACCAGCCTTCTCAGTTCTCCAGTTTTACAAATGCTGTCATTATCTGCTGACCTAAAGCTTGTTCCACCTGATTTCTCTGCTGACAAGTCTGGTTCAACAGATCCATTTTGCTTCATTTGGTGTGCTCCTGGGGTTTTTTTGCATTAGATCTCTCAAAGTGGGAACCTGGGCTATCACTAGGTCCTAAATGTGCCAGATCAAATGATTTGGCCCTTCTCAGTTTAAGTTTATGCATATGAACAGATTGCCAGTTTTCCAAGGCTCCTATTAATCAGCTTCCCTATAATTTCAAAACGGTTACCTTCGCTAAAATAAAAACCAAAAAATATCTATAACCATCATGCCTTGAAGAAAGGACTGTGAAGTCATCTTTTTAATCCAAATACTTTATGCTTAGGAAAAAAAAAACCAACAAAGATAATTAGAAAAAATTATTGTCATTTTGAGACCACACAGTATTTTTTTTTTATGTGTGTTCTGTAAGACATATTCTATTAACTTTAAATGCAAGTGCAGAGTCTTTAGCTGATGTAACTAAGAAAATAGATCTCTGTTTGTTTTTAAAAAAATCAATATTACAATTTGATTCAGATATGCCATTGTTTCCCTTTATTTCATAGATCTGTGGATATTAAATCATGTCAGTTTCCATTTGTGAGAACCTTGCTGATACGTATACTTAGATTTAGTCTATAATTTATTATAGTTTTATATTTAGAATTTTGTAGCTTCCAATGCTGCTGGTTAAAGCTGTGGCTTTGCAGGAGCAAGTGCAAAATCTCCAAAGTTAAATGTGCCAAGTGATTCCCAAAGGGTATTCTGTGGTGTACAGTGTGCCATAAGGACAGTAGAAACTCAGCAGCACCCTGTTTGCTCTGCCATTTGTTTTTAGCACCAAATATAAAGAGCCTACTTTACAGGTTTGTCTTGTGACCCAGGAATAAAGAAGCAGATAAATTGAGTTAAGGCTTTTGTCCATCACAAGCAGTTCAAAGGCCTGTCTTTGGTGGCTGAGGATCTCAGAGTTATCAATACAGTTCCCTTGTTATATAAGCTTTGACTCTGTTGACACTGGGATTGGGTGTGTGTATCCATCTTCTGAGGAAGAATTACCAGGTACACTGTCTGTGTGACTTAAGTAAGTTGCACTCTCATTAAAGATGGTATAAAGTGTTCTGAAACCTTACATATGTTGTGCTGGAATCACAATACTTAGAGTGACATCAAATATTTCCACACCACATCATCCCAAGACTCAGTCCCAGCCCTAAGAGTCCAGTGTCCTCCACTACCAGTAAGAGCAGCAGCCTGACTATTGTCATGATTTTGTTTTTCAGCTTTCATCATTGCCTGTCGTTATTCATACTGGGGGATGGAAATGCCTGCAATATAATGCAGAGGGAAACAACTTAAGTGCAGTGAATACACCCTATAGAAATACTTTATATTAATGCAGTCTTTTCTATTTTGCTTTAAAAAGGTATAATACAGATTAAATGAATGAGCACTGGTTAGTCATAGTGGTGGTCCCCAATGCTATCATTAATAGCAAAAAATTATATAGCCTGGATGTTACAAAAAATTTCATCAAGAACTGTTTGTCATAAATATTCAGACGTATAACTAGATGTGTAATGTAGGTAAACTAATTCCTCATATTTAATTCCTCCACCTGAATTACTCTTTCTGAATACAGTTCCTTCATAAATTTAGAGGAAGGGGGAAAATGAACAGCTCCTTAGGAAACCAGAAAAGCCAAGTAGATGTGGAACATTTAGCATTGCATCTTTAATGACAATTAAAAAATATTTTTTCAACATTTGTAAAAAAAACCCCAAAAAACTTATACACAAGAACTAAGGAACAAGAACCAGGCATATTGCCAGTACTATATAAAGAGCACCTGGTCTCATTAGGATGGTATTTTATTTTCTTCATGGTAGAACACTTTAATGGATCTAGCAGGGAAATAGCAACAAAAACTAAGCAACTAGAATGACAGTGTCATCTCTGTGGAAACATCAGCACTTATTTATCATCATCTTCAGTGCAATAAGATGTCACCTAGAGAATTCCTTCTGAGATTTTTTTCTTTTTCTGACAAGGGTTTAGTCTAATTTATATTCCCTACATGTAAAATGTAGCTTTATTGTTTTAAATTACATGACTTCTGTATCTCTCTGCATAAAAGCCCTTTTTAAGAGAAACAAAGTATTCTGTTGCGTTGATCAAAGGTCCTTGGCCTAAAAGAAAAAAAAAAAAAAAGATTTTTTAATAGTTTCTCCAGCTTGTCTTGCATGTCAGAAAATAATGACATTATTAGTGCTTTTCTCTCCTTCCCGCAGGTTCCTGCAGTTGTTCTTCTTATATGAAAAACTTCAATATTTCATTTAAGCAGATTTAGCATTAAATCCTCTATAAGGTCATAGAGCACATTAGCATTTCCCGTTCCTTTATGTGATACATATCATGTAGCTTTCACCTATCTTTGAGTTTTGTTTCTTAACTGAAATGATAATCTTTTTGTCTATGATACAGTCTGGTTTAGGCAAGAAATAATTGCCTAATAAAAGTGGACCATGGACTGGTAGTAGTGCCTAGAGGACAATGGCTCAAAGACCACCAGCTAGAGTACACAGGATTTCAGGAATTTCGGCAGTGCCTACTAAAATTAAATTGCTCTTATACTGGATCATAAAAAAGCAAGGATTTGCCGTGGTTCAAGGACAGTTTTAACCATATGTTTCTCTATAACTAGTCATAACATGACATTAATGAAGGAAAAAGCATGTCATCCTTGTGCCTAGACAGGGCCTGATAGGTTATCAGTTATCTTTTTAGTTTCTCCCTTACCAATATGATCATAAGTTGTGAAATGTTGTTAAGTGCACTATAAGCAGACTCAAAAAGGCATTGATAAATATTCTGGGGCAGTGAATAGAAAAGTCTTCTGTATTGAACTATGTATGTGTATTTACTGCTGCTATAAAGCACTAAATATTAGGTATACCTGCAACAAAATTTTCCCCAACAGAGTATCATAGATAGTTTTAGAAAAGATTATCATTTCCTTACAGCTATATTCTGTGGTGTGGTCTTTCTCTTGGGCTTCTGCAGCTATAGAAGCAGGCTCCAGCAAAATGAATTAGCAGCACAGTCTGGGATTCAAATTTCATATGCTCATTAGGAATGTGGTGCATTAGGTGGTAATGGAGAAAGGAGTGAAATCATTTATTTTTATTTCACATCTTATGTTGAATAGGGAGCATTTTTTAAAGATTTAATCATTTTTTCATTTAAATGCATTATGTGAATGATTGATTGATTGAAAGAAAGAAAGAAATGGGCATTTTACCAGTCAAGGAACTCAGTGGCTTTTCGGGTTCAATTAGTTTCTCTGTGGGCCTCTGAGTTGTTGGTACTCTTGATTGTCTTCACTCTGATATTATGTCACCTGCCTTCCACCCCCTGTTCCCAACCACATCAAATTGCGTCACACATAGTTTAGGAATGTACAATATACTATGGCAAAAATAGTCAGAAACATAATGGAAGAGCCAATTAAAGCACAAGCTTAAGAAAGAATTCATTTGCTGTTGCAATCTGTATATTCTTTACAGATTCTTTAAGGCATGTTGCAACAACTTTGCTGTGACTCAAGGTACTTTGCTATATTGAATAATTTTTGTATGTGCTATAAAGAGATGGGTGGCTGTGATAACTTCTGTGGATCTGAGCAGTAGAACGAGCACTGCAAGGGGTTTCCAGAGCCAGAGAAGCCTGAGCAAGAGCTGAAAGACTGACCAGGAACCTGCCAGGAAACCACCAGGAACAGGCAGCCCTTGCGAGCAGGACTGACCTGGCAATAGGTGTTGTTGCGGCAGATTTCAATGATCTGAAACTGAAATCCTCAGCCACTTTGGTGAGGCTGAAGGCTTCAGACAGCTGATGACAGCAGCAGTGTCTATGGTAAACTCTGTGGGGATGAGGCTTAGAATGAGTGTTGCAATTTGTGCAGCAGTTTGCAAGGAAGGATGCACAGGGAGGGTGCAGGGAGGGCGCAGGAAGGGCTAGCCTCCTTACAAAGGCCAACGGAGTAGCAGAGCCAGAGAGCAGCAGATAAGAGCAGCAGTTAATGCTGAGGGAAGGAAAAGACGTGGCTTCTTCTCTCCAGCCTTAGTCTGAACTTCCAATGTTATGATTATTATGCGCCGTGGAGTTCATTACCCAGCAGCATCTGTTTGCCCAAACAGGCCTGACTGTAGGTGTAGCTCTACAGGCCTCGGTTGTAAAGAGTACCTGGTGCCTGTACAGGAAGTTAGGGCTGGCAGTTATCTCCTCTGCAGAAAGTGTGTCCCTGTGAAGGAGCTATGCCACCAGGTCAAGGAGTTACACAAGGAAGTAAGTAGGTTCAGCAACATCCCTGAGTATGGGAAAGAAATAGATTGGATATTCAAAGAGATTATTGGACATAGGAGCCTCAACCCCCATCTACATCAAAGATGTAGGTGACCTCTGCACCTGATCTCACAAGGAGTCAGATGTCAATAAAAGAGGATATTTTTATTTTTTATTGACTAGAAACCAAACCATGGATGAGGTGGTTAAAGCTTCAAGTAAGGCAATTGAGTCATCAGGCCTGAAGAAGCAGTAAGAGATTGAGATGGGTGACTCCCTATCACAGAAGACAGAAACACCCATCTGCTGACTTCACCAGTTGTCCAAAGAAGTTTGTTGCCTGCCAGGGGCTTGAACCAGAGATGTCATGGACAGATTGCTAAGGCTCATCAACACATCTGGCTATTACTCCCTGCTGGTCTTTCTCATGAGCACTAATGATACCAAAGGTAAACTGAAAACAGTGAAACTCTTTTCAGGCCTCTGGAGAACTCAGTCAAGGGTCTGAATGCCCAGGTAGTTTTCTTCTTAATATTGCCAGTTAGGGTAAATTGCAAGAAAATAATTAAATGGACTTAGCAAGTAAATCACTGGGCATGCCATTGGTGCTGTCAACAGTGTTTGATTTTTTTAACTTTGGGACCCTGTTTGCTGAGATTGACAGCTGTTTGGAAGAGGCGGGATCCACCTCACTAAGTTGAGCACACGTGTTTTTTGTCATAAAATGGCCAATGTGGTAAACTGAGCTTTACACTAGAAAAGGTGAGGGAAGGGGAAAGCTTAGTGTCAACCCAAATAGCAACAGGAGGCTTAAGAGGAGATACCTCCAGCACATGCAAGTAGCCAAAAATGTAACTACAAGACAGGACAACGGAGCATCCCTTTGTACCTTTCCTGGGATATGGACATAGTCAAATGCTTCTATAAAGTACCCGTATACCAATGCATGCAGTATGGGAAACAAACAGGAGGAGCAGTAGATCTGTGTGCAATCACAGGGCTTTGACCTCATTGCAATTACAGAAATGTGGTGAGATAGCTCACATGAAGGGAATGTTGTGAAAGACCACACACTGTTCAGGGAAGACACACCAGGAAGGCACAGTGGTAGAGTTGCCCACTGCATGAGGCAACTCCTGGAATGTCTTGAGGTCTTGTCTTGAAGTGAATGATGAGCATGTGGAGAGCTCACAAGTTAGGATAACAGATCAGACTAGTGAAGTGACACTGTTGTGGGTGTTTGCTACAAGCTGCCTGATCGAGATGAGGAAGTGGATGAGAACTTCTACAGGCAGCTTGAAGCTGCCTCACAGCCACACGCCCTGGTTCTCATGTGGGACTTTAACTTCCCTGACATCTGCTGGAGAAGCAACACAGCAAACCACAAACAGTCCAGGATGTTCCTGGAAAATGTTGATGACAACTTCCTGACACAGATGGTGGAGAGTCCCCACAAGGAATGGTGTGCTGCTTGACCTCATTATAACAAACAGGGAAGGCCTTGTTGGAGATGCAAAAGATGAGGGCAGCCTTGGCTGTAGTCACCATGAAATTATGTAGCTCATTGTCAGATGAGGAGGAAGCAGGGCAGCAAGTAAGTCTGCAACCATGGACTTCAGGAGACCTAAGTAAGCCCTCAGGGATCTTATTGGAAGAGTCCTGTGGGAATGTGCCCTGCAGGTAAGAAGGATCAAAGAGAGCTCGTCGATATCCAAGGTTCACTTTTCCAAAGGTCAAGAGCAATGCATCCTAGTAAACAAGTTATCAGGCAAAGAGGGCAAGAGATCTGCATGGATGAACAAGGAACTTCTGTCATTGCTTAAGTGTAAGCAGGAAATACACAAGAGGCGGAAGCAGGGTCCGGCCACTGGGAAAGAATATAGAGAGATTGTCAGAATAAGTAGAAATGAGACAAGGAAAACCATCTGGAAATGTATCTGGGCAAGGATGTTAGGGACAATGAAAACACATCAATATGAATACATCAATGAATGAATACATCAATAACAAATGGAAAACTAGGGATAATGTGGGCCCATTACTAAATGGAGAGGGGACCCTGATAACAGAGGATGTAGAACACCTTCTTTGCTCATCTATCTTGTTTCAGAAATTTTAATGTTTACTTGTCATTATTTAAGCTTCATGTGAAATTTAAGAATCCCTCTTCTGTAAAAGAGTCAAAGATTTTGGAATGCACCTACACATCTGCTAATCTTCAGGACTTTCTCTCGTATGACTTAGTATGCAACTTCACAAATACTGTAACTTCAAATCTATTTTTCCATTATGTATGTTTTATATTGCAGCTGTAAAGGTTTTATGTAATTTGTTTTCTACTGGTACAAAATTTTTATTTGATTTTTCAAAATCAGCATTTTCAGCATCAGTGCATATGGAATTTATTAATATTTTGAACTTTTCAATATACAGCAGTTCAGACATGGTTTCCTCATGCTTATGGCATGATATAATCAAGTGCAGTTCCTTCCTTACTCTGTTTTGATTTTTTTGTCACAACTTGACAATATATTTTGAGTTTCCTTTCCAGTTTCAAAAGAGATCTGGAGATTTAAAATAGATGGAAATGTCAAATCACATTTGACAATTAGAAAAAAATTAAAATTTCGGTCTTGTCAAGGACTTTGGATGGAGGGCCTCTAGTGCAAATATCTCTGCCTTGGAGTTCAAAGCAGTAAGGACTTAAATGCATGTATACCTCCATATATGCCCTCTAAAATGAGCTTGGCCTACAGCAAATCATTATATCTGGATAGAATTATACAATGCTCAGAGTTTCTCAACAGTCTTCATCTGTTTATCATGCAACCACATTTTCATAGCTCCACATTTTCTGGGGGAAAAAAAAATAAATTTACACACAAAACATCCCTTTTCTGCTAACAATAGTACCAGCTTCCAGAGCTTTTCTGTTTCCAGGCATCATGCTCCATTGATATTTCAGAACACATCTACATTACAAGGCCAGTTCTAGCACAGCCACACTGGCGTAGCTCCTGCTAGAGATGCAGCATAGGCTGACAGGAGAACCTTTTCAGCTGTCATAGCAACACTACCTACCCTGCATAACATAACCTAAAATGGCAAAAGCACTTTTGTACCAGCATGGCTGTGACAGACACCAGGGGGATGTTAATATACTGTGTTTGCTGAATACCCTGTTACAATGCACAATATCCTATTTTTCTGTGTGGTGGCACTTTAACATCATAATTCAGAATATTCCTAATCAATGCTGCAAAATATACTCTCACAGAATGGCTGAGATTGAAAAGGACTTCTGGAGGTTATTTGGTCACTTATGTCAGGCATCAGCCTCAGTCAGAAAGGAGCAGGTTCTTGTCTGGATCACAGGCCTGCAATTAGACCTTCAAAGCTAAGACAATGAATAGGATTAAGATGGAAATGTCAACTAAAGAATTAACTAAACAGATTTTGTCCATATATAAGATTCCCTGTACAGAAAGCAGATACAAAGAGATGCTCTTTACACACAGAGCTGGCTTTCAGGAGGGCAGGTTTGGTGCCATGAGAAAAGCGTAGGCTGTAGTCTGCCCTGCTTTTTCCTGCTACCAGAAGAAAATGGGACAGGCTGAGATTTTGAACAGACCTGAGAGGTGGAAAAAAATTCCACACAACTTCTGCAATCACAAGGATATGATTTACTCTCTGAGGCTTTCAGAAGGTTGCAAACAACTAGCAAACAAGTTAAAATGTTGTGTCGAGTCTCAGAGCGTGATGTCTAGAAAAATATGTGCAAATGTCTTGTAAAAAAACCAAAGGTTTCAGCTGTTCTATCCACGATGTGTTGATTTGATAGATATGGAATTATTCTCCATTTATAATATGCAGTCTGGAGAAGACTGAGGGGAGACCTCATTGCAGTCATTGCCTCCTCACAAGGGGAAGCAGAGGGACAGGTAGCAATCTCTTCACCCTTGTGACCAATGCCTCAAGGAAAAGGCACAAAGCTGAGTTAGGGGAGGTTTAGGAAAAGGAAGGTTCAGAAAAAGGTTTTTCACCCAGAGGATGTTTGGGCATTGGACCAGGCTCTCCAGGGAAGTGGTCACAGCACCAAGCCTGACAGAGTTCAAGGACTGTTTGGACTATGGTTTAAGGCACATGGTGTGTGACTCTGGGGGCTGTCCTGTGCAGGGCCAGGAGTTGGACTTGATGATCCTTGTGCGTCCCTTCCAACTCAGCATAATCTATGTCCTTATAATTATGTAAATTGGGGCAAAATTTGCCTGTGCCTTATGTGTAAAAGTCTAAATAGGTGCCAGTATTGAGAGAAAAGTAATTCAAACAATGCCAAGCTCAGTTGGATAATTTTTTAAACCTGTCACTAAGCCCCCTGTTAAATAATATTGTTTTCACAGTTCTGAAATTAACACTGAAGCAGAATCTTTTGCTGTAAAGTATTTCATTTCTAAAATGTAAAAATATTTTGCAACCACAGTATCTGGTGTGTTCCTTGCATTTACAAAGACATATTTAATCACAGTCTTCAAGAATATGTCTTGTTACTAGACTTGGGATTGCATAATCCTGAAAAATTCTGAAGTTATAAGAGCTTGCTTATGGAGACTATTTTAAAATTTCTGTCACAAAAAGAGGCTAATACAATTGTCTTTCTAGCAATGTAGGAAGCTATTAACCATGCACAGAGAACCTTCAACTGGCAGAAGACTTTAAGGAGTTCAAAGACTATTACACTGAAGAGTTAAAGAAGGTGAGAGCCAATCAGGAAGGAGTTAATTAAATGGTACAGCTATTAAAAACAAAAGAAGGTAGCAGTACTAACAAAATGTTGTTATGGTTCTTAAATTACACAGGTTAGGTAGATGTTTCTTATATTTCTGATACATTGACAAGGTGTTGTTGGAAGGGTTAAAATGAATGATGTGTTCTTTTGGACGTTTAAAGTATTTGTTTGGTTTTTTGATTGCTTTAAATATTATTCTGCTCAGTAATGCCTATGATAGCAGCTGGTATTTGAAGAGAACAAGAAGGTTCTCTTTCAGAGAAGTAAAAGAGGCATTTAAATGGGGCTTTTGATCACAGTAGTTCTGAAGAGTGTGTGAGGCCTAAACTAGGCAAACCAGAAGTAAAGAGAAGCCTGTCCACAAAGGTAATTACTTCTCAGTCATTGCACAAGTCAGTTCACTAAATTTTTTTATTAATTGGAATTGCGCACATAGTACAGATTTATACTCTGTGTGGATGTGCTTTGTTTTGCATTGTAAAAGAAGATTGAAGTGATCTTGTTAACAAGGGCGCCAAGGGTTCTAGGAAATTATCCAACCTCCTGAGGAATATTTTGGCAGCAGTCTTAATTGGACCTGTGGCCTCAGCACTGTCATTGCATAGCTCTGTTTTAGCAGTAATTTCTTTTTTATTTTTTTTTTTTGCTCTGCCCCTTTTAGTGCTCTGTCAGTCAGAGTCCACACTAAGATCAACCAGAAACTTGCTGTACCATGAATCATTTGATGGAGCCCTTATTGCCTATTAGATTCTGAACAAGGGAGAGCTTTGCCAGAGTGAGATGTGAGATGTTGCTTTCTGAAACTTCAGAAAATAGAGACTGTCTACTTTGTCTTCCAGTTGGATGCAACATCCAAGGCAATTTAGTTCTACATTGTAATTTAAATACGCCTCTGGTTTCTGGAGAAGATTTAGTGGCATATGGTACTTCTGCACTGTAGAAGAATTCTTGTTGATTTATGTTGCAGTAAATTTTAAGGATTATTATTTTACAGAAAAAAAATAGCATTTTTCTCTGTTATCCTTCCTTCTGCTGCATGTGATTCAGGGATTAATCTGCACATGTATTTTTGATGTCTCCTCTGATGTGTGAGAAAGAGAACAAAACAACACAATAGTAAAATATAGTATCTATTGCCTACACCAAATCTCATACTTTTATTTTTTACTACATAATTTAGAAATTGATTTTCTAGAGTTAGGAGGACATGTTAAGTTCCTTCAGTTCTCAAGACCATAATGCTTCACCAAGCTGTCTTGTTCTCATAGCTGGCAGGATACTGAACACTTCTGTAAGTAACAATTTTAAAATAGAAAGGAAGGGAAGGACAAACAGGAAGAGAAAAGCTACTTTTAAAATGTTATGACCTGTAAATAAGCACAGTAGCATTCATCCACTCTCTTTCATAATGCAATCATTTTGATTCTTTTGGGATT
The DNA here is from genome assembly GCA_013397195.1 of Hylia prasina. Classification (NCBI taxonomy): domain Eukaryota; kingdom Metazoa; phylum Chordata; class Aves; order Passeriformes; family Sylviidae; genus Hylia; species Hylia prasina. The sequence goes on along the minus strand of VYXD01008710.1, from coordinate 1,726,655 downwards.
GTATTTCAGAAAAATGTATTTTCTATTTAAAAAACAGTGAAGTAATCCTATGTCAAATTCAAATGAAAAGGTAGAATCTTTAGTAAGATCAGTGTAAGATTACTGTGTAAGGTGAAAATGTAAATGGCTTATTTTATACTTACATGATTTCTAGGACTTTTAATTTAATTAACTCAGTTTTCCAGGATATGTGTTGGATCTTGCATATATGTTTATGTAGATCTCACAGTGCTTACAGTCATATTCTTTACAACTTAATCAAGTTGATTTACATGTAATTGCAGGGCCTCAGACTGCAGATGCTAGAGTCATTTCTATTGCAACATAATTAATATTCATTCTTTTCTCTTGATCACTGTGTGACAAGGGTACATCCCGGCTTAGCATGGAGTCTGAGTTCCCAGCAGAGAAAAGTCTGGGTAATCAGCTAGAAAATGCTGATATATATACTGAGTCCAACTCAGGGACTATTGAGCAAACCTGTCTCTATATGCCCACAAGAGGCTGGTCTTGTCATCTCACATAAACACGTAAGTAAGGCAGTGTGATTTGGTATGAATTAGCAAATCACAGCCAGATTGTCTGGCAGTGCCAATATGTCTGGTGACAGTAGGGTTACTCATGCTAAGCCACCTCCTGTGCTTCGAGCCCAGACAGGTCTCTCTCTGTCATATCTCCTCTCCAGCGGCTCCCAGAGAATATGACTGACACACAGGCACAGAGGCCATCAGTGGGGCTGCCCCTGAACCCTTGTCTATCCATTGCAGGCAAACAATGTACAAAAGGGCAGTCATGGTCACTCTTTCTTTGAGATGCAATTGTGGTCAAAGCAACTTCCTCTTTCTTTGCTCATTTTTCATCATTGGTGTCTTGATATTTAGGCACCCATTTCTATGTGGTTACTGTACTATTTATAGAAGTATGTCCAATAAAGATACTGTTAACACTGGTGCAAAATAGAAACCCAACAAATAGATTGGTACAAATATTCTAAAATTACTCTCCAGAAGGGAAAGCAAATGCTCTTGCCGCAAAAAAAAACAAGCCAAGCTAATTTGAATTCAGGAGAAACAGTGGATATTTATGATGAATTTTTAACGAACCACTACTCACTCAAAGATTAATTAAGAAAAATTATTCTGAATAAGAAACAAATGTGTGAAAATGACAATCTGTTCCTAGATAAAGCTAAGGCAGAAAGGAGCAAGGAAGTTAATTAATTAAATCTCTTGTTATAAATAATTCATTGAGTCTTTTTTCTTTCTTTTTTTTTTTTTTTTTAATAGTACATATTAGTATGCCTAAGGGTATTTTAAATAGTATGATTACTAATAGTATCTCTTGCTTTGGTGAACCCCTCAATCCCATTTACAACAAGGGCCAACTAGTTTCAGGCAGGCAGAAATTATTTTGTTTCCCTTTCTTGGACAGATTTACATTTGTATGTCTTTATAGGATAAAGAGATTCTAGGACAGTTTTCAGTTTGTCTGTGCTGACATGGGAATAGATATTGTCCCTAGAACATATATCCTTTCCCTCATGCTCTGAGACTGGATTTTATTTTTTGCAATAAATGGAGGATTTATTATCTAGTGGGGAAAGACATGAGATTGAAGTTTTCAGATATTTCAGACTGTGAAATTTGAGTTAAATGGGAAATGTTTTTGCCTTTAATTGTGTACTTTACTTGTACTAAAATACTGGAAAGAATTAAAAAACTTATAAAACGTATAAAAAATAATAAACCTCTAAAATAATCATATTGTTTCTCTTCCTTCACACTTCTTTTGAGTGAGGAGAAAGGGAAGGAAGACAGTAGAAAGAGGAACTGTGAGGGTCTGAATGATACAAAACTTATTAGGGTCATAAAATTAAATTTTTGAAAACAGTAAGTTATTTAATTTCTTTATGGAAGAGAAACACATGAATATATTTCTGTTTGAACTTCTGAAAATGTAAATAAATATACCAGTCATGGTTTAATGTGCAAAGCAAATGCATACACAGTACATTCTAGTCTCCCATTGAAAGATTTATTTGAAGTTAATATGTCCAGTAAGCAGATGAAAATTTAGTGTGGAAAGCTGGGAAAGGTTTCAGAAGGAGGAGGGAGTATGGACAGGAAGCAAGAAGATATAATACTGACTAAATTATTGTTTGTATTTCTCTTTTTAAAAATCTCATATTTAAGAGGCCGTTCTGAGTTACCTGGATCTTGAATAGAAACTGCTAAAACACACATTCTTTATGAAAACCATTTTGAATGGATATTTTTCATCTCTTTTGATTGCTGCTGCAGGTCTTCTGGAACACATATGGACTTGAGCCAGATGTAACTTAATTATTATTCTCCAAATTAAAATTAAACTGTTCTGATGAATATTTTCATTCTTGGATGGTCATAGCTGTATTTTCACTATGAAATACTGATGTCAAATATGCTAAAATGATTTCAGAAGCTGTGAAGTTCATTCTGTATAACGTGTGGTGTGTTACAATGGGTTTTTATGGATATATGAAGTCATTCTCATTGGATTGCTTTTTAGTGAGAAGAGGACATTTGGATGTAAGATGTGATATTAGAATGTAAATTATCTGAATACCTAGCACAAAACATTATTTGTTGCTGCAAGTAAGTCTGGTAAAAGTTTATCAATGGAATATAATGGGACTATACACAGCACATGGAAGATGATAAAATATATAACTAGGCCATGGAATTCCAGCCACCCATCAGTTCTGGATAACTGCATTTTAGCTAGGATTACTGCTTCTGCCTAACCAATAGAAAAGTTCTACAGTTCATCTAATATATATTGGAAATTATGAAAATCTAGAGATGCAACAAATTATGCAACAACTATTTTAGTAAATTACACTGATTGCTAGCAATAAAAGAGAAAGCTTTTGTATTTTTCTTTTTATTTTTAATCAGAGGTAGCATTTTCTAGTGGGAGGATTTATATTTATTGCAAATACATATTTCTAAATGTTTCTTGTATCTCATTACTGAAGGTTAGTCAATCTCTTTGAGACAAATGCAGCTTAAAAGCAAAAAAAGAGAACACTGCAATATATGAACATGTGTCTGACTGTTGCTATTTTGCATGTTTCTTTCTTCGTTGTGATTTGTATTTAAAATCTGGTGCAGCCATTGCTCAAATGTGTCATGAAATAGGATCCAATTTGCCCTCACACTCTCTTCCAGAGATTTTTGCCCACCTTTTTTGTGCCAAAAAATGCTCAAACCCTGTAGGTTTGGCATCAGTAAGGATACTACAACGTAGCAAAACATCCTCAGAAAAGTTGTGTTGGCATTCAGCAGCCTTGGAGATCAAATGAGTGTATCAAATTTTCTCCAGGGATTTTGGCAGTGTTTCTTTGCTGGCCAGATTCAGATGTGTGATTGCTCTTGAAGCTCAACTTATATTGTTCAAAAATGAGCTTACATGGCACATGGAGGCCACAACTTATGTGGAGGTTAAATGACTTTCAGAGATATGATCTTTCAGAGATCATAAGATATGATCTTTTGACAACTATAAGACCCTTATACTCATAAAATCTCTGGAAAGAGAGTAGCTAAGCTGTAATGTCTGAAATCACAGAGATGACTGCATCGGTAATCATGTAAAAATTGTCTTACTAGACTTTTGCAATTACAGTGTGATTGTGGTATGCTTGAGTGCAGAGATCAGAGATGAATTAGCTCTAGAGATGGAGTGAGGGTCTTTGTGAGAAACGTTTGGCCTTGCTGCTGCTCCTTTATAACTTTTGTGACAACATAAAGGAGTATGTCCAAATGCAGATGATACAGAGGCAGTACAGAGGTGGAGAAAAAGACACATCTTCATATTTTTCCTGTGTTTCCCTTGAGAGAAAATACAGACATTATAGAAGTCGATTGATCAACTTGTGAAGATTGTTTTGCCTATCCTGATATGTGCATTTCTGCAGTGACATTTTATTCTGATAATTGAAGCTGACGTAATTGAAACCAGTACTAGGAAGTGAAAAATCCTTTAGGAAAATAATTCTTGTTCCTTTTCCACTTTACTTCATAATGGAATAAACAGGAGAATTCACCTGTTTGTGAATTTCCTTACCTAACAGGTACAAAACACAAGTGTGCCAAGAACTTTTAAGCAGAACTGGAAGTCATATAGTGATGTTGATGATCAGTAAAAAGAACACGAGCCTCTTTAAACTCTTGTACCTATTTTAGTCAGCAAGTTTAGAAGATATTACTACAAAAAATGGCTGAAGATATTTTTCACTTTCTTCCCCCTAGAGTTTACTTATTTCCTAAGTTTTCTTTAAGATATTGAAAAGCAGACTGATAGCCAATTGATCCTGCAAAACAATTAAGTCTTTGACATAGCTCTGACACAATATTCATCAGAGAGATACATATTAGTTCTTTACAGAAGTAGTTATTGCAGGTATTAAGAAGCTATATTACACAGGCTAAAGCTTAACTTCCTCAGCAGTCCATTACAGTTTCCTGTCAAACAAAATGTACCTTCAGAAAATGTCCATTGAATTTATAGTTATCGACTGTTATACTTAAAAATTTGCCTAATGATCTGAGTCCTTTCCCTAAAAATTTGACAGGAAGATTTGTCCTTGATTTATTAAAGACAGATTCTTCATACTCATAAAAATGAATGTAATTTTCCTATGCTTTTATAACAGTGTTTAATTATGAATATAACAATTTAAGTCATGCACTTTTTCTGATCAATGTAGATAGAAGAATAACAAAAGTACCTATCACAAAAGCTGTATTTCCAAGGGTGGAGCTCATGTGTTTTGAAGGGACAGAACTAATGCTTTCATTGCTTATGGCAAAAAGGGTCTGTTTTTAAATTTTACTTTTCTATTTTGATCATAGTCTGTGTATAAGGGTTTTACCATTTCCAGTGAAGATCCATTCCTGGGCTTTCTAGATGTCTGCCTTCTTTCGTGTGCTGCTTTTAGTGAGTTTAGTGTTTTTCCATGAACAGGTAATAATACTAATTTCTATGGTCTTCGTACCTTTTTGTGGCAGTATGAACTTGCCTTAGTAAAAGATGTTAAAGTTCCCATAGACTACTGCAGAGTGCCTTTAATATAAACCCCAAAGTTTTTAATTGTCTGAATATCTGGACAGATTTTATCTGTTGTTGTTGGGGGATGATTATAAAAGGAATTTAAATTTATTTCTTCCTCTTTTTTTTTTAAGTTCAAATGTAATTACAGGACCTACATGTTTGTAATAAGCTCCATATGTCTATGCAACTGATTGTGTTCAAAAATACTCATTCAAATATATTCCTTGTGCACATATTTGCTGTATTATGGAGTAAAATTCTCAGGAACCAGAAAAACAGAAAGCTTCTTAATAATAAAATAATTTTCATTACTATGACTTAAAAGTAATTTTTTCACTGAGATTAAGAAAGATGTTTGTGTGTGCGCTTTCAAGTCTTTAAAAGTTTAGTGCCTAGAGATAGAAATTAGACACAGTTAACAGCTTGAAAAGTAAATCAAATTTATGTCTTAAATATAAATTCTTCAAAAAGGGAAGGAGGGCAGAAAAAGTTGTTTAGTGAAATACAAATCCCTTCAGCTCAGTATCTGAAATTTATATGGATCTTTTAAATATTTATAAATCCATTTAAAAATCTATTACAAGCTCCATTTTTATTTAATAAAAATATCACGTCCCCCTATTTTCTTTTTTTTTTTTTTCCGAAGAGCTTTTTACACAAATCTCAATTCAAAATTTACATAAAACTATACTGGACATTTCAAATGTATTTGAAAGACTTTGTCTCTGCAAAATCTATTTTTTTTTTCTTGAGTGTTTTTACTTCATTTACTGAGGTGCCATTTTGCTATCTCGTTTGTTTATTTCTTCTGGTTTCTGTTATTCTTGATCACTATTTTGGGGAAAAATATTCACCAAAAGTATGTTCTCTTACTAGAAATTCTAGCTGAAAATCATGATTTTATATGGGAGGTGTTTATAACTCTATTTCAAATCTCTGAATGTATTACAGTTGGACTTAATACATCAAATCCCTATACTTTTCCAGAATTTAAAGTAATTTATTTCTTCACCTTTTTCTTGAAGTTCAAGTGTAAGTAAAGGACCTACTCTGAAAGAAGCACAGTTCTTGGACACAGTGTGTCTGTCTATATCTATCTATCTAGATATAAATGATATAGATGTAGACAGATAAAGATGGATGTAGATAGGTATAGGTATAGGTATAGGTGATATAGATGAAGATATTTCACAGTGGGCATAGATCAATCTGAGCATATTGCTCTCCTGAAGGTTTTACAATCTGAACAGAGGAGACAGGGTGGGAGAATAAAAGAACAGTTATTATCTCATATTTGTAGTTACTAAAGTGATGCAGAAAAAATTTTGCTACAAGAAATTGCCAGTAGGAATCCTGGAGGAGAGCTTGATCTCCTGGATACCATTGTGCTTACTGCCTTCTTTTCAACTGGTACATTAATTCAGTCTTTGTGATAATGCAGCCATAGAACTGTTTCAAAATATGCAGCAATACCTGCTGATCTACAATGACTGTGTAAATCCATCACTATTACCAGATTATTCTTCTTGAAAGGCAGTGCCCAATTACGAATGATTTCTTACAAATGAAAGCATCACCTATGGATTTTTGTTGTTTTAAATGAACAAAAAATGTCATTTTTATTGCTGCATAGTACACACAAAATCTACTTTTGTTGGCCAAGAATAGGCCATTCCCTGCAGCATTTAAGAAGTCTTCTAACATGAACAGGAGAGTGATAAGCATATGTACCATAAAGTTGATCACGTATGTGTTGAAAATGTCTATCAAATTCACAAATTAGTCTCACATGATCTTCTCATGTTCATTATCATCCACTACAGTACTATGCTTGTATTGATGGAATAGAAGTGAACAGTTTTCCCAAATAAATTCATCAAATCTTTGATTTGATACAGCTTGTTTTGAAAGACAGTGCTTTTGGCATTGTGAGGAAAAAAAATAAAATAGGTCACAGCTCATTTAAATTCCAAAATGCAGTTAACTACTATTTCAAAGCCTGTAGCAACAACTTTGGAGATGAAACATTAAAAAAGACAGCAAGTTTACCATTATGTAAGTGTAAGACAGGCACAAGCAGTTAGATTGAAAATATATTTAATGCTGGTAGTAGTTAAAAATTATCTCAATTATGTTTCACTTTTCCTTTAAAATTTCCTGCAGACAAATGTGAAAAAGATAAAGTCTAGAGCACAATTGAAAGAGAGAAAAATTCAATTTTTGTCCAGTTTGAAATGGGAAATACTAATTTAAAGTTCTGTCAGATCCACTACTGCAGATTCAGCTGAAGGATGTTTCCTTGCCCTTCTGCCAGAGATCACCACCATCTCAGTAGCTACAGCAGGACAGATTGCTTGTCAGCTGCTGCACTTTGACATATTAATAAATAGTTCCTTTTATTAGGAACTGGAGTGTCACAGCCAGACTGTGAACCAAAGCAACTGTAAGAACACGCAGTCTGTTCTGTGATGTCTCTACAGGGCAGAGAGATAAATCCAAATAGGTTAGGGTGATATTGTATTAAAGCACTTTCAGAAGATAAACCTATCAAAGATTGTCAGGTTATCAATTTTCCTTCCTCTGTCATGGATTCAGCTGCAGTTTTCTTAGATTCAAGTTTATCTGAATTCCTATTCAATCAGTGCCTATAACAAAAATATATATGCTTTGTTGCTTAAAAAAATCAACTTTCTTGATCAACAATCAACAATCTTACTGTGTGATTCAGTAACTCATCTTCATTTGATCACAGTATATGTTTTTTTCCTCCATTATACTTTGCAGAAAATGTGATCAACACAACTTACTTGGAGTTATAGACATGAGCCTTTGATCGTGCTGCTACAACTTTTGATTTCTTCTGCACACTCAGGTTCCCAACTGTTCTTCATATGATGAAGAGTGGTCTTAGTGCAAATTTCAATGATGCTTCATGACAATTAGAGTAATGATTTGGGAGGTACATCTGAAGTTTATATAAATTCATTAAATATATAAGAATATTTGCAGTTGCCTTTCACATCCTTGCCATTCTCAAGTCCACTGCTGCAAATCTAGGTGATGTTTCTTCATTTCACATTGGTAGCCTGTCCCCTTTTTTACCTTCCATATAGGATATTTTTATTTTTTAGTTCAGTCAGCAATTCCTTATTTAACCAGTTTGGCCACCTGCCATGCCTATTCAGCTTCTTGCACACTGGAATAGACCTGATTTTTTGTTTCTAGATGTTATAGTACACATAAGAACCTGGAGAGAGGCTGGAGACTGCAGCATGAACTATATTAAAAAAAACCCCACCATTCTCAAAAAAAAAAAGTTGGAAGTCCACAGAGACTTGTCTATATCTGCATTTTTTAACGGAATTTCGGATTACAGATATTCTGGAGAAACAAATAAAACTAGTGACTTAGATTGGTTCATACATCTATTAGTTGCCTTCACCTTAATCCATTAATGAAGGAGAGAGTACCATAATTCTTTGATAGCTGACTTTGATAACATGATTATTTAATCAGCTTGAAGCACTGGTAGATTATGAACTATCTGAATGAGGAGTGATACTTAATTGTTTATTGCTGAAAAATTACTAGATAATGTGTAGTCTGCCAAGGTGACATATGTCTCAGAGCTCCATGCATAATGTAATTATGTGGAGAATCATAAAAACCTATAAATCATTACTTGATTGTTTTGCTTGAATGTGCAGAATAATTCAACCCTAGTCTGTAAAGTCTGGTCCTGTTGTTTCACAACTCTAAGCAAGTGGTTTTGAATAAAAGATGCAGAAGGCTGAACAAGGGGTAAATCAAAAAATGGTATATTACCTTTCAATAAAGCAGCTATGAACAGAGCTATGAACAGTATGAATTTGCTCTTCTATTCTTGTCATAGGATTTCCCTTAAATCACCTTAACTACAAACATATATAACTTCTCCCCATGTAGTCCAGTGAACACCATTACCAGGAGAATGTGCCAGGCTTTACACTGTGCAGTGCAGAATCTAAGCACTTGCCTTTGGCAGTAGTATTTACATTCATTCATTTGTGTCTATTCTCTATTCTCATTTCCTAATGCTTTATCAAGTACTTATCTCTGAATTCTGGATATCTCTAAAAATTAAAATATAATATTTAAAATCTAGAGAGAAAATCCAAGGAGATTTAGGAGGTTTTAACAAATTAAAGTTGGTCTTATTTGGAAATGTCCTGCAGTTTCCATAGCATTTAGATTAGGAAGATAATTTTGTTCATTGGCTGTGTCTAGATTATTTTTGAATCTACAACAAGCAATTGCTTAGGTGGGGTATAGGTTCAGACCTTTTCACATCAAGTTTTATGTGACTTCAGTCTCAAATCCTATAAATCATCATACCTCTAAAGATTACAATGTTCTAGATTATTATGTAAGTTCATGTATTACTTTGCAGTGTAATGATATATGTTTGGTGATATTAGTACATCATCATGATGTAGGAATGCGTGAGAATTTCAAATGGAAAAAGTGCTTCATCCTGTTACTGAAACTATATCCTAGCACTGCATCATATATTGTCCTTTTTGACTGTGTGTTTCAATTGCTTGCCTAAAATTTTGGGCAGATACCTATCTACCATGAGAGAGAAATATTTTTAAGAAGTTTAGTCTCACATTATCAGAACTTTTGCTGCAATTTCTTGGACAAAATGACTGAACAATGAGACATTTTCATGTAGTCTTTTTATTCAAAGTAGTTGACTGGAAAGATTGATGAAAACTTGTTAAGTGAGAGTCAGTGGAAGAGAAAGACCCTTCTGAAAAAACATCCAAACTCTTCCATAGGATTTCATTGCTGAAAAATGGAGATTACAATGCTCTTAGGTCTCCTATGTTGGGGTGTATGTTGTTCAAACACATGTAATCCCTACCTCAATGAAGAAAACATACATCCCTATTGTTATCACCATGCAGTATCACTTTCAAATTAGGTTTATACCTTGTGATTTAATAATGAGATAGTCTGGTCTTCAATTAACTGGCCACCTATTAACTGAAGAACAGTTACTCAGCAATAGATGGGTTTTTAGTTTTTACAAATGTTCTTATGAAAAAGTCTTTATGCTACTGTCCTGTAACACATCATGTTCCTTTTGATACAAATCCACAAATAAAAACTATCAAATAGTATGCATTTTAGCATTTTTGCATTTCAGCTACTGTAACTGAAAATGGATGGATCTATTCTACATGAAGACATAGCTTTAATAAATATTCTGTGGAATAACATTAAGTTCTTAATACAGAACAATTAAGATACATTAAAAAAGAATTTTTTCAGAAAAAGAAGTAAGCATCATTGCTTGCTAATAATTATATCACTGTGTAGATAGTTCTCAGCATGCCTAGCAGCTTTGTAGTTTCTAACACTGGCAGCATTGGAAAGGAGGTTAAACTGTTTTAAAAGTGCACCCTATTCCTGGATACTCTGTTTGAAACTTACCTTTAAAAGAACAGGATCTATATAGGGATACAGAGAGATTCTTTAAACTCCCACATGTGAGCACTGTTTCCAAGTTCCTTTTGAGAAATCTCTGGAAACTCTTGGTCTCAATGTCAAGGGGACTTTAGAGATTTCTTTGGGTAATGTGTTTTTTTTTCCATTTCCCAGCTCCTCTAGTGTAAGTTTGCACAGCGTAGTCATAGAACATCTTCTATCAACAGATTAAGGTAACTGGTTTCTGTTGTGCTTGTTTCTATCTATAGCATCAGATTATAGAAATTTGCCAAATATATTCATATTACAAACTAATGGTTTAAAGTTGTTCTCACAACAGCACCTATTTCCAAAAGTTTCTTAATCTTAACCAGTCAGGATTCATTAATAGAGATTTTACAAATTATGATAAAGTGATCTCAGATATAAAAATATGTATACTAAAAAATGCATAAGTAAAAATTAATCTTTAGGGATGAATAGCAATAGTATTTAATAAGATTTGTTTAATTTTTTATATGTGCACTATAAATTATCATTCTAGATATTTTATATTCCCTCTATCTATTATAATTTTATATATATAAATTTAAACTATATTTGACTAAGCTGTACAGTCTCAAATTTCATTAGAAACATTAGGGAAATGATTGTAAGAAGTAACACCTTTTTATTCAGTAGGTATTTTCCCTCTGGGGGAATTTCTGAGCTTTATCTCTGAGTAACTGAATTCTGTAATAGGTTCTCTGAGTTTGAGGGAAAGTATGTCTCTCGGGCTATTAACAAGAAGAAAACACCACAGTACTTGTTACCGTATGTCAATGACATAACCCCTGCAGTGAGCTGTACATATCCATACTGAATAACTAGTAAGCAAACTCTGTACAGAGATCTACAACAATTTTTCTTCTTCTTTTTTCTTTTTTTTTTTTTTGCTCTCATAGGATAGAAGTTTGGCCCATAATATGCATTTTCTGTCTTAAAAGATAAATATTCTGAGCATGTATTTGACATATTATTTTCTTAATTTTAGGAAGGTGAGGCAGTTCTTCTACGGAAAGAAACAAGGATTCTGGGCAACAATTTAAGAACTTGCTAGGAGCAGTCCAGTTAAAGCAAAGCCTGTTTAGTGAGTGGGAAAAGGTACTACATTGCTATAAAAAATTTTACACCCACATTTTCCAGCAGCAGTTCAGATGAAAAATAGTCCAGCTTTTCAAGTACTCTGATGGGGAAAGTGCTGACTGAGTCTTCCACCAATTCATTTCTCTGTACTCTTACACCACTAGGTGCAAAAAGCTGTTATCATAAATTTTTAAAGTTAATACTATCACAAGAATAATAAAGACACTGTGTTATTACATACTACAGGGAGGGGACTAACCACCTGAACTACGTGAAGCATAAAAGCTTCTTTAGGACTATTCCAACAAGAAGAGTGTAGTTCCACTACTGTATCATTCTCTCCAAAACAATTGGTTCTGTTATAAATGAAGCATCTGCAACCATTTTTCCTCAGGAACTCATCAATGATGAGGGCATTATGTTCCTGTGGCAGTGAACGTTAAAAATATCACTGTGTGGGTGGTACTTTGGCATGTTACTTTTACAATTCTTACAAGCCCTTCTGATTAAAAAAAAACAACAAAACTTAGAGTGAAAGTAAATAATAAGTAATTTTCTGTTTACAAGTACAAATTTCACTCTTAAGAAATCATATATTTCAGATCAATATAAACTGCATTAACCTACTCTAATTCTGTTTATATACTTTGCTTCATGATTAATCTACAATTGATTTAAAGATTAATCAGAACATAGTCAGGATATGAAATGCTGCAGCAAAAAGGTTCAATTCTCATTTTGTATCTTTGAGTGTGTAGACTACAAGTATTGCCTAGGGCAAAGTTCCTAACAGGTTGTAAAATGCTTATATGGCTCTTGGAAAGCATGTTTTCGATGTTTATATCTCTCTGTGTGTCTGTGTCTGTTGAAGTACAAACATATTTCAAGCACAGTATTGCTCTATATCCCTCTTTCCTCTAAATGGAATGATCTGTTGCTATGACCACTGTTGCGATGAGTCAACATCTATTTAAGTCTAGTAAGTTAGCAACATGCAGTCAATCACTGGATTTCATTGGCTGAATATTCCCACGGGCTTTCCAATTAATAGAGTATTCCTCTCCATATAATTTTTTCAGCCACAAAATGCTAATTTGGATCATTCTGTCTCTATCTCATTCTTTCTTAAAGAGATTAATTACCTCCTCTAATGTCAGGGATGTTGTTAAATAAAGAGCCCATATGAATATTTGAGTTGGTGAAATATAGGTATAAAATTCTATTTTTAAGAAAAACACACTGTGAAAGCAAGTGCAGATCAGCTATGAAGTCTTTATCTCATGCCCAGAGAAATGAGCTTGAAACAGACATGATGCAGCTAAATCAACCAAACTCACTTCCAAGCAGCTCAATCAATAATCATTTAAGGACACTTGAGATTATTTAACCGACTCTCCAGCAATATACCAGAGAAAATTTAATGTTATTTTAATTAAATATAGTGGTGCAGTCATACAGACAAGGAAACAGCGTTCGTATAGAGGCCAAAAGATCTTTTTACCTCAATCACCATGGATCTCTTATTAACTCATTCCACACTTCTCACCAAAGTCTGCCAACATGTTATCAGACTCAGCTGAGAGAGAGAAGTCCCCAGAAAATTTCATCTGAATTCAAATGAGTCACCATCAAACTGATGGAATTGTAAAGTGGCTTCTTTTAGGACAGATGAGCTGTATTTAGAGTGCAATCTATGGACACATCTTAGTACCTAGGCCCATGTAAGTGATCCAGGAATATTTTAATTCAGTATCAGAATGAGATCAGATGCACAAAAGTTCCCATCCATACATTCTTTTCCCTGGCAGTAAAAGCACTCTGTGTGAATTCTAAGAGAATCACAGCAAGCTGCAGCTAAATCGCTTAGTGTGATGCATCTCTTGCATGGCCAGAGAATCTTTTGAAGATTCCTAACCTCTTTGTCCTAATGTTCAGCATTGGCAACCTTAATTTAAAAAAGCAATTATAGGTTTTACATTGATCAGTTATGCCCAGTATTGTTATGTACAGCATTGAAAATGCAGTAATCTACTTCACAGAAAATCAAATCAATTCAATGTGTCTTAAAATGGCCAATGGAGACATCACTAAAATGAGAAAGCAGTCTTATTTAAAAATGTAGACCCGAGGTCTTACCCGTCTGTTTTTAAATCATTCTTGACTTTTTCTTCTTATCGCTGGGGAACTAGATGACCTTTAAGGCCCTTTCCCATGCAAACTTTTCTGTGATCCTGTGATTAACTTCATGGCCCTCTTCTGGATGTGCTCCAACAGGTCCATGTCTTTCTTGTGCTGAGGAGCCCAGAGCTGGAGGCACCACTCAAGGTGGGGTTTCACCTCTCTTGTCTTGCTGGTCACATATATGTTGATGCAGCCCAGAATATGATTGTCCTTCTGGGCCGTGAGCTGGCTGGACATTGCTGGCTAATGTCCAACAAATTAAACTGGCCAGGTGCACAGCGGAATCACACATCTGATAACTTAAATCAGATTTACATATTATGGATTTTTAAGTGGATAAAAATCAAAATGTATGTAGTCATGAATAACAAAAGGTTGATTCCAGCCCATGACAATATTCAAGCAAATTATTCACAAAGATTTTCTGTACACAGAATTACTTTTTACTTCTCCTAAGACATCAGCTGTCCTGGACAAAAAATGAAGACTTCAAGAGAATGACAAAGTATTCCAGCTTCCATCGGAGTAAAAGGTAGCCTTTGGAGTCAGAGAATATAAGTGAGAAAACACTTCACTGGAAGTGTGAATCCCCCAAGTCCAGCAAAGTGATAGAGTCATTTAAATGTGGCTGCTACACCAAGGGTGGAAAAAGCAGAGTGAACTGCCCAAATACTGTTTCCTACAATAATACATTAGACTATGTCTTCTTCTGTCTGTATATGAAACTAACTGAGAATGTCAGTATTTTTTTTTTAAACTGCTTAATTGCTTGGGTGCACTGACATATCAAGTCTCCCTATTTCTTCCTTTTCTTTTTCCCCTCTTCATGTCTGAATTCCACACTTGGCTGCATGGTTCTTTTGTTCTGAGGCTTAACAATTATTTAACTACTTCGATAGGATGTTCTAACATCGTGGTTGAAGAAAAATTTTACAGTCTTCTAGCACTGTGAGACATTATAGAACATAAACATAAACTAGAAAACCACTAACCTTTATAATGAGATGAATTTCCAAATAATTTGTAGATTTATTTGTTTTATTTGTCTTATGGACAGGATTATGCAAGCCATGATTTAAAACAAGTTAACTCTTTTAATCAAGGCAGATGAAAATTGAAGGCTTTTCCAAGTGTCTTTTAAATACAAGGATGTATGAGCATTCAAATAACATAATATGCAGCTGCTAATCAGCAACTTCTTTTCAGGTCTTCTTATTTCCTCTGTGGATGACATAGCCCTAGACTAACTATTTACACATAAAAAATTTGGATAAATGGCTCTTGGATTTGCAGCTGACTACAAACTAGATGCTAGGCTATCATATCTACTTAATTACTATGAAAAAAAAGGAGTTAATATTAATGGAGTCAAAAATTCCAACTCCTCAAATTCCAAAAGAGGAAACAAACACGGGACATAATATTGGCTACTGAAACTAGCAGTTAGAAAATGCTGGTTTAATTCTCACCTCTGCCATAAACTAAGCAAGCCATTTACACACATAGTGCCCCAGTTTCTCTGACTGTAAAAATCTGGATAATCTCATGTATACACTCCAGTAATTTCAGATCCCAAACATGAAAGAAATGTCAGAGAAGTGTGAAGAATATTTTTTTGGGAGAAAGCAATATTTGCCCAGAGTCAGAATCTGAATTTCCAGTCCAGTATGTTGGCTCCTAAGTGTGACAATCACCCCATCATCTGTTAATACACACACTACCATGCTGTTTCTAAAAAATAACTAGTACTGGATGCTTAAAAACAGTAGATTTAAGAAACACCAGATATCAGCAAGGGGGAAAAAATGTCTATGAGTAAAGTTTCTTGCTAATTCCCAGCCTTTCTTTCTTTCAGAGATTTTTTTTTTTCCCTGAAAAAAGTGGGTCTGGGTTCCATTCCATTTAAGTTAGTTGATGTAATCTCATGTTCATTTTCATGTTAATACATGTGCATTTAACAATGGAAATGAAAATGAAAAGAAATGAAAGCAACATATTTTATCTATGCCTTTGTCTCTTCCCCTTATTTAAGTTTATACTCCCTATATTAGATGAAAAAACATATTTGAAAGACCTTCCTCAACATTTTGTGAAGCTTCACATTTTCAAAGCATCAGTCACTGATGGCCCTCTATAAAACATAGAAATTTCCCAAGGTGGAATAATTTGCAGATTGCATTTGCAAATCCTAGCTGCAAAACATTCCTTTCTAGTCTTCTTGGCATTATATCCACATAATTATCAATGACAGAACCTGACACTGTCTCACTCCAAATACAGTTCTGTACTGAGTTATTCAATCATATTTGGTGATCATAGTCTTTTTTCAAGGATTGATAACAGTAAAGGGGGTAAAAAAGAAGAAAATCATCTTTCTTTTACAGTTGTTTTTAAATACAGTTTGAAGATTTAATGGAAAATACTTGCAGTTCAATAAGCAAAACTTGAAATGAAAAATTAATTAAACTTTCCTTGAGATTTTCAGGGATATTACTTTTCATTTTGTATTTTTCATTTAAAAAAAAGGTGTTTGAAATTCTTGCATTGATACACTATATCTCATAGTTCTTTAATATTTGTACCTCAAAGTGCTCAGAAATCATGAAACAACTTTTCAAAATTAAGGAAACTTACTGCAATGACATGAACTCTAAATGAAATAATAAATTGTGAGTTTATTTCTTTCACTTTTTGATTTTGGAGCACTTAGAATAAGTCACAAAATGATTCTCACCTATTATTCCCAGTAATGGATTAATTTTCCACCTTTTCCCCTCATTTATGAGTCCAGAATTGCTTTTTTAATATGAAAATATTTTTCCATATTTAACAGTTCTAGAAACAAAGAGATAAGCTGTACAAACCACAAAGCACAGTATGGTCTTCAGTACACATTATGTTTCCAGAACTCCAATACTCTCTCATATGAAAGGAGAAGAGCATAGATTCTTCTATGGAAATAAGAGAAAGCCAGTAAGAATTATTTAAGTCATCACAATTCAGGCATCTATTGAGTCCTCAAGGTCACTCAGAGTCCCAGGTGCTATTCTTTCAGTGATTACACTGTTCGTCACAGAGGATTTTCAAAAGAATAATCATGGAGGGTGTTAGTGGCTTCGGGGATCTATATCTTCATTTTGCCTTAAAATGACAACCATCTGAGAAAGTGTTGGCACATACCCTGCTGTCAGTGATTAGTATAAACATTAAGATATATGTGGGAAGAGTGTGGGATACACTTTCTTATCCTCAGGAAAATGAGGGGTTGATTTCAGTGTGGAGTGTTTTAACCAATCTTAAACCAGGATAATATTTAATCCTAAAGATTTCAAACTTGTAATTGTTTGCTTGTAATTGTTTTTCCTATAGATTTCAAACTTGTTATTGTCTTTCAACTGGAAATATCAAAATAATGTAAATATGATACTGGTTGTAAAAATCTTCTCTTCCAGAACACATCACCCCATAAACCTGTGTGTGAAAGAAGAGAGCCTTTAAAAAAAAGCTAACTCCAAACAAAACCCACCCCCAAAACAAACTAAAACAAAACTCTCTCTGCCTCTTTATCACATGATATATTGTAATGTTGTTTATTAGAAATTGCTGCATGAAGCTAATTTAAATTTTTGAGATGACCAGCCTCTCTTTATGGCAGCAGGACTTTCAGTTATATGTAGAACTATCTAAAACCTGCAGCTGGAATTTGAGAAATTCTAAACTGATCACTATGGGATAGAATTGATACTTTCCTTTATACACTCCAAAAAAANAAAAAAAAAAAAAAGAATCAACTAATGTCTCAGACTAGAACATTCTCTACATAATAAAAGATCCAAGGGCTATAATCTGAAAAAAGGTATGTTTACCACAATGCAGAGACTTTAAATTTGTAATTCTGAAGTTCCTGCTTCTTCAAGTAGAATCCAGACTAGTGTGTGAGGGATAAAACCCCTCAGCATGATGCCTGAAGAAAATTAAATGGACTGGACTGTCTAAGTATTGAGTATCTTGAGACAGAAAAGCTGAAATAAGCTTCTACAAATTTTCTCTTTAGAATTAGGGTCCTTTATTTCACCAAGGTGAATACTTCCTTGCAGGGCTGTCTAAAGAAACTTCTTAAGACTAAGGTCTGTGACTTCTGTTGAAAAATGAAATGTGCTTTCTTTTCAGGAAACTGTTGAGAGAAAGAAAAGAGCCATAGAAAAACTTACAAGTCATGCTAAAGCTGGTGTGGTTTGAGCTTCCTTCTTTGGTTTATGCCACAGTCCAGGAGACTGCCATAGGTATTAAAAAACACATAACAGTTCTCCTGGCCCAAGTGGCTTTTCTTTGTATTAAATGGCTTCAGCAGGAGGAGTTTACTTTTTGATCAGGGAGGCAAGTGATTTAAAGTAACATCCCAGGGGAAAACTGAACCTTGGTCTTGTGGTCCCAGGTGAGAGCTGCAGTCACTAAGTTGCCAGCAGTTTAACATAAATCCTTTAAATTCCACGGGAAGTATTTTCCATCCTACAGCTACTACAACTACTAGTTCTACTCTCTGGTAGATAAGCATTGTCCCATTCAGTTTGCAGGTGTGGAATATATTTAGACACCATCGAGATGAGCTGCAGAGATAGGTTGGAAATATTAGGGTCATTTACAGTAGTGGAACACAGATGCCAAGGGAAACAGAGACATTATTTGAGTTTCTGGACCTCAATAATTAGTCAGAAATTAAGCAGAGAATTAAGAATCACAGTTCAGACTTTAGACATCTGCCAAAGTCCAAGGCTGCTTTTGATGATCTACCAAGCCTTTTATTTTCACTACCTATCTTAAAATTTGAGAGAGGAAAAGGCATTCAGGCAGAACATATGTCACTGGACAAATATCCAGTTTACTCTCTGCTGGTCTGTGTGGTGAGCTCTGTTAGCAGTTTGTGTGTATTACTGGGAACACATTTAGCCTTGCCACCGGCTGGATCTGGAGCTGTAGCAGTCTCATAAGAAGCTGGAACTGGCTCCTGAAGTCCATGAGATGATATCCTCTGACCACCAAAATCACACAAAACCAAACAGAATAATATAAATATTAAAAATCTGATAATGATAGGGTGTCCTTTTCTCAAAAAGAGAAACTCAACAAGGTGTTCTCAAGGTTGCAGGGAACTACCCACATTTTCAGTGTTTCAGGGAAATTAAATTGTTTCACAGATTACAGACTCTAGATATTTCAGATGAAGTCTTCAGACTCCGCATCTTCTGGCTAGGTTTTGTATGCTTTCCAAGGGTAAAAATCCTGTGAATCTATCTTGGATGTTTAGAGAAGAATTTATTGTGTCCATGTGTTGCACCCCAGAAAAAATGCATAAATCAGTCTGAAATGAACGTTAAGCATAACAAGAGTTGGCAGGATAGATTACTAGACTCTGTTTTCATGATATTCAGTAGCTATAGCCAGGAAAAGAGACTTGGTTCCTTGAAGTCTCTTCCACTAAAGAAAATGTCTGCCTACAGACATAACAGCTCCTATAAACATCATTATCCTCCCTGAGGAAACAATTAGTGGAATTTCTAGAACAAGCCATTCTTAATCTGTAAATGCGTCAGGGAACTAGATTTACTTGTGAAGAGAGTTTTACTCAACCTAGGACATTCAGATTGTACCCAGGGCATGGACCCAATATGTTTAATTTGATTTGTTTCCTCCTTGGTATTAATTCCTAGCTTGTTGCTACTTCTGGGCTCCTTTCTTTTTAGTTTCTCAAGCATCAAATAATCTAGAAGCAGTAACCGAGTTACTAAGAGCTTCTCTAAAATTAGCAGACTAACAGGATTGCATAAAGATACAGATTAATATAGATTTTTTAGCAAAATATGGGCTATGAATAGGAGTACTTCAGAAAGAAAAAAAAAATCAATTTTAAAAGAAGTTTATACAGACTGTGTTGGAGGCTAGAGTAGCTCAGAGACCCTTCCTAAAACAGGGCAAAGCAGGATAGCTAGTGCACACACACGATATAATGGTAATGGCAGAAAAGCATTAAGACAAGCCAAAGTACATAACATACGACTGATATCCCCCAGAGCAGACTGGGAATGTTGCTTTAAATGATTCCCTGATAGGCAATATTTGTTTGTGTAGAAAAAATTTTGTACACGTTTTTGCTGAACCACTTCTCTGTGTCTGGAAACAGATGGATGTCAAGTATTACCATTTATTGAACTGATTATAAATTTTCAGTTTGAAACCATTTAGCTATAAAAAGTGCTCCTCTCTTTAATGGCAAAGAGTCTCTTGAAAATTGTGGCTTACAATAATTTTCTCATGAGCTTTTTAGGATGACCTTTACTTCTAAATCACTGGTTTTTTGGGGGTTTTTTTGATAAAGAAGCATAGTGAGTCTTGAAAAGTATAATTCAGTAAAGGACTGAAGACTTTAGAGAACAGAAGACCCATTCTCTAAATGATGATTCTAAGGGTGTTTTAGAAAATTATAGTTTAATCTTGAACTGACTCAAAGAAAAAATTTTGGCTTTTTTTTTTCTTATATTCATTGAATATCATTTATTAATTTCTGAAATTTGCAGTTCCTTTTCCACATTTATTTTTGATTCCATTTAGCCCAACAACAAGTGCTAATAAAGTGGTTACCATCAGCATGAAAATTTCAGTATTTGTTAAATTTATCAGTACCTTTTGTAGGTTTAAAATTGGGTTGAAAAATAGCACTGTTTAATTATGATCTTGAAGGTACAAGCATCAACGCAATTGAAAAATACAGTTTTAAGATGAAGGACCAGCAATTAGTGGTGCCACTACCATCTAGTGGGGAATTTTTTTGCTGCACTGTGGCCACAGTGGTGCTACAGATTGGCAAAGGCAGGTAGGTACCTGCTGATAGACACCTGAATGAGTTCAAGCCTATTTGGTTGCAGAAAAGCAGATACATAAACATTCAAAGTTCCTCTTTTAGAATGTTTTGTGAGCACTTTCTTTTATTATATTAATTGATTTATAATCCCAGTGACCAAAACATTTTTGCTACATCATTGTATGTCTCCCCTTTGTGACTTCCTCATTTCTCCTTTATATTCATTCTGACTTAGCATAATGATGTCAATACATCATTTATTTTGTTTATTTTCATTAGAAGAATGTTATTTTGCACACTATTTCGGAACAGGAGGAAAAGAAAAAGCTACGGAAGTTATAACCTATGATCATACATCCTAAATCCTACTTGATGACGTCTATCAATAGCCTAAACTATGTCTTTTATACATAACTCAAAAATTTTCTTACATATAGAATAAAACAATATGACAAAAGTACTTCAATAATGTTTTTGAACGGAGTATATAACTCTCCTGACAGTATTTCAATAGGACTTTGGTGCTGCACAGAAAAGCAACTTGCCAATCAGCTGTCACAAACTATGAATAGAAATATGTGTATCTTCCAGCTCCACTACTGGACAAGCTGGCTTTGTTTGTTCCTGTCATAAAAAATCCATCAAAAAATGGCTTCAGATGAGAATCAGACTCAGGATAGAAATCGCATGACCTCATGAGGTTCTCTTACTGTACAGCACTGTCCATTCTCACCTTTAAAAAAGTAAGGCACCCACAGATTGCAATAGAAATTTTAAATCAGTTAAGATCAGTTCCTAACACCCTGTATCATTCTTTTGAATTTATTTTATTGATATTAACTACTAAACTCAGTTTTTAATTGAACAACTCTGGGCTTCAATAAAATAGAAAAAGTTGAAACAAAATAAAGAAAAAAGAAAAATTTTTCATCCTAATTTGGTGTTCAGGAAAAAAATATATATAAAATCTTCAAGCACAAAAATAATCCTTCTAAACATGGAATATTTCATATGTAGTCTGGACAGCATTTAGAAAGATTAAAATTGTTTGAATATATTTTAGTAGTTTTCCTTTTGAAAAGGAAACCTTTCTCATAATTTCCCATAAATTACACTTCCAACTCTTAGTGGTATTTATTATTGCCTTCTAAATATATTCTTTTTTTGGCTTTCTTTCTTAAAGCAAAATTAGGATAGCAAATCACTAACTTAACAGAGCATATACAAATTTTAGACTGAAGTTACAGTCTTGTTTAAAATGGTAATATCATGATTCCTGGCATAAGAATTTAATTAATCTCTCTAAAAAGTGACAGATTTCTTGTATTGTACATATATTTTTTAGAATGTATTTTTTGCATGGAAATCTTTCCAGTTATCAGCATGATATGAGTAAATGCAGGTTACAATAAAAATCAGGACCCTATTCTATAGGTGGACCAATTCCCCATTTATTTTAAATGTTGTGATTGAGAGTCTTATTCCAGGTTTTGTCATGGTACTGTCCTTGATTCCTGCACTGGACTTCTAGAAGTGACAGTAAGTCAATTAACAGTGTTGTGAATGCCATCTCTAGTGGTTGTCAGATAGGATGATGAACATTCACAAATAAATGTGTAAACCTTGCACCTGAAATAAAGTACTTCTCTTGAGAGACTTAGAAGAGTCCAAGTCTCTAAAGAGTCTAAGAAAGGGAAAATATTTAAAGCAAAGAAGAAACACGTAAAGGGCTGTTGAAGACCTCCAAAAACAGAGGTTAATTCAAGGAAGGAACAAAGGATTTTTTCCTGGCAGAGAGGAAATCTTTAGTTGCCACATCAGCTGAAGCTGAGAGGAACTTGCTGTACAGGTCAGAAAGGAGACTGTATTATCTGTCAGAGGTACCTAAATAAGGAAATTAAATCAGGTTCATGAGAGAAGACCATAAAAGGATGGTGTTCCATTTCTAGAATAACCAAGAGCACTGAGGACATCCAAGTAAACAGTTGCACTGCCAGATTTTCAGAAATTCAGTTGTGTCTCCTTGTACGGGTGTGTCAATTAAGAGCATGCACCTTCAGACTTTGGAGTCTACATCCGGTGGACTTCAGGGCTCAAGTGAGCCTCTCAGGTCCCAGCCTCCTAGACATGAGGCTGATGTGGCTCCATGTCCCCCAGCCAGTGTCAAACATTCCTGTTAGCACACCCACACTGCTAACACAGCTTGCCACACAGATCAACACAGAGAGAAAACAGTGCCTTGCAGGGCACCCACGCCCCCAGACACTGCACTCACATAAACTTGGACAGCAAGAACTGGATCCAGTTTCTCTGGCTGCTCAGTAATGAAGGCTGCTGGTGGATGAATAAAAGAGAAAAACTTAAAGCTCTGAGAGCACTGGTTAACAGTAGCCAAAACTCCTGTGTTCTGTTTGTCACAAGTCCAAGCCACAGGGCCACTACGGAGGAAGCTAAATACAGTCCAGCCAGCCTAAGTACAGCATCCCATAATAAGTCCTGCTTACTCTCATAGCCCCTTTAAGCCATAGCAGAAGCTTTAGCACCCCAAAATACTCTTCCTCCTGTATCAATTGTAAGTCCTATACCCCCTCAGGCAATCCCCCCTGGTAGCACAGATGTCCTTACGAAGAGAGAGAGTTCATCTGACTAATCCCGGTGGGGTTTCCACTGGGGTCAGTGGTCTAGTGAGCCTTCCCTGATGGTCTTTGGAGAAGCTGGTTCTACAATGTCATTTTGGTCATCAGGTCATCAGTGCCCATCAGTGCCTGTGCCTTTCCCACAGTCCTGGCAGGACAGGTGTGTTCCCTGTGATTAGCTTCTATTCACATAATCTAGCATATTTAAAATTAAATATTCCAAATACACTTAAAACATATGTTCTCACTTTATAATCACAATAATTGCTGTTTTGATCAGTTATAATTATCTTCATATTTTTTGACTAGCATTCTTACAAGTTAATGATACATAATATGGTATATCATAATTATTGAAAATAACACAATAAAATTATACAAACTTAAACATTTCAAGATTTCCAAATCAGAACATGTTTATATTTTTTACTGGAGTTTTTGAAAAATTATTTTTATTTTTCCAATTCTACATATCAAAATGGTTTTTGTGGCTTTCAGAGGGCTTTTTCATTTAAGTTTTTCAAAGCCTATAAAACATATCACTTAGAAGTTCAGACTCATTGTACACTATGTACTGCTATTTACTAAACAGTAAAAATTGCAACTCCCACATTTCACCTTTTTTAGAAAACTTTAAAAGGTAGTTTCATTGCAAATTATGAACATCAGGAACTTTTCAAAACCGATTCAGATAAAAAATGAAAATTAAATCTGATGAAGTATAATGTATTTTGTGACATAATTGTAAGGTAACCCTGACTAATTTCTTTGTCAAATCTTTAAAGTCAGAAAATGATATTATTTGCATATATTTACTAAAATTCCTTTACTTCCATACACAAATCTCCTCAAAATTAGTGTTCATGTTTTTCTACATGGCTTGTGTCATTGGCTTATCCTTCTACACTGCTTACAGATGAGTTTGAGTGTTTGCAATACAGAAAATGAATATGGCACAAAGTCAAATTATATTAAAGCTTCTACCACCAGAAGCTTTAAAAGCATTTCTGAACTGATGATGCAGCTTTTCAGTTTCTCCTTAGGTTTTGCCCATCTTACATCATGCTACAATGTAGAATGTACACTCACAATTTTAGCAACTTGATAAACTCTGTTTTTACTTCCTCCTTTGAGATTGATTGGATAAGGTTAATGCTATAATAGGATTATGTTAACACAAATGCTGTTCCAACAAGGCTGTGGACAAATTTGTTTGTAATGATACAGTACTTTTTCACTTAAATTACTTGTTTAGTTTTTCAGTTATCAAACACATCAATGAAACTGAAGTATACCTAGGATCTGATATTCAGCATTTAAATCACAGTACTTCCAACATCTTCCAGTCACCAGTCTTTTCTCTCGGGTAACAAGTGACAGGATGAGAGGAAATGGCCTCAAGTTGCACCACAGGAGGTTTATATTACATATTAGGAATAATTCTTCACTGAAAGAATTAGGCATTGGAACAGGCTGCCCATGGAAGTGGTGGATTCACCATTCCTGGAAAGGGGTGTGGCACTAGGAGATATGGTTTAGCTGTGAACATGGTGGTGCTAGGTCAGTCATTGGGCTTGAAATCTTAGAGATCTTTTCCAACCTTAGCAATACGATGACCCATTTTCTATTTTCATACCTTACAATTGCTTTCAATGCAATTATTAAGTTTTTTAACGTTTTCATAAGTTTTATTTTTATGTGGTAATTTCTCTTGAAGCTGTTTTACTTCTTCTACTCTATCTATATACAGTTTTTTTTCTTCACCAGACTTGTTTGCCAGTCTTTCCTCTCCTGTACTTTGGCACTTCAGGCTAAACATAACCACTATTCTGTCTGATGTATATTTTTTTGTCTTACGTATTTTCTTATTTAATTTCCACTGTCCAGTCTTTCTTTGTTACCCCAGTGTTCATTCATTGCTCTTTTAGTAGATTTGCTTTTTTTCACAGGGCATCATCCATGTCTCTTCAACTATATTTTTATTTTCCACAGGCATATGCAGACAGAAATATAGAGCTGTTTAAAGATATTTGATATATCAGTACAGATTAATTAGCTCAGGTATCCTGCATCAAGCAGTGCCTGAAATCTGCGTTTCTTTATGTAAAAAAATAAACATAATTTGTGTGTGTGTGTTTGCATGGTATTGAACAAACTTAAATTTAATTGTGATTAAAATACCACATATTTATTTACTTGAACTTTGCCAGTAGTTATGCCTACTGGTACCTTATTAGTCAAACAGCTGATTTTTAAGTATGGATGGGTTTACAGTGCTTTAGGGAATTAGAAATTTATCCTTGATTAAAGCTTTTATACATGACCATAACTGACATAATAGAAACTGGCATACTGCTGACTTAGTAATAGCAGAATATTTTCCGGATCACATTTATTCTTAATATTATACAGATTTGTAAAAATATTATTGAAATAGCTTCTTCTGTTCTTTATTCCCTAGGCAGTCATAAGCATTGATGCTGAAAGTACTGCTTCACTGGTGTTACTAGTAACAGGAAACATTTAAAAATTTCTGTGGCATTAAATTTTACTTTTTTTTCTGTTTCTTTCAGGCAGAATATGTTTTTCAAGTCTACCAGAAAGTCACAGATATACTATCTAGTTTGGTATACATTATTGGTGTTATGTTTCAATTTGAAATCCATATCACTTTTTAAATTTTCTAGGCTTGTTTCAACATACCTTAGTGATATAACTTAGTGACATTGTGTGGGTGAACTCTGTGATTGTCCATGAAAAATCTAGCCTGTGATACAGACACTACGTATTCAGATTACATGCTTTTTACCCCTCCACCACAGAGCTGCATCCACCCCATGTATTATTCATTCCTTTTTTATTTTTATTTATGAATGCTTTCTCACACACCACAGCAGTCCTACTTTCAATATCTAGGTTGCACAGTCATGAAACTTAGGTGTCCACACATTCATGAGTCATGTGCTACTAACAGATTTTGGGGGATGTACAGAAGACTATGAGCAATAGTTCTCTACATTTCTAACTATATTTTGAGATGACTCACTTTAATGAAAACTTTCACTTTGCTTTAATTTGGAGAAGTGGAGGAAACAGGAACAAACCTGTGACATTCAAAGCCCAAGAAATAGTAATGGCATTTGGTGGAAGAAGGAGACATGTCACTAAGAATGAAGGAGAATCATGAAAGAGGCCTGAGTTTACTTCAAAATGGGAATGGAGCATTTTATTTCTACAGCAGGGAATGAAGAAATAACGGATGGTGGAAGAGTAAAAGACGAAAAGAGTGGGGTCATAATAGATTGCCAGCAAAATGTTATAGGAAACTTAGCATCATTCAAGGAAACAACCTAAGACAAAGAAATATATATAATTCTCTAGAAAAGCAAGTTGGTATCCACTGATGGACTCAGACGGATAGTTACTAACAGTTGTGGTATTAAAACGAAGGCAATTTGGACTCTAGGAACATGATCATTTTGGCATGTAGTCAAGGTGGTCAAGGTCTTTCCCTTATCACCTTTTCTTATCTATGATACAGACAGTAGACATCCTCCTCACATGTAATAAAGTGAATAAGTCCCTTTGGATACAGATTCCAGCTCAGTTACTCAATAAGACAAGCCATATTTCTGAAACTGCCTAAGGAAGTATTCTTGGGATAGTGCACTCCTAATTTACCAGTCTAAGTAGAAACTGGAAATATACATGCTAATCCACAGTCTTTTCTTAGGGTTTTTCATTTGAAGGTTATGACAAAAAATTGAACAGATGCTGTAACGTATGAACAAAAAGCAAGTAATTCATGCTTTTATTGTTAACTGTTCTCCTGTATTGTATATATTTATCTACTTTATTTACTATGATACTTATTTTAAACACAAATGGCTATATTTTGAGGAGAACTCTAGGATTCAGAAGCTGATGCCCTATCCAATTTTTTATTTTAGTACACACGGTATTTGGCTTAGTGTCTTGCCTACTATCACTTTACTAGTTTTACATTACATGAAAAAGATATAGTGACTTTCTAGAGTTATGCCTCTTTGAGAAAGCAGGTTAAGACCATCTTTAATTAGGGTAAGAAATTATCTGCCTATTATTAATTATGGCATTCTATTACTGCAATTCAAATTAGCTCTTTTAGGAGTCTATTTTCCATTAAAAAATATCAGCAATTCAGGCCAAATAAGAATGGAGTTTAATTTCTAACTCCTAATACTCACATGAAACAAAGCCGTATTGAATGCTCAGCTGCCATGAAAATCTTTTGAATAACTACTTTTAAAATTAAGACTTACAGATTTAGTATGTAGAAAAGATCTTTGGAATTAGATACAGAAATCTAATTTGATTGTTGGCAAATTTATGTCAAAAGAAGATGACCATATGTAAGAGAAAATTACACTTTGCATGTATCACTGGCTTTTCCCTTTTAAGTATTATTCTACCAACAGATTGTGCCTGAAACAGAATTAATTTCAGCTCGGGCCTTAATAAGTAGTTAGATGCAACAGTAGAAAGTATGGAATGCAGCTTGACACAATCATCACTGACTATTCAGAGTAAAATCAGCAAATAGATTCTGTCAGTGTTAAGACACACGAGCCATTATCTAGTCTGTAGATAATTTACTACCAAAAGGATATAACTGAGATATTGTGGGGGTGGGAATCACATAACTGTAAGGAAAACATATTTTATATGCTAATCTAGTAAGAGGCCAGTTTTCAAAAGATTGTCATTCTGCAAGACTGTAAAGATGATCACCTCTGTAGTACCGCTGTAAAAAACAAATGACAGATTGTGATAAAAAGACCTTCACCCTGTCATTTATTTTTGCAAGCAATAATTTTATAAATTATATTTAAAATGTGATATCATTTGTTAGTCTTATTCAAACCCAAATTGTATCTACCAGAACAGTAGGATGTAAGATATGTTTAATTTTAGGATTTTAATATTCACATAGTGACCATATTGGTAGACTCTGACATAAATAAAAATATGTTTATGTAATATAATTGTGTAATTATATATTATCTAAATATTGTGTTATCTATCTTATCATATGTACTTTAGTCACACTTTTCAGTCAGTTATTTCCATTATCTTTTTGTGTTTACGTTTTTGAGAAAACTCACTCTAAATATTTTCTCCTTGGCCTAATGTCTTAGTTTGGGGCAAATTTGGGAGGAAACCTCCGAAGGGGGTTTCCTCTGGAAAGCCAACTCAAACCACCCCTTCCCCCTGCCAGTCCGGGAAAATAACTTCCTCAGAGAAAAAGTGGAAAGAACTATTTATTTAATAAACAAAATATCTAGAAGCACAGGGAATGAATAATAAGACAAATAAAATTAACAATAAAACCTCTTGCCGCTCCGAGTAGGAAAAAAACTGATAAAGCCTTTGCTCACTCAGTCTTCACCAATCCCAGTCCGTCCGGAGGTCCAGGCCCAGGGTGGGGGGGGAAGGGGCCGCAGGTGCGAGGCCTCGGTGCTCCTCTGGGTTTTTTTTCTTCAGTCCAGGACAGATTTAAACAATCCCAAGAAAAAGGAAAAATACAGTCCAAAAAACTTCTCTGCCTCAGCTAGCTAAAACTAACTAAAAGCACAGGAGCTCTCTGTCCCGCCGCTGTCCGCCGGAGTCAGGAGAGGAATGCGTGGGAGTCCGGCAGTATTTTCAAAACAAAAACTTCACGTATTTTTCTTCTCCTCGTTCACGGTCAGACTGTTTTAAAGGTACAGAACTCAATATACATCACAAGCAGGACAGACGATTGGGGATACAGGCATCATAAAGTCACCCTAGGACACCTAACAATCAGAAACTACTACACATTACATCTTAAAATCCTTTCACAAAATACTGGAACTACCCAATGGGAATTATGTTGTTTTCATTTGAAAGATCTGAAATAAGGAATAGTCATTGGCAGCTCAAAATTGACATAATATATATGATAAAAGTATGATAGAAGCTTAATATTTCTGTCTCTTGCTAGATTAAGCTAATCAGGATTGGATTACTTTACCTGGTTAACATGCTAGCAAAATATTTTTATGACTAAAAGATGGTTTCACCCATGAAAAGTGTTTTTGCTTTATATATCCTCCTTATATTTATATAACTGTTTCTATATGTAATATATGACTAATAAAATATTGGCATTTTGAAGGAATATGTCAAAATTTTGAACCATTAAAATTGTTGCTGATGCAGTCAGGAGGAGAAAAAAACTGAAAGGGATTAAAAATGGCTAGCAAAACTGTTTTATAGGTTAGTGTTTTGAAAATAAGTATTTGCATTTCCAGTATTATCTAGAGGTACATTTGATTTTAAATAGAGCCAACTGCTAATTTCCTGAAAGAACAAGAAGCGTGAGGTGCATGTCTTGGTGACAGGTTATGGTCCATTTATCAATAAAGTCTTATAAATAAATCTCTGGTGAGTGTAAAAACAAATATCATTAGAAAAAGTTCTTGTAACACAAATATCCTATGAAGATTCTAAATTACAGAAACTGACCTGAAATAAAACATATTTTTAAATAATGAAATCCTTCACCTCTGAGAAAGCAACTAAGCAACTCTGTACAAACCATTTCTCTTAGTATTTTCTCTCTCTTTTGGGACACATCTGTTAAAATATTATTAGTTTTGGCACTTTCCAACCTCCTCATGGTTGATTTTGTCATCTTGATTCTGTTGCTAGATAATATGTGTGAAATGTTAACTACTTTCAGCACATAGACTTTCATTTATCCCTTTTTTGAGGTAAACAAATCAAGTAGTTTCAGTCTCTCTTCATGGGAAATTGCTCTGTGCGCTTGTTCTTTCTCAGTAGCCCTCTCTGAAACTCTAATCCAAACTCGAGTTCTCCTTTGAGGGAGAGAAAGCAGACCTATATCGTCTCCAGTATTCTAAAGGCATAATCACCTTCTACACACTGCATTCATGTAACCTGATTATTTGACTGAAACTGCTCACTGAGCTGTGGTTTCCAACGAGCTGTCTGCAATGATGCCCAGGCCCTTTACTGAATTAATACCAAAACTTTATAACCCTATAAAGTTAAAAAAGAAATCCATTTACTTACTCTTCAGCATGTGTTTATCAACATACTCTATCTTCATCCCAATTCACCTTCCTCAAGTGGTCACTTTAATGTTTTACAGAAGCTTTTCTGAACTTGGTTAATCAAAATGGCTCAAACATTCTACTGAGCTGTTTTCATGTCTTGGCACCATAAAGAGTTCATAACTTTGATCACTTAGAGAATTTTAGGATGCTCATTAAGAATATAAGTATCAGCACAATGATATTGTTACTTTCCTATTAGGCTTTGACTGGCTTCCATAAAAAAATGACATAACCTTTTTCTCTGCAATTTTTGGGGGATAGAGATGATGTAGTTCTCTACAGGATAATGGTGGAGTCTCAATGAGTCTAATTCAGTGATGACCAATTTCAGTAGTTTACTACTTATTGTTGAAGGACTTATTTACAAAATCTGTCAATCTCACTATTCTTTTTCATGTTTGAACAGTACTCAAACAATTTTTCAAGATGGGAAAACGACTGAAATTTAGAAGAACCTTATTCTCAATTGGTATGAGAAGTCGAAGTTTCAAAATTTTCAAAGGCTAATCTTCCTTTTCTCCAGTCAAAAGTGTATTTTGATGTAAAACAATATGCTTCAACAACCTCAAAACAATTTTTAGAATTTCAACTTTTCCATTTGTATAGGAGTTAGTTGAGTTAACATTTTGAAAAGTCAAAATAGATAAGAAATATTCATCCAGATTTTTACTTTTTTTCCCCTGAAGTGAGAAATTTTCTAAAACAAGGCTTTGCCTATGAGGAAAGTTATTTTTTTAAAAAAAAAATGTTATCTGTTTCCTGTAGCTGTGTCCATTGTCTGATAACAAAGTGTGTTTTAGAGTTATAACCCTGGATATATCAGTGTCAGAGCAGCTGCAGTCTGGAAACACCAGCGCTAATTATGTCTTATAAACAATGAGCAGAAGTTCAGTGACCGTCTCATTCAGTTTTGGAGTCTGGAAAGCTATAACAAACTCTCTTTGACAAGGCATTAAGTCCTGTTGCTGTCATGACATGGCATTATATTCCCCAGCAAAACATAAAAGTCTCATGATTTCAGACTCTATTCTCTACAGTATTTAACTTAAATGGGTATTAATTCCCACAGGTGTGCTGATCAGGATGTTCAAACTTCATTTCCACCATAAGACCTTCTGTTAGTTATAATGCACTTAAATAATTTCTCTGCCTTCCTCTCTTTTGGCAGCACAACTCCTTTTGTCCCATTCTCTTGACACTGTTAGGCCCTTCTTGTGTAGATAGGGCATCTACAGCCAGCAGCTTCTATAGCAGAGAGACTTGCTTGACTTAAAGCTTTGGGGTGACTATCAACCCGAGTCTCCAGCTACACCTGCCTTAAGGCTCCTAACAGGTTGGACACTTTCAATTTGGGTGTAACAGTTAAAAGCCAAAATCTGTAAAATAATCTTGATCCTATTGTAAATGAAACTTAGCCCTAGGGGATACAGAACAATTTCTTTGAGGAAGTCGTGAATAAGCTTGCAGTTGTCTGCTTCTCATACATCTTTTATGGAACAAGTGGTAAAACAAGATACTTAAAATATCAGAAAGTCTTCAGAGGGTCCGAAGGAGAACCACAAAAGGGATAAAAGGATTGGACCACCTGCACTCTGAAGAAAGACTAAAGAAATCAGGTCTTTTCACCCTGGAGAAGAGAATGATCAGGCAGAGGGGGCTCATTATAGATTTTCAGTACTTAAAAGGGTGACTGAAAAAGGAAAGAAAGACAATCTCTTCACAACCATACAAGGAACAAGACACATCAAGGTGTAACTTGCATTGTGTGATATAAAAAAGAAATTTTTTACAGTGAAAAGAATTGTCCACTGGAGCAATCTCCCCAGGGACATGGTATAATCCTCATCACTGAAAGTTTGCAGGACATGACTGGACACGATGCTAAAGAAAATTTTCTAGGTTCCCTTGTCCATTAAGATTTCACCAAATGATCTTTTGAGGTCCCCTAGAACCTGGGCTGTTCTCTGGTATTGAATGTAACTGAGAACGTAACTGAGTTTTTTGGTCTTTCATTTCCTTATAATACTGATTAATATTCAATTCAGCTAAAAAAGATGGTGTAGGTTTTTACTGACTTCATGAGTGGTTTCTTAGTGTATGTTTCTGAAGGACATGGTATGCAAGCAGAAATCCAAATTATCATCATTATTTCTGAACATACTGTTTCAATGATTAGCAGGGGTTCTGTTATCTTCTGATCTTTGATCTCAGCTGGACAACACACAAAGCTGAACCTTTTGCTTTGAAATTTTATCCTAGTTGAGTGAGATTATATTCCACAAAGGATACTTTGTGTCATAGGACATATGTAACTTTTTAAAAACCTGGTTTGCATAAAATGAGAGAATACATAAACCCACCTGCTTTCCTATTTCTGCTTCTAGGAGGGTTAACTTCAGATGCAGCTTTATGGTAATCTCTAAGGGGACTTAAACTTTTCTTGCCTTTCCCTTTTCCTATTATTAATCCTCTTTCCTGCATACCCACCACCAGTGAAAAATCAGATTATCTCAGTGTTTGCATAGCACTATGGAGTTTGACTTCATCAAAGCTATGTTATAATGCCTGAAAGTGTGTCCATGGATTTATGTGAGGTGTATCCTACTCTATACTCTGTCCCTATATTTTGTGGTCTTGATATATGAAGCTTTCCCAGTAATATGATTCCACTTAGGAAACAGAATTATCTTATATGATGGGAAGTGAATGTGGCACCTAACTCATGAAAGAGCAACTTCTTCCTGCATTCCTGAGTAAATCCCATTCCTATTCCTGGAGAAGCTCTGTAGATGTAAGAGAGTTAAGCATTAGGATAGTTGCTGGAAAATTAGAAATAGAAAGAGGCAAGGTTCCAAATACTGAAGTTTTTACAACAACCAACTCTTTCAATAAGTATTTTGTGGTTTCCTTTGGAGATAACTTCAGGTAGAAAACTTATTTATTATTTGCAGTGAAGTATCATTGGAACACTTTCCACTTTGCTTGAAGAACAGATCCAGTCTAATGATAGTATTGACTATCTACTTCATTATCCAATTATTATATCACTTAAAGCAGACTTGAAAAACTTTGTCTCTGGCTAGCAATCAGAACAGATTTAAATTTTAGGGGTATAGCTTTGGTGATTTTATATGTCTAAACTTGCCTCAGCATCAAGCAACGTGTAAAGGTCTGCTTTGATTTGAAAAGCTTTTGTATCTGTTCTGGTGCAATCTACTGCCTCTGCTAAGAAACTGAAAGTTGCCTTAAAAATAGCATTGAGAAGCACCAATTAATAATTTTTATGGCAAGTTTGTGTGTACAGCCTTTCTAAAGCCAGCATAAATGATGACACAATGTTTTGTCTGCTTCAAATGTACATCAGGAGCCTTTTGGCCAGTACATTCTATCTTCTCAGTCTAAAATGAAGAAATAGAAAATAGTTCTCCAATTTATATAATCTTTTGAATTTTTACTTGTCTTATCTTTTACTGCATAACTTGTCAGTTTCAGGTTAGTGATTTAGTGAGGTTTTTTGGTTTGATTTCAGATATCACTGAACAATAAGACACTCTTTTCCTGAATTTGCATTTTTCTTCCTTTTTTCTGTTCCTACCAGTTGAAAATTAAGATCCTAATTTGAATCCTCTGCATGATAGCATGTTGCAGTTGCACAGTCACATTGACCTATATGGCAGCAGGATTTTCTCTATGAAACCAAATAACAGAATGCTTGACATGCATTTTTCCCACCACTTTTCAAGTTCCTAAATAGCAGAGAAAGCAATTAATTGCTATGTGCAATTCCTAGAGCAACAGTCGTAAACTGTTCAAACATGGTAAAAATAATTAAACCTGCTTCAGTGGTGAATAAAGATTGAACATAGATTTTAATGGAAATCAAGTTCCTACTGAGGTGTGCTGATTACTACATTTACTTTACTTTTGGCATACTTCAGACTTAACTGAAAATATTTTATTAGACTTTCAGTCTTAAGCCATGTCATTACTATTTCACATAGTTCAGTTTGCCTAGAGCAAACTAAGGAAATGTTTTTATTAATGAAGTAGAAACACTTAATTGAAACACTTCAAAGACAAAAGGAAATAAAAGCAGACTGAACTGCTACAGTCAGTCTTTTGTAATGATCTCAGCTATTAAGAACAGCACTGCATGACTAAGGATTTGGTAGTTTTGAATTGCAAATATAACTCGTTTTCAGCCAAATACTTTAAATCAAAATAAGGATAAAAATCTAGGCTGACGTCAAGGGAAAAAAAAAAATGTGGTTGCAGATTATAAATCAAGGCTTGAGTGTTGTGTTATCTTGTCCATCAAAACTATCCCCTTTTTGTTCTTTTGGGAGCACTTTTGGAACAGAATTGTAGGATTTGACTCAAGGCAGCATTTTCATAAGTGACAGTTGACTGATAAACAGAGACATGAAATTAGATGCTCCACCAGGGAATAGCTTCCAAAACTAATAGAAGCATAAGGAAAAGCCTGGGAGGAAAATTTAACAGATGCTAACTCCAAATTGTAATTTTTATTTTTCCCAATCTGTAGCTTTGTATCAATAGGCTTTGTCTCCTAAGGGAAATCTGCCTTCTGTAGAGCCCAGACTACAAACTAGATGTGATGGTGTTTGTACGAAACTCTGTCTAGGAGACCATGCTTTGTCTTCTGCTCACTCTTTATCACCTCTCTTCAGCTTTCCTCTTCTCTATTCTTAGCAGCACCTGAATAAGCCAGTAAAGGAGTCAGTTTGTACTGAAAGCACAGGAACAACTAGAATATCTCTGTTGCTCAACAGTAGCTCTCAACATGATATTTTGCATTCAGTAAAAAATGCATCTTTATTCCACTGAAACTAGTATCAAAATTCCTAGTTGGTCTGGTAGTTAGTGGAAAAAAGAATTCTTTAACATATTTGTAGTGGTTTGGGAAACACTGAGTGAAACAGACCTGTTTAAACCTAACTGAGGTTATATTTTCTAGGAGTCCTCTATATGGGACAGTTGCTATTCTAAAAACAATCACAGTACAAACAAGGGCAAGAATACACACAAAAAGGTCACTTAATTGTCATTCAAGAATGCATTGGAGTTCTGAAACTCCCCAGAAGCACTTTTAATACCTTCTCTGAAAAGGAAATGTAAATAAACACTGAATACAAACCATATGTTTATCCTATAAAGCATATGCAAGTTCTCTACAAAATTTAGGGCCTGATATTTGCTCTTCGTTATAAATTGTTTATTAATTTAGACCTACATGCTCTTGTTTGTGCTGTTCCTTTGTCTCCCCTAAGTTTACCTATGAAGCTAGCCCTTGGGGGGAGAAAACTGAAAAGTAACTAACAAATACTATTTCATAATTGAAGAAGCCATTTCATTTTGTCTAGAAAATGCAATAACTATGTTAGCTGGAATATATTAGCAGACTTGTTTGGAGTCATGATTTTAGGGTTGCTCAACACTATGCCACAAAAAAAAAAAAAAAATCCCTCCCCCATCAAAATTTCAAGGATTTAATGTTCTGGTTTACCGCACAATTTTTTTTTTTTTCCTTGAAAAGCAGCTATTATGATTTATTATACCAAAACCATGGAGCACTACAAACTCAAATGTTCTGAACTTCTGTGTACTAAAAAGCCACATGGCATTTTTGTAAGCAATGGTTATTCTCTATGAATGCATGATACTCCCTTTCCTAAATTATGTCAACCAATTTAGCTCTCATATAAATTACTCATGAAGCCTCACTGGAGATTTGGACTACCTACCTACTGTCATTACATGTACATCTATTTCACACTTTGGTGAAGTTACTGTCATACACTGCTATTACTGTGAAATATTATATGCTGTGTGTAGCAAGTAGAGTGTAGCCTGTTCTTTGTTTATGTTTATGTTATTGGTCTCACCCAAGAACCAAAAAAATTATACGATAGTTTTAGAACTGCAAATGTTTTTTCCCCTGAGCATAGCCCCTGTCAGACCACCCAGAAGCAAAAGACCTGCGCAACATCTTTTGTTCAAAGAAGATTAAAGCCATTCTAGGTCTTAAAAATATGGAAACATAGAAAAGTAAAATAAGGACTGCATTTTTGCCCTTCACTACTTGTACAATCCTTTTCATGTTTTTAAATAATTTTATTTTTAAAGATATATTCTTGTTTTTTTGAGAAACCTGCAACTTTCAGATGAAAAGATTGCTTGTCAATATTAATAGTACCTGAGAAGACTTAGAAGACTTTACAAATTAAAATCATCTCTTAGCACCTATGCTAATGTAAGCTTACAAGAACTGTTAATTACCCATTTCTGCAAAGTGAAAAATAGAAGCTATAAAATTCCAATGTGCATTTAACAACTGATTAGATACTATACTATGTTAACAGAAAAAGACATAAAAAATAGTCCAAGAGCATGGTGAATATGTGAGGGAAATTATTTAATATGAAATGACAAAGCAAAACATTTTGGAAATTTCAGTCTAGCTCAGAAAGGAGAATCAAAGGGAGGGAGCTGAATACAACAGAAGTAAATTAGAACTGATTACAGGGAAAAAAATTATTACACAATAAATGGAAGAATTTTTTTAGATCTGAATTTCAGTCCAAGGGGATATCTACTGAGATAACTGAAGAAGCTTAAATTGCAGTGAGACAACTCTCGTGGAATAAACTAAAAGTGAATTTAATGGTACAGGAGCTCAGGAACAGCTTTAGCTGGATTATAAAAATGAGGTAGTTCTAATATTTTTTTTTGTTAATTCCACTAAATCTTTTATTCTTTTCAGGGAGATTACTTTCTTTTCCCAGAGTCCTGGCATACCATGTTGTAATGATGGATTAAAAATATAAAGGAATCAATTGAGAAATAAAATCAGGAGGACTGGTGTTATTTTCCATTTGAACAGCTGGTACACCTCCACAAACCAAATAGCTGGAGATCTTGTGTGACAGGTAAAAGTTTTCAGGAACAGAATCATTCATATCAGACATAGGATATCTTCTTCATGAACATAAAATTAAACAGGAAGATAAATTGTTTACAATGAAAATTTAAATCTGTGCAGTCTTGAGTCAAGGAGTTGGATTAATTCAGTTCCTGCGCAACAGCCAACACTGCTGAGTAACTAATATAAATGTTAGGCCCACAACAAAGATATTTCAGCTCTTGCTAAGTTTTGAAACACAAGTTTAATCAGTTTAACCACCACTGCAGTCTGTATTTGTAGAATTACCTAATGTCTGATGCAGAATATTGAGAGCAAGAGAGACAGTCAACAGGAAATTGAAGTCAAATTGAGAGTTCCAAAGGCATGTTGTCCAAATTTAGTCTGCAGTGTCCAGTACTGCCTTTGCCAGAGCACAATCAAGTGGACCAGCTCACATTTTAATAAACTGAACTTTTTAAATTTGCAGAATATGACCATAATTAATTAACTCAAGATTTGCCTTATCAGGTATGGTTCTAGATGCAATGTTTCAACTGAGAAATTGTATATTTGATTTTGTTTGTTTGGGAAATAATAAAATATCCATCTTCATTTACTGATGCAATAAACATTATACCTCAATATTTTAGTAAATATTTACTTCATAGAAGAGACCTAGAAAATTAGCTCATTTTGATTACATTATTTCAAATTATATTATGTCATATTACAGCAAATCTAGTGTAATACTATAGATATTAATCTAAACATCCAAAGCTCTTAATATTTCCTATCAAATAATTAATTAAACATATGTAGATTTGCCAAGAGAAATGAAATATTTACTTCTGAGAGTTTTTTAGTCACAGATTTCTTTGTGATAACTGACAGCACTGAAACAAAAAAAAATTGATTCATCTTCTTATTCATGGTGAACAAGGGCTTATCCAGCTGTGATGACAGCAGTGATACTCCTGCTGCATGTAGCATAGAGTAATAGCATCTCCACCAGCAAGACAAGAATTGATATGGGATCTATCCCAGATGTTTTTATCATTTTTTTTCGTTAAAGTCAACAAAACAAATTGTATCAAGGGCGGACATCATTCCACTTGGGCTAAACTTAGCCCAGTTAACTTAAAACTCTGAAGCAATTCTTACAGCTTCCAAGTTCGTGTTCACTGTGTTGGATTTTTGTAGAAGCATATCAGAAGCTGTCACACAGCTTATTTGCATTGTCCAAGAACTGATAAAAAAAAGTAATGGTATGAAATGTCATGTAATGCAATTACATTTCATTTAATATTATCTGACTCCGCTTTTCAGGGCATGTGACTGAGTCTCCTTCCCAAACACTTAACCAGCACAGTTAAAGAGTTGAATCATGTAAGAAGATAGCATTTTGCAAGTAGAAAATTGAAGGTAATGGTATTTAAAATGTTTTCCTCCCCCGCAAAGTCCATGATGAAATTCTCTGAGAACTATTAATATCCAACTGATAGTTGTAAAATATTAACAGTCATTTTGAGGTTGTGTAGTAAAAAAACCCCAGATAACTTTTAAATAAAAAGATAGAATTTTTTTTGTCCATTCAGGATGATTACTGGTAGGGGGTTTGTCATGCATATAGGTGCTGAAGGGTAAATTAACTCAGGGCTTCATCACAAGAAAAGATGGACAACTACCTTGCAGAAGTAAAACAGTAAATTTCCATGGGGAACCTTTCAATTCTTTATAAAAATGACCCATTGAGAAACTACTGTGCTACTTCATCATCTATGGGACAAGAAAATTATATTTCCATCAAACACTTGCAGTAGAATAAAGCAATTTTAATAAAGAAATATAAAAAATTCAATGCCTCCAGCTTTAAAAGTAATTATTGGGCTTTCTTTATATCTCACCCTGAAATTTCTTATTTTGTGACAGCATTCTTTTTTTCTTTCATATTACTTCTGAAAGATTGCAGTTTATTATATAGCATAATTAACTACACAATGCAAATTTAAAATACTGTCCTAATTTTCTAGTCAACTCAGTGATGATTGTGCAACAGCTGTTGTGCAGTATATTAGCAGCTTGTAGCCATGTTTCCATACTCAAAATATGAATTATATCCTGGCTTTGTCATAGCAGTGTGACTCTAACTTCAAACTGCACAAAACTGAAACTGATTGTTTCAGATAGTGTAAGCTCTGATACTTTTGATAAATAGACAGATGAAAATTAGTCTTACAGAAAAGCTGTTAAGTTTGTGTAAAGATAGCACCGAAAGATATGTGAATAACTGATTAAAAAAAAAAAAGAGTGAACTAAGATTCAAATAAAAACTTAAGATATTTTCTTTTGAAATTCTATCAACAATAGCATATTTTTGTGTTATTTTCCTAAATGGAATACTTTCTATTCCTTGGAATTATTTTACAAATAATTTGAGCAAACTTAAAACTGCATGCTTCAGTAATTAAGTTGTTTTTCTGGAGGACCAGTTTTGTGTCAGTAAAAGCAGACTTTATAGCTTAGTCATTCCTCTATGACGGAATTGAAACACTACTTTTTAGTCTGTTTTTTTCAGAACAATTTTGAATTCTGTCTCTGTTATTCTTTCACAATTCAATGTAGAACCTCCCACAAGCTTAGACGTACTTTTCTTGGATCTTTACAATCATCTCTTCCAGAATGCGCATTTGAACTACTTAGATGCACGTTTGGTTCTGAACTTGAGTGTTTCAGAATTTTTCTCTAGACAGCCTCAGAACAAAACAAAGTCAGACAAAACACAGGCCCAAATACATACATACGTACATATGTATGTACATACATACATACATACATACATACATACATACATTCTGTATCAGCTTCCTTTTTGAGTAGTTTTTTCCCTAAGGAATTCCCACTTCATCTTCTTTCTGGTTGTAAGGAATATAGAGAAACTGCCTTTTGAGAGTCCTGGTTCATCATGTTGCCTCTCTGAAATGACTGATGAACAACTCACAGCACTGCAAACATTTGGTTGCTCTAAGTTCTTTGGTAGGAAGTCTTCTACTTTCTAAAGACTTACTCCCTTACACAGACACAGATTTTTCTGGTTTCTGACCTTGCTGTTCAGATAGCATTCTGGTGTTGCAATTTTACCTCTACCACCCACCTCAATATTGATGATTTATTTCAGCTGTAACATTGGGTAAATCTCTAGAGTTCTCTGTCTTCCCAATGAAAATTTTGCACAAATTAGGCATGCAGAGTGAAGACTCTCCCTGAAGACAAGACTGTAAAATGTGTTAGGGAAGAAGGAAGTGTGGGGCAACTGGAGAGATGGAATTTTTCGGAGATGTCTGAACACCTGCCCATGGGAAAGGCAAAGCATGTGGACTAATTGCCATTAGAAGTGAGGGATTGTTTAACCAGTGGAGTAAGGGAACTTTGTAGACAGTGAGCATTAATTACTGTGTTTGCTAAGATGTATAAATAGTAAAAAGTTTTGAACAACCCACCCAAGGAGTGCCACTGGATCCAAAGGTGGTGCTTTCTTGATCTCTCTACCTCACCTTTATTGTTTAAAT
The DNA here is from genome assembly GCA_013397195.1 of Hylia prasina. Lineage (NCBI taxonomy): Eukaryota > Metazoa > Chordata > Aves > Passeriformes > Sylviidae > Hylia > Hylia prasina. The sequence goes on along the minus strand of VYXD01008710.1, from coordinate 1,685,658 downwards.
AAACCCATATTATTGAGTTCAGTTTATGATCTATTTTGTATCTTAATTTGAGCAGCGGCACCACTCACCAGTTGGATCTTAACAAAAAGATATATCTAAGGCACAAAGCATAGCAGTAAGTACTTGTATGACTCTTTCCATAAAAAGCTTTTAAAATTATTCAGAAGACTTTATTATTAACTGGTTTTGTTTAAAACCAGGGAAGTTCATTTTCAGTTCATCCTTGACTGGACCAGTGATGAAGACCACACTCCTCTTTAATCTGTGCATTTATTTTATCTAGGCCAGAATGAACATGTCACATCATAAATATTTTAGAAGTTTTGTTTTCTGACCCTCATGGCCTATAGTAATTCTTATATTTGAGGTGATCACTTTGATGTAGCAAATAGACCCTTATCTTTCACAAGGCTTTTATTATATTACCCATATCACAAAAATAACTTGCCATATACAAAAAACCTCAGTGAAACATCAAACCAAATATTAGAGACAGGAAAGAATACTGAAACATAAAACCCTAGGTAAGACATAATGAAATACAAGTCTCAAAATAAAAAACCCCAACTACAAGTTTAGAAAAGCTGTGGTGTTCAAAAGTAGACAGTGTACATACGGAAAACTGTCACTAACTGCTTTATCCCAGTGAAGTAGTAAGTGTTATTCTGTTTAACAATGAAAAAAAAGAGATGAATCTGTGGAGCAGTCATGAAATGATCCATCTTCTTTTGAGGCTTTCCCTAGATCTTTAAATATGAAATCAGTCCTCATATAGTGGAATTCCATTAGTTCCTTAACAGTGCCTCCTCTTCCAACGAACTGGAACCACTGGCAGATAATTTCTCCAAGGCCAGGAAAGTTGTGCAATCACCAAAATCAGAACATGTCTAACCCAAAATATCAATTCCTCCCTCCTCAACACTACTTTTAAATTCCGATAATTTGCCTCTTGCTTTTTTTCTGATCTAAGAATTTGGTCCAAGAATTTCCATCACACTGTTGCTACCACTACCCTCTCACAAGCCCCTGTCATCAGTATATATGACCAGTAACCAAAGTTTCAGGATGGCTAGAACACCTTTTTGAGTGGGAAATATGGTCTTTAGACAGTATGATTTTGGTAAAAACTGTAACTGACATTTTCACAATATAAAATGACCATAGCTCCATAGATCCAAACTATATTCTACACTGCAGTTTAGATAATTGTGGGTGAAGATAAAACTGACTTAAAGAAATCTGAGAGACATCACCAGTGTGCTACCTACAACTTAATTTTTCACCAAAGCATAATAGATTGATGCAGTTTAACAGAAAGTGCGTTGTTTTTTTCCTTTTCTGCTCCTCACAAAATTGTTGTGATAATATGTATCTCATATTTTTTACTGATCAGGATTCACATAAATTCTCAGGGAGCCCACACAATTTACAGTGTACAAATATGTTAATAGTTTTCTAAATTATTGTGTACTATATTCAAGATGATTCAAGAAATTTTTAAAATTCTTAATGTAAATTCATTTAATATTGAGAAGTCAGCAGAATAATACCTTTTGGAAACTGAAGAAAAAAAAATTATTTTTTTCTGCCCACATTTTTGTTGGTATTAGTGACATTGCACAGAAATTCAATATTTCCTTTCATTGATACTTAATAGTTGGGAATAAGTTTCCTAAAACAGAACATCATGACAATATCTAAGTGACTTCTGATATTGAGAATTACAGCAGATAGAACATCTGGACAACTATTTATCAGTGTGAATTCTAATTCAAGACCCTATCTGCAATGTGTTTTATGACTTCTCTTTTGGTAGCATAGACAGTGCTGATTTTATGACTTTGAAATAAATGGATTTTATTTCAGTGGGGCAAACAGGTATGCAGAGATACACTTTTGCTTCTTACAAAAAGAAAATTCCAACTTTTTTAATAGAAAGATCACAGCAGACCCTTAACAGGGATAGTGCTATGGTATTTTTCACTTTGTTCAGATTACATAGCACATAGAACATATGATCTTGAATCCAAAGCCACAATCATTGTTGGAGATGGTCTGTATGTAACTGAGGTTGTAAATCCCATGTATTTTCCTGCCACAGTTACTGCAGTACATAGATATACTTAATGCACACACACATCCTAAATCATATGCGGCCACTGTTGGTTTGGTGTTGGACTGAGTTCAACAGAAACATTTCATAATATCCCCCATTTTGTCAATTTTCCTGAAGGCATAAAAATCTGAATTCAAAGAGAATTAATTAATGTGCTCTGATGTTATAGAATAATCATTAATGAATCTACTTTTTATTACATATTTCAGCTCATGAGCACATCTAGAAGACCAAATCAACAGATGCTTAAATGTGGACGCTTTGCTAATAATAAAAGCAGATTAAAATTTCTCCGTTCCTTAACTAAAGGCACAAAGCCTCAAGAAATCCAACTGTTTGAAATTTTTGGCTGTGTGTCATGCACTTAACACCGGGATGAAGGAATTCACATAACTTGAAAGAGAATTCATGTCCCTCAGCTGTCTAGAGCTGTCATAGACCAATGGCCATCCGATAGCACAGCAGGACATGTTCACTAGGTTGGGCCATTGCTTCAGGACAGATATGTCAATAACTGGCTGGTTTAGATGTGTAGCCTGCAAACTACTTTAAATATCTTCCTTATGCACAAAGGCCTTAGAGTTGAATGTCATCATTCACTAAATTATATCCTTTAAACCTACATGCTAGAGAAAGAAAATGTATTCAGAATCAGATATAAGGAATGTGAAGAAGCAGCTGTGGCTATTAGTAATCTCAACCAACTTGGAGGTTAGGAAACCAAAAAGTCCAAAGTAGGTTATGAACATAAATTGGAAAGTCATCTCTACAGCAGCCTGTAGTGTCAGAGGGACTAAATGAATTACAGAGAAATGTTTGTCTTTGAATGCAATGGAAAGAAATAGCATTGCCATTATTTCCAGGCACCACTGAAATAGTTTTTGTTGCCTGCAGTATCTGTAGTTCAGCACTTTGCCCAGAGAAAGGTGAATCCAGGTAAACACAGCTATAGAGAAAGGTTACCATAAGCATTGATAGAGGCATCTAGAATATGTTGTTTTGTGTATTATTCCACTTCTTACTTGTGCCTTTTCATTTGCTGTTTTCTATGTGAAAACTTATAAGAGGTTTTTGTGGAGGTGAGGTTTGTACTCATTCAGAAAAAGTCTGCTCCCTTTACTTCTACTAGATTTCTAAAAACACCCAGTGTTAGATGCAGCCTAATAACCATGCAGGCAAAACCAACATGCAATCCTTGGATAACCTTGTATACAGGAGGCCAATGTAGTTTCAAGTTTTCTTGGCACTTCACCCTGTTTAAATTTGCATGTAAATTCATCAATTTTTCAATAATTTGCCCCAACCTTTTTCATGCCATGTGTCTGCTTCTGGCTGAACTTCTTCCCTGTTCTCATGATCGAGCCAAAACTTTTTAGCTACTTTCAAGAATAAGATGAAAGAAAAGAAAAATAGGTTAAGCAAATGATATGGGAGTGCAAGGAATAAGGAGCAAAAGAAGTGAAGAAGAATTTAGCTTGCTGCTATGCAGCTATCCATCATGTTGGACTCTAAGGTTTGAAATCACTAAGACATATCAAGTGGCAAATATTTCTCAAAAAAATCCAATTGTCTAGTGGGGAAGATGGTACCAGTTGCACTCCTTTTTAGCTATACTCAATGACTACAGTACCTACTGAGATGTCTAATCATAGATTCTGCTTTACACCTTCCAAACACTGTATTACTGAGCTTTTGTGTGAAATGGTGGACATTCAAGTGGAGATGAGTCAAACAGACTTGTTGCTGGTGCACAGCATACTGATCCTCTACAAATAGACCTCATCTGCACTAAATGCACTAGAGGGTCAAAGGTAAAAGGATACATAATTATACATTTAGAAAGTATCATGGCCTTGTATGGCAAAGAAGAATTAAGTCTCATGAATCACCTTCATATACTTTCACCAAATGTTTTGAAACTGAACAGCGGCCTAAATTGAAACACAAACCACAATGAAAGTAAAAATAACTTGTAATTACTGTAAGCTGCACATTTAGGGAAAAACAAAATAATGAGTATATTTTCTTGTACTTTCAATCTAACCTTTTTCACTGCAAAAATAAGATGAATTGCTGATTAGTGTAAAGTAATGCCATGTAGAGAGCAACTTTCCAGGATATAATGGCTTTTGCTTTAAATGTTGGTTTTCCTGCACTTGCTAGAGTAAATTGATCAGTCCTGTTTTCAGATGAGGGTCCTAAAAAGTATTTAAACTTAACAATTCCACTAAGTATGCATTTAGCAACCATACATACAAAATGCAATTTTCTCTCAAAAAAGAGTGCATTTTTTAGTGTTCTGCACATGAGCAACAACATGATACCTGGCAACAGCATTATGAGAGTGTCATTGTGCCACTGGAGGTGGATTAATAGAGAGGACATTGCCTGGCTATGAAGGCAAATGAACAGGAATTACACGAAAATATTTTTAAACGTTTGAAGAACTTAAATTTTTACTACAGTTGAAGCCAGGCATCATTATTTTTCAGTAAACTACTAAAATTTGAACTGTTAATTATCCTCAGGATTTTGAATCCCATGAAACTTGCATTTGCTTGCTGTTAAAGTTATTATTCTACTTCTATTCAAATTCTTCTATGAAGTGATATCTCCTACAGAGGAAGACTGTTCATTTGATCTTTAGAAACCTTTGGCTTTTTATTCAATATGTAATTTTTACGCCTTTCCAAACTGAAACATATATTATATGAGACATAATTTAAATGCTTCTGTTGGGTACAGACAATGGACTTGCTTTAACATTTCTCGGCTGATCAGCCCTTGAGTACTAGTTTTTATTATTTCCAGTGTTGTATCTTAGGTCTTGCCAGTCTGATGACTCAAAGTGCCAGAATTAATTTAGTGGTAGACTGTGTGGGATGTAAAGTTACTTTACAGGATTTGCGCCTTATTAACATAGTAATTTCATAAGCTGAAGCCCACAGATGTCTTACTATGCATGGGCTATAGCGCACTCTGCAAATACACAGAACGCAAATATAATATTAAATTATGTATAGGACCTCCAGAAATCTAAAGATACCAAAACATAATAAAAGTTGCTGCTTAGAGAGCTACTTGAAATTAAAACACTATAGTTTGGCTTTTCTAAAGCAATTTCTTTTGCTTTGCTTGAATTTTATCACAAAGCTTTATTTTTAAGCTATTGCTAAGCGCATATCATGCTATCAGTAAGTCTCTTGCCTCCTGTATATTGAATGTTTCAACTTCCTGTCTGAAAAATATATCAACTTTTCTGCATGAAATTCATTTTCAGTCAAGCTTTTCAGTTCCTTTTTTCAGAAATATTTTTATTTCATATTAAGGATTGATTTCATAAGCATATCTTTATTTTGCTGCTTTTATTCTTGTTTTGATCTGCTTATTAACTTTTGAGCCTACTTTGGCTTGTATTTTAAATCATGTCTATGAAAAGTTAGTTTTAAAATTAAATAAAGCATTTCTTTAGTTTTCACAAAAAATGGGCAAGTGGGCACACAGGTCTCATCTATAAACACTGTTAGTTTTGATCAATCAATGTTTTAGAATAGGGCAGTAAAGTAACTATCTCAAGCCACTATACATTGCTGATCTTATACTGACACACATGTATCTGGTCAATAGGGCTACAAATAATAATCAGGGTTTTCCAAAGGAACATTAAACCACAGTAGGAAACTGCACCCTAGTTCAGTTATCAGTTTCAGACCAGAGTTTTGCTCCTGTTCTGACAGTGCAGGTTGCTGGGCTGTGTGAAGCTACTCGAGCTAATCAGAGAGTAGCACCTTCCTGCAATAATTCATCCTGTGGGGAGCATAAGTAGCACTCTGTTCCCTGACGCTGCAGTGAAAATTGTCAGACACAGTTCTGTCCTTTCAGGTGCCTGGGGGTGTCACGATGTGACATGGAGACATATCCTTATTACTGTGTTTGCACTTCTAATAATTCTCAGCTGTCTTTTTTTCTTCCTAGCAGCTTTTTAGACTGAGGCAATACTTGCAACCTTCTGCTTGGTTTTTTCATGCAAAATTATTCTATAGCTGTAAGTCATCACCATGCTCCCGCTTCTTTCTTGATGCTTCCTTTTCTTGTTAAACCAATATTTTTTCCTGTAATTCTGTTGCGTTAAAAAAATGGGCATTATTTAGTACAATATGCTGGTGATTCATAAGGCTCCCAGACATCTTTTCAAAACAGTTTTGATACTTTCTCATATGTAAGTGCAATATAATGTTTTGGCCCATGAACATGACTGTATTTTTGTTTATCTTGACCAGTTTTCACCTGCTGAAAATTGCAACCATTTATTTATATTTATTCCCTTTGTCTTGATGTAATTTTCAGGAAAGTTTAGACTGATAGACTTTCAGAAGTATGGGAATTGGTAGAAAAATCTATAATTCCAGCCTGATGAAAATATTCATAAAGAAAAAATATTTTTCCTAATATTACTGTCGAGGTAACTAAAATTCCATTATTGGATATTTTCATAGGGAATGTCACTGAAAAATTTGAGGAGAAGGAGACAAAGAGTGATCAGAGAAATGTTAAGACTATTGATAATGAATGCCTAAAGCACAAGAAACTTTGAATGGTTCTATCTCAAATTTTTGTTGCTGTAGTTGTCCCTCAGAATATCTAATCTCATAGATAAGGTTAGGCTCTTATCAGGTTGCTCTGCTTGTTTCCTAACGTCTTATGTTATGCATACTGATGTGCATCCTCATGCTCTGCTCTAATCAGTGAGGAGTAGCAGTGCTTGATTATGCAGGATAATACATTGTTCCACAAAAGCTTGTTTCTGTATTGGTAGAATAGCATCTGAACTGACACCTATTTATCCCAGTCTTCCAAGCTAACTAAAGTCATTTCAGCCAGCTCCCACAAACCTTAAAAGAGTGCCAAAAAGGATGAATCTGGCCAGAAGAAATTTGTAATCAGTGGGGGAAAGGTCGATGATAGAAATAGCAACAATCTAAATGGCTTTTCTCTACACCAAAAACCTTCTCCCATCCTTTCAGTCTCAGTGTGAGAAAAGGAATCACTGAAATTCAGTGAAGTTGAAGAAAAGCCTTTGTATGGATTGGTTTGTCTGTAATTGACCTCTCTACTCTGCAATGCCCCAGTCACATTTTCTCAACATTATATCTTGTCAGTTTAAGGATCATAAAAATAAGAATTTTCTGGTCTCCTTTCAGAAAAGGGAATGAAATCTTGTGATTTCAATGAGGATTAATTGGGCAAGCTTTGGTCCATTTCCTTGCACCTCTTGTCATCCCATTCACTATTATTGTTTTCACTTGGTTTCGGAATTTTTCATTTATTTTATTAACATTTAGTTTCTATAGGTTATTCTGTCTCTTTGTCTACCTCTCTTCCTTGATTTCAGGACTTTAATTGGAGTAATTTTGGCAAGTTTTGGTCCTTTTCACTGCCCCTCATTTTACCTCGGTCCGTTTGGTTGTAGTCACTCCATTTCCAAATTTTCTGCTTTTTCTCTATTGCATTTTTTTTATCATATCACCTTTCCAGAGCAATTGTTAGACTTTGTTCTCTGATTTCAAGGTTTCATTCCCTTTCCTGAAAAGGAGCCGACCATCTCTGACATTACTCAGAGCCATGTACCATCAATGTATTTTAAACAGATGCTGTTCATGTTAATTTCCATGTTGCTTGAAGAACCTGTGAAGTTGACAAAATCTATAGATTTCAGTTTTCATTCTCAGTCTGTTCTTCTCATATTTCTGTGCTTGAGATTCTACTATTTTGCTAATAATTGTCAATTTTTATAGTATTTTAAAAGATTTTGCATGCAGTTCAATTTTTTTTATCCCCTTCAAGGTGCAAGTAACCAGTGTGATTCCCTTATTAAGAAAGCTAACTTTACTTCAAAATATAGTATCTTGCTGTTTTCCTACCACTGACTTTTTTCTTCATCTCTTCTCTTTTGTAACTTTTATCATGCATCTGAGATTGTCATTGATGTGTGAGATTACAATTTCTCAGCACAGCATACACAGATTCATTCCCTAAATTTCTGTGGAGTTTTTTAGGTTACTTTTATCAGCTCCAAGGCTTTTTTAATTCACTAGCATTTATCTTAGTTGTACCATCATATGAGGCACACAATTGAAATATCTCTGACATTAATCAGGAAACTTTTGATTACTTATAATTGGCATTATGTAACATGTCAAGGAATAATGGAAAAGAATAATAATTTGCTTTTGGTCTGAAGCTTCTGTTCATGCTTTAAATCCACCAGCAGGTTCTGTTATACTTAAATTTATCCCTAGTACGGATTTTTTTTTAAAAAAAGAAAAACAACACCAAGAAAATTCATTTGAGGATGACACCTCATGAGATGATAAGTATTGCAGATTCTGCTCACTTTTCCTTTTTACCAGACCTTATACAGATTTATATCATACAGCTGAGACCCTGCAAAATTCAGAATAGATTTTAAAGGGAAGGCAAATTCAGACAGCAAAAATAAATGAAACGTGGAACAAAATATTTATAAAAGACGTGGAGTAATGCTGGCATCAGAATTACTGGAAATAAACGAGCAATGATAATGCTTTGAACCCTTGAGAAGGCTTTCATTCGTGGCAGTAAGAAAGCTGTAAGAAAGGTGTAAGAAAGCTGTAGAATAACTTTCAAAGTATAGAGGAGGATATCTCCAAGAGTTAGTCAAAGTGTTCTTATGGTCAAAGACTATCACATCATATATACTGGTAATTTAATATAAATTCGGAGAATTTTTAAATGAATTAATGGTCCAAATTGTCTAGTGAACACATAAAAGGCTCATTAATTCTATAATGAAAATTTTTATAGAAAATAATATCATTCCCTCTTCTCTGGGGAATGATACAGTAAAACACATTTTGAGAATTTACAAGGGGATTAGATTCTCCTGTAATTCCAAGAGATTGAACTAACTAACCCATGAGAAACCTCAGCTTCATATTCTTAAATATTTAACTCATGTGCACAGAAATGGGCTATGCATATTTACAGATGAAGTATCAAAAGCATTGGCAGTGTTAGAATGACCGAATCTATTATCATCAGTTCACTAAATGAAATCTAATAATTTATACACTTAAATGACATTTTAAATTTTTTTAACATGCCCCTGTTCAGAAATAATTTTAATAATATTAAATATACACTTTTGACCAAAACATTGACATTAGGATGTTTTTCTTAATGTCAAAATTTTTGATTGAGGGTTATTATGTTTTTTATGGGATTTTTCTTTTAGGGCCATCGAGACGGAGGATTTTGTTTCCAGGAGTGATTATATATTTGTTTTCTGCATTTGCATTAGATATTAATATTGGAAAGACTATAAATTTTCAAGTTAGAAAGGTTAAAAAGGAATTAATTCAAAGAATGGAGACTCAATTCTGAGTGCAGAGAAAGATTCCATCAGTGTTTCATTACCTCTCTCTCCAGGCATGCAATTTTCACGGTGTCATGATGGCCTGCTTGTAAAAAGAAGCATGGTAGGTACCCCAGGTCAAACTGCTCAGATACCTCACAGGTACTGAGCACACTCATGGTAGATGTATCTGCAACCTCTCCCAGCAGCATGACATGTTGAATCTGTGACTGAGTAAACACAATGTCACCCTTCATCCTAAGTATGTGACTTGATATTACATTGTTCAATTATAAACCTTACAATAAAATTTACATTAATTCAGCCAGACGAGATGCTATATTTTTAAAAGGTATCATTTCGACATGACTACAAATAATCTCTATACACTCTTCATCCCTCCCAGACTTCATTGGTCCAGAAGAATTTTGTATGTTTTGTCACACAATCCAAGCTCTCTGCTTTCAAAGAGTTGTAATACAAATTCATATTCTTGAGATACTGCATTAGACATGAGATTATTGTTTCTCAGCTCAATGTTCTGTGATTTTTTTTCTCTTCCTCATGCATTATCAGTTTTATCTGAGCAAGGAAGTGCAGGCTATGCTTGCACAGGAACTGAATGTTTGGTGCTTGGCAACCAATTCCCAGAGAAATATTAGAACCACCCAAATTTTGGCTGAAAATGAGTTCCAATTTTTTTTTCTCCCTGGGAACTTTTGATAAGGAGGCTCTCTAGGAGCAATCCAGCAACTGATTTATCTTGGGGTCTTGGGCTACAGTTGCACCGCATGATTCCATAGAATCTCTGTTAACCCAAAGGACTGATTGTTGCAAATTGTAATGTGCAAACTCTGTATTTACAGTAAACTGAATAAAGAACTTGGGAACCTTTTCCTTGGAGAGTCTGTAGAATTCCAAAACGATGAACAGCTTAACATGTAGCATGATTTGAGAAAATAGGGTCAGATGATAATTGCTTATTTTGTCTTAGGATATCTGGAAGTAGAAGACAACTAAAAAAAATCTGGGTATATTCAAAGAAAATGAATTGAAAAGAATGCAAATCATCTAATAAAATCTTTCAGTCTTGTAACAAAATGCAGCCACAGATCCTTTCATGTTAGCTGCAGAGTGTTTGCTCAAGGTAATACTGAAGTCTTGACAGCTGTTAAAAAAATTGCATTTAATTTTCTGAAATGCATTTTCTCCCCTCCCCTCATGATTTTTAAAAAAGGCCAAAACTTCAATACACAGAGAAGTGGCAAAACAAAGCTGATGGCAATTATTTTAGTGTAAAATAATGCTGTTTCATTTATTATGATAGCAGAGTCCATTTTACATAACATGTTTTCATGGGGATTAGTGGATGCTAACATGTACCATGTCACAGTTTTTCCTGGGTCTGAAGGGCAAAGCATAATTTATTGTTTGGCAGTCATTTAAACAGTTACAAATGTTTATGTTTAATTTAGAAACCCTCAGGTAGTGTTTTTGTTTGGAGAAGAAAAGGATAAGTATTCGGAGCATGTATAATTTCATCATCAGTTAGTTGTCTCCAGAAGAAAGAAAAATCTTAAAATTGCCATTTTTCTTTGAAAATAAGTCCCTAAAAGTTCATTAACAGTCTTCAGTGACAACTTATGGCCAGACTGGCCAGTGAAACCTTAGAGTCAGTGAATCTCTTCAAGATCTTGCCTGGTAACAATCACATGGACAAAAACATGGACTCCAGCCTGGAGATACATAAATTCCCTTAAGTAAAAAAAGACATTGTGTATGATACAGCTTGAAATAAGCATTTGTGGTAAGAAGGTTCATTCCATCTCAGTAAAAGGGAATTTTACGATCAAATTTATCTGAGCCCATCATTTTCATCTGCAGCCTTAAAGATGCTCAGGAGCATCCAGTCACATTGCAGATGGATTATTTCTGCTTTCTACCAGGTCAATGGATTTTATGAGTGTTCAACATCTCAGGGGGGAAAGCATTTACCAGACTCTCTTGTGTTATTCCTGAAGGTGCTGTGTAGCACAACACTTCAGATGAATGCTTTGGTGCATGCTGATGATCACTCATGAAACAATTTGCTCACATTGTCTCTTTACTGGTACACCATCTCAGTTTCAGTCCATTACATTTGTTTAACAATTAGTTCTTCTCTGTAAGAGCTTCTTGTTTTTTCCATTTCAAGGGTTAGCTAGCTCCCCTCAGCCTTATCTCAAAGATGGAAAGAAACTTGAAAAAAAAAAGGCCGATAAGATGCTATGAGGCATGGTACTGGCTCTGTTTGAAAACATGAAATCAAAAAGCTACAAAGGAATGCAAAGGGCTGAAGTTGCAGAAAATGAAACTCCCCTTCTAAGAGATTATAATTTGTACTCCAGTGGTCAAATTTTATACTTTTAAAATTTATTTACAGCCAATAATTTGTGTAAATGCGTTTACTATATTTTCCACAGTTTTTCTGAAGCCTGTTTGCTATGTTTTAACATACTTTAAAATTACAATCTAATCATAATGAATATTACTCCAGCTTAAAAGTGAAAAATTTGGCTTCAAACAAAGATATGTATTTCTAAAGCAAAACCCCCCATTGTTATAAATTATTCCAGTGAATTAGAATGACTGTGATGTCATAAAATGAGAAGCTGTTACTTTTGATGATGGCCTTGAGGAGCGGAATGCTCAAAGCAGAAGTTGCAGACAATGTAGGACACTTGTTTCCTCTCTTGTTGATCTGCTTCTCATATTATAGAGTTCTTAGGCCTTCACTGACAAGTGAACTTCATCAACACTATGCCCTGACTTTTAGGCAAAGCAGCGAGTTAATTTTTTCAAAAATGGCACAAAGGTCAGCTCTTGACACAGTTTCAATGTTAATGCAAAACTGCAAGAGTAAAGCCAGTACAAAGCACTGATGAGTTGCTAGGTTCAAAGTCTGGCACAGACAAGATGATTACCATGACTATATACTTGGTGTACTGGTAAACTGACAAATTGTGAGGTGAAAACCGAACAAGATGAAATTAATTACTGCAAAAAGGCTCATTATAATATCTGTTCAGGCCTCTAGTATAAGGCAGCCACACATGCATTCTGAATATGTCTGTGTTACCTATGCAGGCTCTGGTTACAGTGCAGCATTAAACCACATCTGTAGAGAGAGGGAAGAAGAGAGAGAGATCAACATGCCTCTACAAAGGCAGGGGACTCACCGGCTGTCACAGCATGCATACAAAAGGAGATGAAATTGTCAACTTTGAAAGTTTGAAAGCAAGTCAGCTTTTTCTCCTTTTCTCTCTTGCCCTTTATCCCCTGTTTTTGGGAAAAAGAGTCTTCCTATTCTTACGTTTAGTCAGTGCCATATTACTCAGTGGTATTTCAGGGAAAGAAGGAATAAACTCCAACCATAACCACATCTGATCAGCTCTAGGGATAAAGTTCTTTCTAATTCCTGTGGGTAAGCAGATGGACCCACAGGGCAATATTATTTTCTTACAGTTCAGCAAGGAAGGAAATCAATAAATGATATGTAAATTCACAGCTATTTTTGCTTTAAAAGAATAATACCAGTGAACTAACTCAAATACTCATATGGTCCTGGAATTTCTCACAGGAATTATATCAAACTATAATATTTAAAGGAAAAAAATGGGTCTCATCCAAAACACACAAAGAAATGGTTAGTCTGCCATTTTCCCTGGAAACTTTTCAGTTGCTCTTACATCCAGGAAATCGCTTCTAATTTCAAGGCTGAATTTCTCTAACATCAACTTCCAACTATTAGATCTTAGTATACTTTGATCAGCAAAATTGAAGAACATTCTATTATCTGTTTTTTTCCATGTATAAGAAGATTTCCATAGGGATTTAGAAATATTTCACGCAACTTCTTGATCAAATGAACCTACTAAGGGTTTTTTTCAGTTACACATAATTTTTGAGGTACTACTTTGAAAAGTCTTCATTATTTCAACACTCTTCTCCACATATGGATCCTAGGAAGAGACATAACAATCTTTAGCAGTTGGTTCATCAGTGCAAATACAAACCTCAATTTTGGTTGAGCCCTGCTCTGTGATAATCTTCCTTTTATGAGCATAGTAGCATTTTAGCTACAAGCAATAATCTGAGAACTGAAAAGCTTCCCTGTACTTGAATTTCAGTAGCTTTAGTCTCTTACCTTTGTTTCCTTGTCTCTTGGTAGTATACAAACAGATTGGTGATCTTTGAATCAAGAAATTTGAATTATTCCATGAGTCTATAATATAATATACATGATATCATATCTATCATATCATATATACATATATGAATATATAATATAACATAATTCCTCATCTGTATGATATCTGCAAACTTCTCCAGGATATTTTTGATGTTCCCATCCCAACTGATGAAGAAACTACGTAGGGACAAGTAAAGAATTGGTGTCTAAAAATCCTGCTTTAATAAGTTTATTCATTTCTGTATGTCACATTCAAAATTTATCAATGATCCCATATCTAGTCCAGTCATCTTGTGAGTTCCTCCTATGTATGTCATTTAATCAAAATGTGTATCAAGAGCTCTGAAGAAATCCCTGTGTCTTTAATCATAACTATCATCACTTCCAGCTAGTCTCTAAAAACACCACAGAGTTTGTTTAAGGAGATGAAATTCCAGAAAACCTCTAATGACTAGCGCAAATTAATCTTACATTTTGAATCTTAGATTAAACATCCCATTAGATATTCAGCTTTGAGCTCACACTAAATGATTCATAACATCCCAGTTATTTCTCACTACCTTTTTAAAGCATAGGAGCTGAATAAGCAGTCTTCAGCTTTTGTTCAATATTGTCATCAGTTTTTCAGAGGTGCTCAGGTAATTTCCTTTAGGCTGTAGGTTATTAAAAAACAAGGGAAACAAACAAACAGGCAACTTAATTTTTGTCCTAGTGGTACCATTGTCTACTTTGAAAATTTTGCTCTGTACCTGAAGAGAAATACAAACAGTAAAGAGGCCTCAGCTGGGGATATGGTGTGTCTAATTCCCAGCAGATAGATTAAAAGGACATTAAAATCAGCATAGTTTACTGTTCAAAGTCATCTAGGATGTAGTATTATGTGCCAGACCAGATGGAAAACCAAGAGTTTCATTGGAGAACTGAAAAAAAAGTGTTAAAATGAGATTTATTGTTACATACAATGAAAATTAATACTTTGCTCTTGAGGTGCTGAAATTCAAAGAAACTAACTGTAGCTTCATTTCCATTTTTATAGCTATAGCTATTAAAGATTTTATATGTGCTTGTTGTTTAACAGAGGCACTAAACGCTTAGTGCAGTTCCAAAACACATGTGGTATTGTAGTGGCATTTGAGATATCCTAAGCCTACAGCTGGCCCTCAGAAGGGTATGATTATGCCATAAGCCCTTAGTCATGCCTGCCAACAGCATGTAGGATACCCATTTGTTACCATTTCATTATAATTTCAAAACTTTTGGTCTGGAATTTAGTACTTAGCGCTGCATAGCTCACCACAGGATTACTGAAAGGCAACGTGACTGAAAGGCACTCTACTCTCAACAACCATGAATACTCTCTCTGTTCAGTTATGACTGTTGGAATGAACAACACTTACTCAGCTAAGGCCAATATAAAGTTCATACTGAAATCTTGATATTTCCATAGATGAAGTCTTAGCCAGGAATATTCTGGCATTGAATAATCCCTCATTGGTTTAATGCTGTTTTTGTCACTAAAGTCCTGCCTTTTACTCCTTCCTTTGCTTTATCCTCCTTTGTTTTGGTTTTGTTCTTTCTTTCCATCACTCCTTCTCTCCTTCTTCTTTGTATACTTTAGAAACTCATCCACTGCTCAGTTAACTGTCTGGACACAGCAGCCCAGAATTGGCTAACATTGTCCTCGTTTTCAAGAAGAGCAAGAAGGAGGACCCCAGAAGATACGGGCCTGCTAAAAGCATAGGAAAGGACATTCTGGGAGGTACTGAAAAACACCTGGAGGACAACACAGTCATTGATCACAGTCAGCACAGCTTCATGAGAGTAAACTCCTGCTGGTTGAACCTGATTTACTTCCATTATAGGATAACCCATCTACTGGATCTTGGAAAGCATGTAGATGTAATCTTTTTAGACTTCAGCAAAGATTTTGATATTCTCACACTCTGGAACAAAATATCCAGCACAAAACTGGATAATCACTTTACCTGATGGGTGAGCAACTGGCTCATAGGTCAGACACAAAGAGTTGTAGTGAATGGTGTGACATCAGGCTGACAACTGTCACTGGTGGGTTCTGCAGGACTCCATACTCAGCCCAGTTCTCTTCAATATTTTCATTAACGCCTTGGACACAGGAACTGATCTATTCACTCTTATGACCAGTGACAGGGTTCAAGGAAATGGCATGATGCTGAGTTGAGGGAAGTTTAGGTTGGATATCAGGAAAAGGTTTTTCACCCAGAGGGTGGTTGGCCACTGGAACAGGCTCCCCAGGAAAGTGGTCCAACCATCAAGCCTGACAGAGTTCAAGAAGTGTTTGGAGAATGCTCTCTGGCACCTTGGGATGGCATCCTTGGGATGCCGTGTGCACGGCCTGAATTTGGACTCTATGGTCCTCATGGCTCCCTTCTAAATCAGCATATTCTATGATGCTATGATTCTAAAAATCATAGTATAGATTGTCTCAAAAGTATATTTAAGAGATTTCTGTCCTCCAAATAAAACTCATCTTCATGGTCACTTCTGTTTCTTAAGTCTTGTGAAAAATATGTACATTGCATACAGAAAAAGCAAGCATAGCTTTGATCAAGACTTACTCTGTTCACAAAAACAAGTAGCCTAACGAGAATGCAGGTCAGAAGTGCCTCACCTTTTTATAGGTAAAAACTTCTGATACACAGGAGTCACCTTATGTTGAAGGACAGCACATACTTTTGAAATGGGCACTATTTATACTAATCATCTATATATATTAAAAGCTTCGTGTTAGGATGTGTGCCAATAAGTGCTTAGGTTTTAGTTGAGCCACTGTGGTTCTTCAGTCTTCTCATCTTTAGTAAGGATCCCTTCCCAAATCAATATCACAAATGTGTAACACTAATTTATTCTCACTTTACACTAAAATAGCAACTAATGATAAGAA
Source organism: Hylia prasina (assembly GCA_013397195.1). NCBI lineage: Eukaryota > Metazoa > Chordata > Aves > Passeriformes > Sylviidae > Hylia > Hylia prasina. The sequence goes on along the minus strand of VYXD01008710.1, from coordinate 1,668,995 downwards.
AGGTTTTATTGTGTATTTATGGCAAATATGTCAAAATAAACTGGACAATAACAGAAGCAATGAAAAAGTAAAATACTTCAGAACTGGCCATTAGAAGATATTTGGGACCTATGCTGAATATGTTAGATAGTCCTGCTGCTAGACCCAGAGCAGTGGGTGAGTTGCTGTTACCTTTACAGCCTGTAGCCATTTTAACCAGAGACCAGAGCAGGTTGCAAAAAATTACTGCTAAATTACTAAGCTGGTACTTAGTTCTTACTGAGATTTTTGCTGCTCTAAGATGGGTTTTATCTTACCCTGTGTTCTGGGATTTAGCTCATGAGATTGTATCTCATACAAACTCACTGAATCAACCCTTTAAAATACTGCAATAAATCTTGAGATGGATTAGTTTCTACTTATAAACTGTCTGAAAATTAGGCAGAGGGAAGAAACTAGACTCTTAGTTTCCTTCTGTTATCAAAGGAAGGGATGAATGATACATCTTTTTATATTCTGCCTGTAGAATAATAGCATGGCTTGTCCTCTGGAAATATTTTTATCTGTCCTCATTGTCTAAGATTGAACTTGAACCAAATTTGAACTTTCAGATTGTTGCATTGGGTAAAATTAATTTCTTTCATTAATCACTGCAGTTATTTGAATGAATTAAAAATAGATTCAGTAGTTCTGTGCCACTAGTGATCACAATATACTAACTACAGAGCAGGATGTAGTCTTGGAACATAGTCACAGGATGAAAAGGATTTTAGAACCAGTGAATCCAACAAACTTTTTCTCTCTTAATTTTGTAGATTATATAGCTATTAAAAAAAAAACTTTTAAAATATGTGAACCAGTTTTAAAAGTCAAATAGCCAAATTCTTTGCAATAGGAAAAATAGTAATTTAAAGATAGCATATGGGATTGCATACAATTTTTTCTGTAAAAGTTAGAATTTTTGCTATGTGGCAGGCCAGATTAAATTACTGAGAACCACAATTTCTTTGAGATAACATTTAGGTAATTACTGTTATCTGAAACTATTATATCAAAGTAGGCACCTTAATGTTATAGCCAATAAGTAAACTCATATGGAAGAATAGCATAGGGTGAGACAAGTATTCAGCTACTTCTGTGAGTCATGATGCTAAAATGCCAATCATTCTGTGTGGCACCCGCCTGAAAGATAAGCAGCAGAAACTAGAAAACTACTACTTCTATGCATAAACAAATAATTATAGTCTTTCATTATTATTAGTGTCAGGGTGAAGTTATACAACGGTATGTTTTGGTTTTTTTTTTAATAAAAAAGGTGGAATTTTTATCTGCTTTAAATCTGTGGTTTATAAAATGCAGCTATAATCTTACAAAATCACAGAATCAGAGAATGGTTGAGGTTGGCAGGCACTTCTGGAGATTATTTGGCCCAAATATCCTGCCTAAGCAGGGTCACCAACAGCCATTTTCCCAGGAAAATGTCTAGATGCCTTTTGACTATCTCTAAGGATGGAAAGTCTACACCCTCTGGGCACAGCAACTTGCTGCCCTCACAGTAGAAGATGGTTTTCTTGTTTAGACGAGAACTCCTGTGTTTCTATTTGTGCTCATTGCCTCTGGTCCTTTCATTGAGCTCCACTGGAAAAAGCCTGGCCTCAAAGTTTTTACATCCTTTCTCCAGCTATTTACATGCATTATGGCGATCTCCCATGAGTGTTCTCTTCTCTAGGCCAAACAACCCCAGCTCTCTCAGTTGTTCCTCTTGATGACTTGCTGCTGACTTCTCACAATGGCTTCCTTTTCCTTCATATGTCTAGAAATTGTTCCTGGGATTAGGTGTTCTCTCCCCTATCAGGAAATAAGGTGACACTGACCAGTCTCTAGTTTCCTGGGTCCTCCTTCTTGATGTTTTAGACATTAGGATGGACATTTTCTTTTCTACACCCCTCAGTCACCCCCTCCAATTGCCACGATTTTTTCAAGATAATCAAGTGGCATGATTATTGATTATTAACACCTGCCCGTTCTGTCAGCACTTATATGACAAATTTGTTTAAATATTTTCTGACCTGATTGTCTTCCACCAAAGAGGATTGTGTTTCTATATATAAGGCATAGCTTACAGGCAGATCAGGTGCTTGACAATGTGATAGGAGTTGCCAATTACGTGTCTAGACATATTTTCATAGTGAGAGATACAGGAACCGTGGAATGGTCTGATGCAGTTAATCTGATTAAAAATGTTCTTAAATTGTGTAGTGTACAGTGAAAAAAAATTAGCTGGCCCAAAAGATTCTATGAATCAAGAGGATGACTGAAATACCTTGAAAACAAAGTTGTGTCAGCTTTCCATTTTGAGATTTCAGAGGTTCTTCTGTTGAATTAAACACTTTTGGTATTCATGGATTCATAAGACCAAATGTTAAACTAGCCAAAAAAAAATCCAGATCATTCTCTTCTCAGACATAGGTAGGAAACCATGAAATGAGATATGCTGAAGTACAGGAAAGGCAATAATGTTACTGCATGTTTTGCAATACTTTAGCCACCTGTGGATTTCAAAATGAGCATTTCTTTTCAAAAAAGAAGTAAAATAAAAAAACCCCACTATGTATAGTGTATTAGTATCCCTGAGATATGAGAACTATGCAAGCATATATATAATCACAGAACACTAGGTTGGAGGGGACTTCAAGGATCATCTGGTCAAACTTTTCTTGGCAAAAGCGTGGTCTAGACAAGGTGGCCCAGCACTCTGTACAGCTTAAAAGAGTCTAATGCTGGGGAATCCCACCCCTTCCTTTGGGTGATTACTTCAGTAGCTGATCTCATTGTGAAAATTTTCCTCCTGTGTCCAATTGGAATTTCCCCAGGAAGAACTAGCACACATTAAGACACTCATCTTCTTCGTGTGACTCCTAGGAAAAAAAAAGTCTCCATCTTCTCTGTAGTCACCCTTTACATACAGGAACATTATAAGGTCTTCCCTAAGACTCTTCTAAGGTTATAAGGTCTTCCCTAAGACTTCTCTTCTCCAGGCCAAACAAACCAGGCCTTCCCTTGGATGGCAGGTTTCCCACTTCTTTTATCATCTTTGTAGTTCTTCTTTTGACTCTTTTCAGCCTGTCAACAAAATGTAAAGTATTTACAGGAGTTACCATTATAATTCAGTGCTTTGAAAGTGAGGATACATAGTGTCATGTTTGGACAGCTTCAGTCAATCATCCATGTTTCTATTTGAACAAAAGCCATATGTACACTTCCTGGCATGTATGGAAATATGGATGCTTCCCTGGCTTAGGCTTTACTCCCTTAGAGGAAAATTATTTAGCTTACTTTACTTAAAACTGTGTACTTTTCCTTTCTCCAGGCAGTTTTATCCAGCCCAGAAACACACTGCTTTGCAGAGGCAGTCTGTATGCAGAGAGGGAACACTCCCAAGATTTGTACCCTGTCAGTAATTCAGAACAGAACAGAATGCCTGCTTCAATAAATTGGAGAATGAAAGAGATCAAAGTGTTTATAGCAAATAGAGAGATTAGCCAAAAAGTTTGGTTTGCTTGTCCAGACTACTCCTAATTTGCAGGTGGACATTGGAAAGGCGTGCAGACTGACAGCGGTGAGATGCAGAGATAGAAGCACTTGGATGCACTTTGCAGCTTTTACAGATACTTAGAAATTGAACATATATCTGACCTTTCTATCTTAAGTGTCATAAATAGCCTCAAGACCATGTTTTTGCATGACAAAGTCTAGGAACGTGTCACATACCATGGTCTCTATGGTTTGCTGGGAAACAGCTCTCATCCTATACAGATAAATATTACTTCAGCCTTTACCTATGTGAGAGCAAAGAGAACTGGTCAGCACAAGGAGAATCCATTGATAACTTTATTATACCATAAAAACGATTTCTTTTTTCAGCTTTAATTTGTAATACTGGACTAATTTTACTTCAAGATAGTTGATTATTAAGACATAGCTGAAGATGCTTTTTCTTGGCCTAGGAAATATATTGCATCCTATCCATGCCAAAACAAAGACGCTAATGGATTATTAAAAAAGATGTGTGCACATCTATTTTAAAAAATTAATACTTCAAGGGCAGTATACAAGCTGCTTTCATGGTTTTAAATGGACTAGTGGAACACGTTGACTGATACATATTTTTGTGTAGAACAAATGCATGGTTTCAAGTCAAGGAAGTGACTTTAGGACAAACTGAGACAGTTGCTGCTGATTCCAAGGTCAAGATATGGCTCAGTAAATCAGAATAAGTGTTGAACAGGGGACTTAGTTCTGTAAACAGGAGCTGGATGTCTGTCTGAAATACATCTGAAACTTCCTCGTGTGCCTTAAATCAGATACACAGACTCCAGTAAGATGCAGAAGAACATCTGACCCTTATGAAAGGAATCTTCAAAAAACAGCTGAGGGAGGAATTGTATAAACTAGCTCAGAGACCAAAAAAAGGAACTATTTAGATTAGATTCCCCAAGTAAGGGCCCATGCATAACTCCAATTTTTCTTCTGCCATTAACTTTTGGATACTTGTGTGTTCTTCAGTTCTTATGTTTATCACTCTCTGTTTCTTCCTGAGTATAGGTGCAAACACAAACACATATGCATTAGAACACACACATATCCACACACTTAGAGACACTTTTTAAAATGTCTTTTATAAAACTTGTATTGGTCTCTGTCTGGCTCTTTCCTAGTATAGCCTTTCATATTTATCAAAAGAAAGTTAACAATACTAACTTTTCTATGTGAAGATAATTTTTCATTTACTTTTTCATTTTTGTTATTTCTTCATAACATCACCAGTCTTTAAGAAATTTTCACAAGTTTGGAATAGATTAATATACTGTCTTGAAGCCTTTCTAATTCTTATAACTAGGATTGTTTGCCAGTGAGCTATTTTCACTAAACACCAATCTTTTGGATGCTGTTCCAATGCTAGATGAATGTCAGTCGCAGTTTTGTTGCAATGGCGAGCAAATGACAAGTTAGCATTTATGAAACACTGCCCTCTTGTGCCTCAGTAAAACGAGATTACAAAGAGAAATATGTGTGGATTTTCTTCTCTCTCTCTCTCTCTCTTTTTGATTTGATTTGGTTTTGTTTTGTAGTTACAAGTAAATAGTATGATCACATATTCAGCTCACATTTTGCTGGGCTAGAGCAGCTTGCTTCTTCATTTGATGATTTCATCCCTCTTTTTTTTGTAGACAGAAGAACAAGAGATGTTTGCTTAAATTTTTATTAGTAGTGGATGAGTAGGAGAAGATGAATAAATTCTCAGAACAGAAGTAGCAAGATGAAAAGTTATATAGCTGGGAGATGTGCATGCAACTACAGTTAAATATGCAAATAAAATAAATATGCAAATACACTAAAATAGAGAACACAAAAGGGAAAATAAGGTGACGATCTCTCAAAAAACCCAATTTGATATTTTATTAAGTGGTGAGCACTGTCTCAATAGCACATTAGAGATCATGTAAATACATCTGTCTGACAACTAAATTAATAAATAATTCCATTACAAACAAATAATAATTAACATTTATATATAACAGGGGTTTTTTCAGAGTATAGTAAGAAGGTGGCTACAAAACTGAAAACAAGGGAGACACTTGTGTTTCTTGCCTTGGAGATCTGCCATATACCAAACTTGCTTCCAACAAACCTTCATTTCAGGCCCTACAAAGAACTATGACTGAAGTGAGAGCAAAGATTGACACCTCCTCAGGTGTCAACAAGGCTTTGTAAGGTCATCTTTATGCTGGGTTTGGTCTGTCTTTAGAAGACTTCAGGATGCCTATCTAAGTCTTACAATCAACTTGCTTGTAGTAAAATCACTTGTAAATTATATAAAGACATTAAACATAAAAGCTGATACTTCAGTATTTATTTTGTTGGGAAAAGCCACAGATCAAAAAAAAAAAAATTTCTGAAACCAAAACCCTTACAAGACTGCTACTGCTGCTGCCTCTGTGTTGACTCATACAGTCAAGTTTGAGGGCAGAAAATAATATAGAATAGAAAGGCAATCAATAGGATTTTTCTAGTTTTCAAAAGCTCATGTGATCAATTTGCAGCCATAGCTGTTCTTCACAGACAGGTTTGTCACACATGGATAGTGAAATTAAAAACTGAAGAAAAGGTTCTCAGCATTTACAAGACAAGTTAGATAAGACAAAATTGCTTACTGCATACTAAACATGTAACATTTATTTTTCCCGTTGCAGTCACTGTGTCTGTTTCATCACAGCATTTTTCCCTGTGCTATCCCTCACAAAGCAAAGAGCTTCCATTACATACTTGTTGCTGTGTTAAACCAAAACCCATGATCCTGCCTGGGATCAGAGCTTTTCCCACGGTGCACTTAATCTTCTTGAGTTTGAGAATTTTCCATTGGAAACACAGCAGCAAAAGCAATATAGCACTTTCTGTGGCATTTGTGAACTTCTGTCTCCATTCTCAGACCTATTTAGAAGCCATTTGCCTAAGATGTTTTCCATATTTTTTGTAATCTCTGGACTCTGACATGACCTTTCCATAACACAGAGAGTATCATCGCCTTCCTTGGGCTATGTTTGGCCATTATTCCAAACACAGTTTTTCAGTGCCTTGTACTGCTGAAATTCTACCTCTTCTAAATCTGAAGAGGGGGTAAGGAAAGACTGGACTGGAGTCTGCGTTCAAACTTTCTCATTACTGACAAGAGGAAGAAAAAAACCAATAATTTTTCAATAATATTGTCTCTAACTCAAGGGAAGCAGTGCAATCTCTGTCAAAAGATGAAGGAAACATTAAGTGTCAGATAAAAGTTTCTCTGGGAAGTAAAAATCCAACAAAATGCTGTGTGCTTTTGAAGTTGTCATAAACTTCTTCAAATACAATCTTCAGAATTACCATAAGCTATCAAATTCACAAAACTTACTTAAAATTATAATTTAAAACCAATAATGGCATATTAACAGCAATCAAGACAAATGCATCTGAGTGGTTTTTGATTACTGAAGGTCAAAATTTCCTATAACAACTATATACAAGTAACTTCTAAGACTGCATCAGATTTTGGAAACTTCATAAAATATCTGTATATTTATCAAGGTTGTCATGGTTTAGGACAAATTTTGGAAGGAACTTCAAAATAGGGTTTTTCCCTCTAGGAAGCAAATTCAAGCAGCCCCTCCCCCAGCTGGTTTGGGAAAAGACTTATTTGGATAAAAGTAGAAAAACCTGTTTATTTAACAAGCAAGGAATTCAAAAGTATAAAAAAAAATTAAGATAATATTAAACAATAAAACCTCTTGCTGTTTTGAAGAGATGGCAAATTCAGAAAGTCCTTTTGTGGGGGGTAGCTCAGCTTGCTCAGAGTCTTATCAGTCCCTCGGAAGCTGAAATGCAGCATCTCAGGCCCTGGTGGGCCACAGGTGTGAGGTTTTGGTGTTTTTCTGGGTTTTTAGTCCAGAGCAGGTTTAAACAGTTTCAAGAAAAAGAGAAAAAACCCACAGTCTAGGGAACATCTCTGCCTCAGCTAGAAGAAAAACTAACTAAAAGCAAAGGAGAGTGCTCTCCCGCTGTCCATGCTGCAGATAATACTGTCAGTGTGAAGGAATGCGCGAGAGCAAGTGCAGTTTCTGCAAACAAACTGTGCACTTCTCTCCCTCTTTGCTTTTGGAACCAGTCTTAAAGGAGCAGAACTTAATATCCAGCATAAACAGAACTGGTAAAAGCCAACAACAGAACAACATTTCTGATCCAAGATCCACAGTAGAAAAGAATAAATAATATATACTATTAAAAAAACCCCACACCAACAACCCAAATGGACTAAACTGACCAAACAACCAAAACCCCAAACAAATGAAAACAAAGAACAAACAAAAAAATGCAACAAAACACCAACCAAACAAAACCCACAAAAAATCCCCAAAGACAAGTACAGTTCTGTTCAGGTATCAAGCTGATGATCTGCAAATCTGGATGATCTGATCTGTGTCTACTCAAAGAGTATTCATGTTGCAACCTGTGATCCTAATTCCCTGATCAGCCTATTGGAGTGTGATAGGACTTCTGTTCCTCCCATGTGCTTAGAGATGCTTTCAAGGAAGAGCCAAGCATATAAGAAGATGACAAGGTAAAAATTCTTGTTCTGATACAGAGTTGGGATATGCTCTGGCTCATATATGGACAGGATCCATCTACAAGCTGAAATGTAAGTTAGACTCACTCTACTATGTTAATACAACTACTAGTTTTTAGCAAGTAATGATGAAGGAAAAAGTGTTGCAACTTTCACTTGAAAGATTTTTGTCTTTCTCCCAGAATTCTGTGGATATCGCCTAAAGAGAAAATGGTTTTAATTCAGTCAGATCAGTATCACTTTCTTCATTCACTTGCTGTAAATGTGAAAGATTTTTAATTGTTTATAGAAAGAAAACAGCTTCATGAATTAGCATAAAATATTTCTGAAAAGATTCCATTTTGCAATATATATCACTCCAATGGTGTTTTTTAGAAAAGCTCTTTTCAAAATTTGCAGCTGATAAGTATTTGTGAGGGAGAATGTTACTGAGTTGAGAGACAGTTTCTGAGTCATGAGTTGTCCTGTCACAGTCAAGAGAAGGGCAGCATTGTATCCCCAAAATACAGTAGTGACAGCGGTGCTGTAAAAATGGTTTTACTAGAATGAACTGATTGTGATTATAGGTGCTTTTGAATAGAAAAGGCTAAAACTTAAAGTTAATAAAGTTAAAGTGGAAAAGAAGCATGCAGACAGAGGCTATGAATGGAATTAATTATCAATGCCCTCTTCCTAGAAGCTAGGGAAATCCTCCTTTGCTTGGCATGGCTATTACATCATTGGATAGAACTGCAATGCTTGTATTTATATGATAGATCTGTGCTCATCTATGCAAGTAGCTGTCAAGGAAGAAGAAACAAAAAAAGTCTGTGTTTTCTTCAGATCTCTCAGACAAATCACACAGATGTTAGCAAAACTGTGGATGGAATCTTTCCACAGTCAACAGACACATAAGGCAAAATACTAGAAAGCTGTACTTTCTTCAAAAGCATCTGGGTTGTTTGAAAAGTTGATTATGGCATGAATTTACAGTGCGGGGTTATGAGGATTCTAATCACTCCCAGGAATGACTGAAGGGAATTGGGACTTCTCAGCTATATCACCCCACAGGAACCTTCTGAGTCTCTAGCCATATCACACACAATTCCGCATCAGGACACCTAAATAGTCCTATATCATAAGGGTGTCCCTCTGCTCTTGAGCTAAACACTCTGCATGATGTATATGTGGCCCACTTCAGAACTACAAATTCAGTTCAAGCATGCTTAATTCTGTGAGGCACAAATATTGGGAAAAGATGATAATTAATTAATATACAGAAAGACTCTGTATATCTTTTAAATAAAAAGAGCAAGTTACAATTCCATTGATGAAAAGTCTCTGCTGTTGACTGCTGTTTCATTTTGTATCCTAAAATCAATGTTATAAGGGTTCTCCACACACTTACAAATAAAATCAATACTTTATTAACCAAGTCTTTCTCAACAAATTAAATAACCTCCCTAATTAAACTCTTGTGTGACTGAGTAACGAGACCTCCCAAGTGAGTCACTGGCTTCAGACCCATACTGTGTGGTAGCCATAAGGAAAATTGGTAGTAGGAAGAGTGGAGAGGGGGTGTGACCATGGAGACACACCTGTTAATTCCTTTTATTTTTTTTTTCCAGCTATTAACAGAGCCTTTCAATCTCATGTCAAGTGTCTGTGTTACCTGTGATGTGAATCAAAAATTACGTTTGTGTGATGCTACCTTAGTAATTTCCAGATATTTATGTCTATCTGATATCTTATATGTCACAAGACACTAAAGGCTTTTCCTGTAAATCAAAAACATTTTGCAATTCTTCAGACTGGAAAAAAAATTAGAATCACTACTTGAACTTTGTGTAAGAGGTGAAGCATCTCCTCAGGTACAAACTGACTTGCTAATAAAGATCCAGGAAAAAAATTTGAATGAGCAATACTACTTCTGTTATTTGATTTCCTGGAGAAACTCACTCCACTATCCCACACATGTACACTAGCTTGATCCACTATTTTCAGGTACATTGCCTTTTTAGAATAGTCATTGTCTCCAAATCTTCCTCTGAACTGAGACATCCATATTCAATGAGCTCTTCCTTCTCTTCTTCATGGTCTGGGAGAAGATGACTGAGCTTTAGAAAAGCTCTACACTTATTCAGAAAAAGTATTTCCTACTTCAAACTTTCATATTTGAAGAATGCTTGTAACTGTTGGAGTCCAGGACATCCCTCTGGCCGCCCTGAAGGGTTTGGAGACTGGACAGGGGGATTTGGGATCTGTACAAGGGGGTCAGCCAGCCTCACACAGAGCCCAGAAGGACACTGCTCTTGATCTCTGGCCATGGGAGTGAATATCTACATTGTATGAAGAATCACAAGCTGAAAGAATTCAAAATAAATAGTAGTTAGTTTATTACAGAATGTAGATGTAGAAGTTAGGATTTTTAGTGTATGGGGTTTAAAGAGACAAGATGGAGGAATTGGGGAGTGGTCCTGTCCTCCATGTTCTTGCTCTCGTCCCCCATCTGTTGCTGAGTTGTATCTTAAGGATTGGTTTAGAGTAGAAATGACATGTTAACATAGGTAGTAAGTGTTGGTAAGACTTTGTAAACAAAAAGTACGTTTTGGATGATTAGGTCGAGGGGACGGTACATAAAGTCCGGACCCTCTGTCCCAGGTCACCTTCTCCGCGTGTCTCACTCTGCCAGGGACGCCTTGCAGAGCAGAGAAAGAACAGAGAGATAATGAAAGAATAAACAACTTTGGAAACACGAATTATCGGACTCAGCTTGTCTTCTCTGGCACCGGTGTGGAACTTTTAGGGCACGAAAAGCCCGAAAACCTTATTACCTTGGGGAACAGCAACCCCGAGGAAATCTCAGGGAACAGCAACCCTGAGAGTAACCAGGCTAGCCCTTCAGCAATTTACACGTTCTGAGATTCTGGGTTGAGAGCTCTGGAGCATTCATTGCTTCCTAAATAGGGAATGGATATACGCTACTATAAGAAAATAAGAGAAATGCAAGGTATGTCTTCTTGTAATATGTGTTTCTGAACACCTGGAGGAAACAGTCCTCCTTTCACAGAAAAAATTCATTTTCCCCCTTAAGAATACTGAAAACCTATGAAGGAAGGTGCAAGGACTAGCTACTGATACTCCTCAGATTCATTCAGTACACATTTGCAGAATATTATATATCTTAGGTCATCATCTAATCAAATGATGCTATACAAATTCTATTTTGTATCAGATGAGAAATATGAGAAAACATATTACTGTGAGTTTATCACGAGCAAAAAGTTCAACTCTGTTAAGAAAAATCTAAAAAACGTATATGAGTTTTATATGGTTCCTTAAGCATTTTGACTGCCCATTAATCAAACCTATTCAACGGAAGGCCACAGGCAATAAGATAGTACGAAATTTGTTGATAGGCAGGAGAAATACAGAATTAGTTCCATATTTCTGAAATGCACAGGATATATCAAGTGCTAATACAGAGGCAATGAAGGCAGCTCCTAATGCTAGAATCCTAGAATGCTTTGGGTTGGAAAGGACCTTAAAGATCATCTAGTTCCAGCCCCTCTGCTGTGGGTGGAGACACCTTCCATTAGACCAGATTGCTCAGAGACCCATCTAGCCTGGCCTTGAACACCTCCAGGAATGGGAAGTCCACAATCTCTCTTGACTAAAGTTACAGCCCCATTGACCTGCAAGTACACTCTTGTCATTGACACAGGATGACATAATCTTTGTATGAAATTTAAAGGCCTCAGAACTGAGGCTTGTTGGTTTTGTCACCAGCCTCAATTTGTTGTGAGAACGTGTTGTTCTCTGGTAGCAAATGTCTCCTGTTGTGATGTATACTACAAGCTGGGAATAATAGCAGGAACAAAAAAGAGTGCACACATTTGATTATCGNTTCAATGAGTCATGTAATGGGTTCTTGATGGCCCATTAAACAGAGACAGCTCCCTGAGGGAGTTATCTATGAGTCATAGGGCAAGGCATTGATGGGCCATTAGCAGAAGATAAGGGAAACACTGCCCCACCTGGTTCCAACACCTCATGAAGATGGTGATAGAATACATACTTTGGGCACATCTTACATTTTTAACCTAGGACAAATAGTCACTTTTTTAAAGACCAGATGTCATATCTGGTTTAAAGATCAGATGTCATATCATCTGATTTATATTTGACTGAGGCATAATACTGTTACAGCCCTAGACTATGCTTGTCAGAACCAGCAAGTACACAAAGAATCACCATTACAATTATTTGCGATAATACCTTCACTAAAAAAAAGAAAGTGACTGCAATTAATTAAGAGCTGCTCTAGAGAGAGAAATTCTTTATTTTTAGTATCATTTACTTCAGATTTTTCAGCTACAAGAGCTGATTACAAATGTGAAGTTTGTTGTCAGACATTCTGTGCAGTATGAATAGGTAACAGGATATTGTATACTCAATGCAATGAAGCTAGGAAGGAAAAAAATCTATGCAAGGTAATTGATGTAATGCAGAACACTTGATCTCTAAGAAATGTATTAAAGGAAAATGAGACATGAGAAAGGAATTAAATTATTCCAAAATGAGAATTTTCAGGTTTAAAAGTTAGTAGCCTTGAAACAAAAATATGAAAATTATCCAGGATATTCACATGAAGAAATCAATCTTGAGATATATAAAACACAAATTGAGCACAATTACAGAATTTTTAATCAAGGTTTCCCTCTTTCTTTTCTTTTGTGTGCGTCATGCCCTATAAAAAATAATTTCTGAAGAAACATTTCATGAAAGACATCAAACATATAAGCAATCAGACCTGCCAGGAAATGAAATGAAGATGAGACTGGGACAAGTTTGAATCTCATTAGAATTCCTGCCTGGGAGGTTATTGTTAACCTATTTTCCTTCTCCTTTCAGAAGCCATTATTTGTGTCAGTTAGAAGAACAGAAAGGAGTAAAAGAGGGAGACACAATGAAGGTCTTCTTAACCTTTAAATCAGACATAACCTATGTTAGTAGTTTGACTTGTGGGAGATACTGATGTTACTGATGTTATAATCATCTTTATCTGGAAACACAAGTGTAAAATTAATGTGACAAGAAAGTTATGTAAAATGAGGCATATTGTTACTATATCTAAAACTGCTGAGATTTATGTGAAGCATATAAATAGTGCTGCTTCAACAAAGGTTTTTATAAATTCTGAGCTCATCACAGACTATGGTTTTGCCTTTCACTATGTGATAACTGAAATAATGTAAGTCAGTGAAAGCACAGCTCATGGATAATGTGGGAAATGCAGTTATTGCTAGAGATTGCAAAACTTCTCCCTCATTCGCAAACTTATAACTTATTTTTTAGCACAACTCTTGAAATTAATAAGCCAAGCGAGCAAATCTGACATTATATTGGGCAATGCTACTACATTTTCAGTACTTTCTGCAGTTATGTTTTGTCACCTCAACATCTATTCCCATGTAAGAAGTTTCAAAGTATAAACCCTATAAAACAAGTTTTGTCCAGTACGGGATAATTTCATCTTGATAAAAGGCATAGGAAAAGAGAACAACTTTATTTTCATTCAACAGATGCCCAGAAGAGATATAATAAAAAGCTGTGTCTCAGCTCTCATAAATAATTCTTCCTCAGGCCTATATATATGTTTTACATAGTCAACATTCTTGCTTTCTTTGGTCAAGAAGGAAAGAGGTAGAAAATGTGGCTTAATTTCTCTGAAAATCTAGAAAACTATTGGGAGTTAGGCAGTCTAGATTAGCTTGCCCAATACTGACTTTATGTGCTATTGTACACATCTTTTATTCCCATCAGTAGATGTACTCTTGGTAAATTATTGATGTAGCAGACAAGTCAGAGGGACAGAAGATTCTAGGTAGAGAGAAATATTTATAGACATATAAACCTTCTTTATACAAATACAATGAAATTGATTGAAGTGACAGGAATTTGTTCTGAAAGGAGTGACAACTTCCTTCTTGGAGCACTTTTCACTATCTGATAGAAAATCCAAGGCAAAATATAAATGAAAACATATAAGAATTACATGGTCTTTATTCAGGAGTAGAAAACAGAAGGCTGGTTGTGTAGTAAAGTATTTCTAATTCAGCAAATCTCCAAAGATGCAGATTCTAACAACTGATCTGCCAATTTTCACAGCATCTTGGCAGTTCGTAATAATGCACATCTAACATTTGCATTTGCTGCTGCCAGTTCTTGATGTCTAATAAACACAGCTTAAGTGACATTATCATTACAGTGTCATCTTCATCAACAGAAATCTTCATTATATTACTCTGCTATGGAAAAGTACAATTTGAGGATGATAAGCACTTGAAATTGAAGGAAACAGTGACAGTTTTCTATTCTAAGGTTGCTGAGCCCAGAGCCCACAGGCACTCTCACTGCAGTTTTGTTTCTTCTGTGGTGTCCATGACTATATGTTTTTCTCATCTAAGTTTTCTTTCTGAAGCGTTATGATTCTGAAAAACATATTTTTGTGCTATCATGGCTCTCAGATGCAAGGCATTATTTATCTGGAGTAGCTAAAGAGAATGCTCACTGCCTTGCAAATTGTAAGTCTAGGATGTCAACAGTGGTGACATGGGATTACTCCGCTCAAAATTCTTCTTTATTCTGATAATTCTTCACTTTTAGAAGGCAAATTAATTACCTATTGATCTATGTGAAACATAAACAAATTTATAAAAAGTAGAATGTCATCTGTGCTCCTGATATGCAATAAACCGGGAGATAGTGCTCAAAAAGAAAAAAGGATAAAAATTGCTGAACTTTCAGGCTTGTCATGATGAATTATAATCCATTATCTAGTCCCATTACTTAGTTCACATAAGTTAATATTTGCAGAAAGACTTCTAATCTCTGATTGAACATTATGGCAAGAAAATATACTTAAAGATTTGATGATGGTTGCTGTAGTGTTCTTTAGTCAGCCTGGTGTTTGTTTTTGGCTGAGTCTACAGCACAGTGAATACAGTGTAAATAAATGTACTGGCACTAAATGGGTCAACTCATATGTTGACATCATGGTGATTATGACATCAAGAATATTTATCAAATCTAACTGCCTGAGTGTTCAGGTTCTCAGGAGGTAACGGCAGCTACCTACAAAATCTAAAAGAGTTCAGTAGGCCTAGAATTCATATAGCTACATTATGACCGTCTTGGTCTTGGTCTTGGTCTTGGCTGCTATATTTTATCACTCATTTTGGAATCCAGGGTCATCACTGATGCATACCAAATGCCATTTGTCAATGGGGAATAACTATTGGTCACATTTAAGAAAGCTGAGATCTTCAGAATTAAGGCCAGTCAACTCCTAGATAAATGTGGGCATTCACATGAGTCTCTTGAAAGGAGCAGTTCACATCTCATGTACAGTGTCACTTGGACTTAAGTGCTTTCCCCTTTACTGTGTTTCATCTCTGTCAACAGCTCAGTCAAAACAGAACCATGAAGATACAGATTGCTGATTTGCAGGAAACATGCCATACAAAATCAATTTTCTGGGTTGAAACACTCAGTACATGTCCCTCTTTGGACTAATTGGAAATGTCGCTATTGCTGACTTCACCAAGGGCAAGTCTTGCCTGACCAACTTAGTAGCCTTCTATAATGGAGCGATTACATCTGTGGACAAGGAAAGAACTACAGATGTCATTTGCTTGCACATCTCTAAGGCCTTTAACACAGGCAGTGGGAACATCCTTCTACTAAATTGGAGAGGTGTGGAGTTGATGATTGATATTTGGTGGATAATGAATTGACTGGCTGGTTTGCATCTGGGGTGTAATGGTCAGAGACTCAATGTGCAGATAGAGACCAGGGATGGGTGGTGCCCCTTGGGGGTCCATACTGAGACTGGTATTGTTTAATGTCTTCATCAATGACATAAGCAATGGGATTGAGCGCACCCTCAGCAACTTCGTACGTGACACCAAGCTGAGTGCTGTAGTTGACACATATAGATAGATAGATGGATAGATAGACAGATAGATAGATAGATACATAGAGATTAGATACAAGGAAGAAGTTCTTTCCAGTGTGGGTATCAAACCACAGGAACAGGTTGCCCAGAGAGGTGGTAGATGTTCAATCCCCGTAAACATTCAAGGTCAGGTTAGATGGATCTCTGAACAATCTGGTTTTCTTTGAAAATGACTGCTCTCTGCAGGTGGCTTTGACTAGATGATGTTCAAATGTTCCTTCTAACTCAAACTACTACATGACCCCATGAAGAATCAATTTAGGCAATCAAGTTGGCCTTTGTCTGAAGGAGGATAGGTTCAGATTAGGTGTTAGGATAAAATTCTTTACTCTAAGGGTGGTGAGACACTGGAACAAGTTGTCCAGAGGGGTCATAGATGCTCTCTCCCAGGAAGTGCTTAAGATAAGGCTGGATGGGATTCTGAGAAACCTGGTCTAGTGGCATATGTTTCTGCCCTGCAAGAGAGATTGAAACCAGATCTTTAAGGTTGCTTCCAACCCAAGCCATTCTATGGTTCTATTCTATGATTCCACATTCAGAAATGTAGTTGAAAATCCTTCTATGGATGTTGAGATGATGAAAATGGATAGGTTTACAATTCCTAATGCAGCCATCTCATTTGAAATTTATAAATTTAGCTGTGTTGTCAAAATACTTTTCTTTCCTTTTTCTTTTATGTTGAAAGTTATGTATGAAGACCTTTATTTTCTCAGAAAAAAAAAGTCAAAGAGCAGAAAAAAAATAGGAAATTACTGAGAGAATTCTATTGTGTAAAACACATTTGAATATATTGAGAGCAATATATATATATTAATAATGAACCAATTCTTACAGTTACATGATTTTTTGAAGAGAGTCTTAATCTAGCTGAGAGAATTTAGTTCAAGTTTCTGAATGTTTTGGTAATTTACTTATTCCATTCACATGCAAGATGGAGCCGTGTCATGCTACTTGCTAAATAAAGGAAAATGACTCATTTCCTTAACCAGAGGGGTTTCCAGCAAAATTAAATCCTGAAACTACCATAGTGCAACAAGCAAAAACAAAGTATAATGGCATTTTCTTAACCTATACCTCACTGAGGAATAAAATTCCATGCAGAAGTTTAATTACTCTTGGTGGAAGAAATATTGAAAACTGTGAAGGCTTTCAGTGATGACTTTGATTAAAATAAAAACAAGCTTTGATTTAAAAGATTTTTTTTTCCTTTTGTTTATTAGTGGCCATAGCAGTTTGTTATGTAATTCCATTATACATTTCTTAATTGATGTGGAAGCAACAGTGTCTTTGCTGTTGCCCATATACAGTTAAAAAGCAAAAACAATTTGACCATATTAGGCTAATTTCGCTAGACAGATTCAGTTCATGCTTCAGCTGTCAGAACAACTGCTGCCTTCATACTGTTAGTGATTTTGACATTCCTTTGAGCAACTGAAATATCACAGATTCAAGGAAGGCTAGATAATGTTGGTGCTTTATTCAGAGTGATTTTCAAGTGTGAGGTGAGCTCAACAAAATGTTTGTACTGAAGAATTTTCAGTTTTTCCCAAGCATCAAATTTTTTTTACTACTGTTGCACAACACAGGAAATATATGATTAAATACAATTATTCTGCAAATACATACATGAATATAAACTAATGCATATAACCTGTACATATTTGAATAACCTGCACTATTACCTTCTCGCCATCAGGACAAAGAATATTGCCTTTTATTTTTGTCACAAACACGATGAATTGTCTTAGCCAGATCCCATCTCGCCAGAGAAGACCAAGCTGCAGAACACAGTAGATAGTTGATATGCTGTTGCAATACACAGCAGGTTTACTGCCTGTGAAACAGACATGAGCATAGAATTTATGTTACCTAACTTGCCTACTTCAGATCACAAAAATGAATGGGTCTTCTGTGGAAGCAGCATTATTAAGAAAACTTCCCTTGTAGGAGTCACAGTTCGTCTGTGTCAGAATTTGTAAACTGTATAATGAACGAGACAAGTCATTTGACAGCTCTTTTTCAAACCCTTCTCCCAGTACATTCGTTTGCAAATGTGCTGAAGTTGTCTTTCCTTTTTCTTTCCAGCCTTATAGTGGCCTTTAAATTATATCTCTGACCTTCAAAGTTTTTGCTCTGTCACAGCTGTTCACCCATTCTTTACCTTAAATAGACTATAGCTGCTCTAGTGACACTGCTGTAATCTGCCTGAAAAGCTGCTATCATTTTGGGTGAAATTTCCTCACATGACAAATGCACATGAACATGCCTTGGGGGCATGTGAATTTGGACTTTAAACATGCTCAATATTATTATGCAGTTTTACATATAAGTCTAGTGACTACCTTTTCCTCAAATAATAAATAGGTTAAAAAAAAGAGAAAAGGTTATTGTTGAGTTAGGTCTACAAACTGTCAAGGAGTTAGACAAAATGGAATCAGAAAAATTTCCTATGTCTTATTGGTCTGTTTATGCAATAGATTTGGGGTTTACTGCTGTGAGTTTTCTCTGCAAAAAGTGAGTTGGACTTTGTTATAAAAAATTAGAAAACTGTTTTCAAGTTTGAGTCTGAACTGGTGTCCATGCAGAATGTCCAGATCACATAACTACTGTATCTTCAATGTACCTACTAGTCTCTGATGTCTTTGTTGCCTTTAGGCAAGTGTTTTTGGACGGGGTTTTTTTGAATTCTGTGTTTATATGGCTATGTAATAAAGTGGAAAGCCTTCCAGTTGATGAAATCTTACTTTTTTGACATATGCCTATCAGCAAGGGCAGGCAAAGCTTTGCATGTTACATGAAAAAAAGGCCTTTCATGCCTTGATTTTATCTTTCCTACAAGAATTTCTAGAAGTCAGTACTAGCTCCAAGACTAGCTTCCAAATAAATCATACCCATTTCACATATTCTGTGGTAAATTTCAGATGACACAAATCATTGTTAAATAATAACTTTTCAGGCAAATATTTATTTTTTGTTATTTTTCTAAAGATGTAAATTTGAATAATCCATCAGAAATCTTAAATCTATTAGAATTTACCAAAGTGAGAATCAGTTTAGGTTAGGTTTCAGTTGTGCTTGAAACTTGGGAAGGTGGAACTTTAGTGATTCATTTAATAATCATGCTACTCACATTCAGTTGTTCCCAGAGGAGGTGTGCCAAAGAGAGTTACATTTCAGACTCAGATTGTAAAAGGAAAATTATCTCTGCAATTCCTGTCACATGCATACAGGTCCTAGGTTTCTGCCTGAAAAAGGTACCACCTTCTAGGGTTTGTAACAGCAGAATTCCCTTAGATCCTGGTCCTTCAGTTGACCAGAAAATCCAAAACAACTTTTCACAGAACACCCAGGCAAATGGCAGACAAAAAGGAAGGAGTGCGACACAAGGTGAAACCAGAACTCCGTTCAGAAGTATGGAGACATTCCTGATCTCATAAAGAGCTTGACATACATATTTTCAAAAGTAATATTCACCACTGCAAATGAGATTAGTGAAAACACCCTTGACCTATGTACTCCTGTAAGAACTACACCTTGAAAAAATAATTTTCTCAGTTTATTAAAATGCCAGAAAATTTGACAATTTTCTAAATTTACCACTAATCTGTAGGATGCCAATGCTCCATCTGAGAATTATGAAGACTGTGCTTCAGTTGTGTGGAAGTACTAAGAAAATCAACTATTCCAATCTGTCAGTGTCATGGGTTAACACTGCTTGGTTTTTAGTTAAAGAAGAAACTGTTCTCTGTAACACTGTAAGGACCTGTTAATTTCCTGTGGAAAAGACAAAGATTATCAGAGGTCAATTTTCAGATACGGACACATTATATGACCACTGAGGAAGCTGGATGCGACTTTGTGAATGCACGTATTAACCTGAGACTGTGTCCAAGACAACCTTTTCCCTCCGGCCAGAGGAGCAGGTAACAACAGGGCCCTGTGGCAGCCCCATGGAGTGGCCTAGGCCGGGCAGGCCCTGCCGATCCTGGCCTTGGCCTGGCCCTGCCCCCGGGACCCTCAGCTGCCGGCGGGGAAGGGGAGGCTGCAGCTGCTGACATCCAGCCAACTTTAAACCTACCCTGCCCTGTCCCGGCCGAGGGAGATGTTCCCCCAGGCACCCGGGAGCAGCCCTGAGCCTGGCCTGGGCTGCCCTGGATGAGACCGAGGTCTGGAGGGGGAGGCATTTGTCAGCCTACCTAAGTCCTGATATCCTGGCCACTGTTCCTGAGCCTCCCCCATTGGCATGGTTTTGAAATCCTAGCAGCCACAGCTGGACAGAAATCACATAACCATTTGCAAGCCCGGGTGAGTGTTAACTCTTCCCTTGGTAGATGAAATTTTTAGAATTCTAATCATCCTTTTGAGTAAAAAGAAAAGGACAAAACGAAACGTAGAGAAGACACGGCATGAGACGGAAGTCAGTGAAGACAGTGTAAAAGATTAATTGGGAGAAAAGATTGATGAGTTGCCTAGTTCTAGGCTGAAAGTCTTTTATGAGCCATGGTAATGACCTGTAATATGCTAGAATATTCCTTTAAACTGTGGACAAGGTGGATTAGGGAGATAGACTGAAGCAAAGGTATTTGTGATAGACTAAGTGAATATCGAATTAGTACCTGTGATCCTGTGATCCTACTGAGAAGTTTGAACCGAGAGAGAGATATAAAGTAGGACATCCTTTGTCCCACTGAAGAAGTGAGGAGAGATCTCTGTTCCACGAGATGAATAAAATCCTTTGCCTTTGGAGCTTTCGTATCTTTAAAATGACACCCCTAAAAATCCATGACCCATATGCAGTTCTGGGAAAAAAAATGCTGATGGGAGGAACTTCATGGATTGCAGAATTTCCCCCAGGCGGCTGCAGATTTGTGACATGGGAGCCACCAGAGGACTGTTTTCTTCTGGCAGTGTTTCCATGGGAGTTCTAAGAGAGACTCGTCTCCCTAAGAATTGATGAAAGACTATTTTAAGTGGTGAAATTGACTGAAAATAATAGGTTTCATCTTGTTATGCTGTTGGTAGGAAAGTGAACAGTTTGTGGAGAGGAAAAAGTGTTTTGAAAGTTTCATTTTGTTTCTCATGCTTTTCTTTTAGAGTGTGTGTGTGTTAATAAAGCTATCTTTAAACCCTTTAAGTCTGAGCCTGCTTTGCTTTTCTCCTAATCCTACCTCAGAGTGGGAAAAGTTAGTGGACATTTAAACCACTACAGTCAGAAACAGAGTTACTATTTTGAAGATATCAAAATACCTACGAGGAAATAAATAATTTGCCATCCAACCTATAGTTTGGATAGCATGCAAAGTGTACCCCAGGCTGACAGCAAGGATGAAAAGGAGAAAACATACAGACAGAAAGAGAAAACATAATTAGATTAATTTATTTCAGGCATTCAATAAAACAGGAATCCTTGGGAAGATCATTGCAATTACACTGTAAAAAGTACCAGTCCACTGAGTATTTTCTAACTTCTTTCTAACTTCTGAGAGCCTCATCTCCAATATCAATATTTTTTAATTCAAAATCATTGGGGTTTTGGAATGTAAAATCCAGAAAGTTCTATACACTCATATACTGTAATATAAATAAAATATAAATAATATAAAACTGCTTGAAATCCCAGAATCACAGAATGATTTGGGTTAGAAGGGACCTTAAAGCTATCTAATTCCTTCCCCCTTGCCATGGGCAGGGACACCTTCCACCAGACCACATTGCTCAGTTCCACATTGCTTGTTTCCCTTATCTTCTGCTAATGGCCCATCAATGCCTTGCCCTATGACTCATAGATAACTCCCTCCAGGAGCCGTTTCTGTTTAATGGGCCATCAAGAACCCATTACATGACTCATTGAATGATATCAGCCCATTGTGAGATGCTCCACCCAGGGGGAGGAGCCAAGCATTCCCACCTGCTTATAATCCTGGGTTTGGGACAGCAGAGTCAGCTTTTTCCCCACTGGATTCATGGAGGACAAGAGCTACCAGACCTTTCTACAAGACCACTGCTTCGACAAGACCATTTCATCTGGACTGCTACTAACACCCTAACTAACAGGGTGTCAGGTTGTATTCTGACTCTGTCAGTGGTATTTTATACTACTGAATTTATTTTATTTTACTTTATTTTACTTCTTTTCTTTTGCTGTTATTAAATTGTACTTCTGACTTGGAGTCTCTCACTGGTTTTGCTTTCAAACCAGTACAGAAACATATTCCAGTGCCTCACCCTCATCGTGAAAAATTAGTTTCTAATATCCAATCTAAACCTAACCTCTTTCAGGTTAAAGCCAGTTCTCCTTTTTCTATCACTGCACACTTGCAAAAAGTCCCTCTGCAGCTCTCCTGCAGGCCCCCATTTGGTACTGGGAGGAGCGAAAAGCCATGGAGCCCTCTCTTCTCCAGGCAGAACATCTCCAGCTCTCTCAGCCTGTCATCATAGGAGAGGTGCCACCTGATCATCTTCATGGCCCCTGTTTGGCCTCTAACGCGCCAGTGTCCAGTGTTCCAGGGACCCCAGATCTGGACACAGCACTCTGGGTAGGGTGCCACAGGAGCAGAGTAGAGGGGCAGAATCACCTCCTTTGACCTGTTGGCCACACTGCTTTTGAAAAGAAAACCTAAATCATATTTACCTACCACCTTGTTAGTGTAAATCAATTTTTTTGTTTCAAAAATATATAGTAGCGTTGTTCATACTTTTACAGTAGTCTGGGTTGTTCTTTTAATGAAATATGTGAGATACAAAATCAGGTAATGAGAAATTTTTGAGAGAATTTGTTGAAAATTATAGATTTGTCAAGAGCTTTGAAAAAGTACTTCATTCACTTACTGTTAGTAGGATTCAGTAAGCTTTCTCCAGGAAAGGCAAGCTGAAAATAAGGATTTTGAAAAGCCTTGTATAGCCTCTCAATTAAGCCAATCTGTGTTAGCAGTAACACTTTAAAATTTAAGAGCCACTGTCACTGAGCACTCTAATGTGTGGACATTGCTGGTTCTCATGTGAAAACCAAATGAATCACAGAAAAAAACCCACCCAACCCAATCCCACAACCTTTCCAAAAAAAGTGAGATAAAACCTTGGGGTTTTATACAGATTAAGTGATAAATTACTTCATTGTTGTGGACTTTATTTGATTTACACTGATAATCTAGGGCATTTACATTGATTTGCTTTAGTGAAAGATAGGGGAAAACTGTTTAAGTTATTGTTTGATCAAAGCAAACACTCTCTAAAGATAAACATTCTATCATACACATATATTAAAAATTTTTGCAGAACATGGTTTTGAAAAAATATCCATTTTATTTTGTTAAGCATAAAATTGCCTTAGAAACTAAATTATATTGTTTGCAACAGAGTCACTAACTCATAAATGAGAGAGGTTAGAAATTGGGAATTCAATGAGAACTCAAAACATTTTGTTAAGTACAGGAATAATTCCAGTGCCTTAAGGAAAATTCTTTTTTCCCTAAATATATGCTAATATCCAAGGCTATGTCTGCACCTGTGTTTCTGTGAGCTTATAAGGTCTGGCTGTTCACTCTCTCATACTATCAGTCACCATAGTAACTTTTACTGATTTCTAAAACCCTTAAGCAAAACAAAAATTGAATATGTTCCAATTTCCTGGTCTCAAATTCAAGTTTCTTGGTACAAGGGAGAGTTCTGAAATACTAGATCTGTTTGAATGTTTTTACACACTGAATAAGCCTCCTATCATGTTTGCAGTCAGGAAAAATATCTTTTCCACAGGTAAGAGAGTGATCATTTAGTGTACTTTTTCCCATCCCTTTGTAGGACAGGTCATATTTGGTATGATCCAGATGCTCAATGATGCAGATTCCCTGACACAAATTGGCTTAAAATATTTTGTCCTTATCCCTATGCTTTGGTTTCCTGTTACATATCCTATTTTTCAGTGTCAATTTCTCTATCATATTGCTGTCTATTTTTTGTTAAATAGTCTTAGCAAATGGTGTGGCAGCTTGTGGTTTATGGTGGATGAGGTGGAATGGGCCATGGCTGGTGAGGCCCTTCTGCTGTCCAAGGATACCAGTTTGCCAGGGAGGAGCCATCTGCCCTATGCCCTGATAGTGGACTTCTGAAACCAAGCTGTTCTTTACAGCTGTAAATCCATCTGTTGAATAAATACTTATATAGCGCAGCAAACAAATATTTATGGGTCTATAGATTGCATTTAAAGACTGACAAATCACGCGTTTCAAACTTCAAAACACATCTGTGGTACTTTATGTTCATTAAGAAAGCACATTGACAAGTGCCTAGTTCTAAATCACTTTAGGTCATGATTTGCACATGCACAAAAAAAATTGTACGTAATGCTTATGTCCTGAACTACCTGTAACTTAGTTCCACAGAGGTGGTTGTATACAGTGAGCCTTGATGGCTATTTTATAGAAAAGCCTGATTTTTATTAGGTTTGAATTCCTGTGTATGTCAAAAAAATTCCATAGAGAATAAATATCTACTATGCAGTTTAAAGAATAAAGTATAGAAATTTCAAGTCTTAGGTATTTTTCATTTAGCATTGTTTATTTTCTAAATAGCAGTTTTTCACTTTGGCATTTGATTTCCTTTGTTGCCCATATTTAATAAAATACAAAGAAATTCAATTTAATCAAAGAATAAATTAGTTTCTTATTCCAAGTAATTGTCAAAACATTAAAAGACTCCATGAAATTTTCATGTTGAGGAGTTTACAATATAAATTTTTCTTCTCTTGAAATAGTTTGAGAAATCAGTTTTAAACCTGAAGGTTTCTCTTGGCATTAACGGGAAAAAGATGGAACTGTTCATAGAAACATGGAACCTCCTAAATTAGTGATTTATTTTGAAGAGTATGTCTTCTATATCTCAAAGCTACACTATGAAGTTAAGCCTTACAAATATATAGAGGTGTAATATAATCTCATTTCTTTGCTATTCCCTCTTCAAAAGCTGCAAAAGTATTTGGATTAACAAGGAAAAAGTCATCACCTAAACCTGACTAAATCCAGGGTATCCTGAAAGCAAAATAGTAGTTCCAAATATAATACAACATTTCTCTGTTAGAAATATTTCATACATATATGTAGGAAGTGTTAGGGTGAAAAGAAAGATGAAAAATTATTGTCAATTTGGAACAAGGCACAGAAGGCTGACTTACGAAAAATGGTTCTCTGGGAACTCTTGAAATCTATTGTAGAAACTCTTGCACCAGACCTCCCTTCATTGTTGATCCAAGTCCTCCAAAGACACTTCATAAAGATGGGGAGCCTTTTCTAATAATGCCCAAAGACAATCATAAAGAAAACAGACTCTGAGGAAGACAGATTGTGCTTCTGAAAGCAATAATTTCAATTTGTGTAATAGAAAAACCAGCAGTAGACATGTAGAAATTGATTTGACAAATGTTAACAATGCATTCATGGAAGCCTGGATTTGGGTAGAAGACAAAATGAGTGGAGAAACTACTTCAATCTCTCAAATACATTTTTTTTCCAAAAGCATTACGTCTGCCTTTTTTCATGTTGAGTATCAGTAACACAATTTTCACTGTTCAAAATCTGTGTATGATTCTTTGCTTTTCTCAGGAAAAATAATGGAATCCAGGAAAACAGGATGGATTTGATGATGACACAATTTTTTAGCAAAATATCTTTACAGACATAGAGTTAACAACTAATTTAGACTGGAATTAAAAACACCTGGTAATTAAAAATAATCTCTTTTTCCAGTGAAAGAAGAACTGACAAAAAATATCTAATCTACAATTAGCGGTGAAATATTGTCATTTTACAATGCAAGAAAAATGTTTTATTTCCATCTGAATTTGCATGCTGAACACACAAAAAATTAATTCTTCTAAATATTATCAAAAATTGTCACATTTCCCCATCAACTTTTTTATAGAATCTATCAATTTTTTTTTCCTTTTTCTAAATGTGCCTAGCTTGATATATTTCATTCCCAAATATTAGAATGCAAATACACATTAAATGCCAAAGTGATGGACTTTCTGGTTCTTCATATTTGTTTCTGGCTACAAGCAATGGACATAAAGGAAAGACGGATAATAATCAGGTTTCACTAGCAGCACTTTGGCTCTTCATCTGAAAATAGCAACGTGAGTACATGGAAAAAATAATGACCAGGTGAAATTAGAGTGTTCCTATATCCAGGTAAATATTGTAACAAATGAAGAATGGAACAGCTTGCTTGGTTGATTCCCTAGCCTGTTATAAAAGGAGAGAAAAAGGTGTGAGATGTACCCTCAGTACACAGAAGAACTTGCACCTTGAGCTAGTAAAAATCTACCCCAGAAGATGAGGGAGCTACAATACCTGAGGAGATATGGCTGAACGTATGAGGGATTATAAAAGTCTGAGGGCTTGTGCCTTTGGAAATCCTTGTGGGTGTATGATTTATTGTTAGACTATGACAGACTAAGATATGTGGACAAAAGATACCCTGAAGGTGAATAGCTGAGTGAGTCGATGTTCCCACAATATATATTCACATGATTGCCATGGGATATTGAAGGTGTTTCCTATGAAGGTGTTTTCTATGCCTGTCAGCTCATGAGGGGATTAAATACAGCAGCAAAGGACTGACCTTTGTAGTCCCTTAAACTTGTGTTTTTCTGGAGAGATTACTGGTTTCTAGACTCCAGCCTTCTTCAAGAAAGAAGATCCTGACTGAGTTGAGGAGGTGCAAAGAGTAGAAACAAGCCTCTATAAAAGTCTGTAAGAGAAAAAATACTGGGAAACAACAAGCACATTAAATACCCTTAAAATATTTAGAAAATTTGAGTTTTATTTAATGTGACTGTTTCTTCATTCGAATGCCTAAAGTTCTGTTGCTCATATATTGCACTTTTTATTTGTTTTGCAGTTCTCCCTTTACCTACAATCACCAACTTCATGGAATAAGTTCAAACCATGAAGAGGAAGCATATTGGAGGAAAAAAACAAATACTAATAATTTATGACAAGGAATATCAAATCTCTTGAACTGTGCTAAAAATGTTGCTTTCAATGCCTGTACAAAAAAGATTACATTCCTTCCTACATGCCTGATTTGGACAGATGGGGTTTTTTGTTTATTGAATTCAAGACAAATTCTGTACAAAAAAGAAGCCCAAATATGGACTACTTAAAGCAGAATGACAGCCTGGTGATCCTGCAACTTAGAATTCAGTAAGATGTTAGAACTATTCTTACAAACTGAGGAATCATTTGTAAATATTTGATTAATGGTCTGAAGAAATGAAACTAATAGTGGTTAGAAAAGTGGTATAAAAATTTTAAAGTCATAAATGTTCTTGTGCAAATGACCACCACAACCTCATCATGGTTTTGGGTTTTTTTCAGATAATTGGATTGGCAGTACTACTATAATTATGTGAGGCAAGTGTATAAACCCTGTTCATAATGACCTTGGAAATTTCTGTTAATTTGAACACCTTAAACAGACAGTATCTCTCACTGAAATACAAATGCAAATATATCTATGAAACTCTCAATAACTGTAACAGGCCCTGCGAGATACATCTATTATGAAATCATTCATTAATTATGGAAAATTTTGAGGCTCCTGTAGAGAAAAGAGAGATCTTACTTCTCACAGAAAGTCTTTCATTTCTAAAATGCCTATACTGTGACTGAGAATTTTCATCGGAAAAGCGTGAAAAAAACAGGTCTTTACATGTTTCCTTTACATACAATTTAATTTTCAGATTAGAATATTTTAAACTAGAATGAGAACAAATTCCATTTCTAACCATGGGGCCTACATCAGTATCAAGTCAAACAGTCAATATGTTTATGTAAGGCAATGCTCAAGAGCATAATTTTTTCTTTGCAGCCTACTTCTGTCTATTTAGACAAACCAGGAAGGATTGTATAGGGTGTCAAAGAACAGCTCTGTTTTCTCACTCTGCTGAAGCTCTTCCAGAGCAGAAATTTAGGTCATGTACAAGAGACACTCACTGTGCTGAGTGTCAACAGCCTTTCCTTGTACCCATTACAGTGGTTAGTACACAATGTCAGCATTTACTGCTGGATAATTGCAGCTCCCGTGGAAGAAGAGGTAACCTCATAATCAGGGACTATGATTCTGTGATACTTTGGGGTTATGTAGGTGTTTGAGAGGGCATATGGTGGCTTGAGCCAGTGTGACCTTGATGACCATGTGATACGGGGAAATACCAGTTATGCCTGTTTCAAGTTTATTTTATCCACGGTTTTGTTTTAATCACAATTTTGTTTAGTTTTATCTCAACATATTTTGCAGTTTATTTACTTGTTCATTCCTGTGTTTTTTGTTTTAATTTGCACAGAAGCTAAGGATCTGATTTAGAATCACTAAATTCAAACTTTGATGGTTTGGCATTTAGAAAGAAGAATGCCTTTTTTTCACCAAGAAATGTGCACATCTAGTGTAAGGACACAAAGAGTGACAACTGCATGCTGTTTTTAAAGGGATACACATTCTTTGAAAACAGGTAACACAGGCTCAAAACTTCGAGGTCCATCTCATGTTATTTGGCATGAAGGGTCCCTGAGAGGTTTGCTTCTGAATTGTGATGCTTCTTACAATGAAATAATGTTTTCAGGGGATCTGGTAATCCAGTATCTGTTGCAAAGCAGGTATTATTGCCACTGGAGTGTGGTTGCTAACTCATTTCATCTGGAAGACAAAGAAAGGTAACCTTCATCTCCCAGCATAGCCCATTATGGATTTCAACTTGGAAACAAAAATAGTTGACATGCTTTACATACCTAGACTGGAAGAAGAGAATAAATATACCACACCTATATAACTAAAGACACTAAGCAAAAGCAAACATTTTCTCTCCTTCATTCTACCATATGTGCAATTGGAGAACAGATGCTTTTCTAAGTATAGCAGTCATTAAACTGAATTCTGGTTTACTGGGCTGACCTTTCTTTGAATTTATTTTTGAAGATAATTTTCCTGTTTTGGCATAGTTTTTAATCTCCTCTAGAGTAATCAGTTGATGATGACATTTCTGTTTGTAGCGAAGCCTAAACTTATCCTTGAGCTCTACAGTTATTCAGGTGATATTAAAATAAACCTCATGTTTGTCCTTCAGTTGGTGTATATATATCTTTTTACAACGAGATGTATATAAAGACTGATAGTCTCCTTAGAGTAAGGACTAACAATCTTCCCATTTTACTGACTAATGCAGAAATCAGCCATTTGGAAATAGCTGAAAATTGTTTTTCAGGCATATTTTAGAATAATTGTCATATCCTCATGGATTATAACTACAATTAAAGATTAAATGTAACTTTTTAACGGCATATTCTGTTATGAACAATGTCAGTATTTTTACTCAGAGGAAAAACTCCACATTTTAGGAAATTCATATCTTTTACCACAGTCTTTTGGATGCCAAACCTGCTTCTTGGTGTATATTAACACAGATTTTACCTTTACATTTGGGGAAGTAGCTGGTTCTCATTCTTCTGCCTAGTGTGAAGTGCATAAATAGTACCATCTATTCCAGATATTGCTAATAATATGTGGCACGAGAAAGATAAGGAGCAAGAGAGGAGCTCTGTTATCTCTTACTTTCTTTTAAGACCTTTTACTGATTTTCAGAACAAACGTGGTAAGGAATAGTGCAGTCCAATATGTTATGGCAAGATAGCAGACATTGATCTGCTAGGTGTATGTGCACCACTTTTTTCATTTCTGCAGTGAGTTGTGTCCATTCTTTTCTATAAATCTCTCAAAGGCTAATTGCTTTTTACTTGGAAATGGTTACAGTCTTCTATCATTTTGTAGAAATGAAAGTTCCTGGTAGAATGTGTTCTACTCCAGCTACAATTACAAGAATGAAATATAAGTTGTTCAGTTGTTCGGAGACAAAAAACCCCAACTAACCATCAAAAGAAAAAATATCACTTACTATGCTTACTGTCAATAACATAGCAGGAAATCAGAAATAAAGAAACAAGAGAAAACTAAAATTCAAAAGCAGCAAAAATTTCACCAAAGACCAAAATTTTAAAGGACTGATATATTTATATGATTGATCTAGGCAAAACCACATATCTTTAAATCTTGTTGCAGGTGAATGTCCAGTTCTTATTAATCTCCCCTGCTCACTAGTTCTTTGAGATTTTAGACACCAAGCCATTCTTAATGAAAAGGTATACATCAAGTTCAGTGAGACAGAGTCAGAGGGAAAAAAACATGTGAACCATGAGATGAGCTGGTAAAGCAGAATAGTTATGGAAGGGAAATATCCAAGGAAGGAACAATGACTGGCATCAGATGTTCTCTCCTCCCATGAAGGCCTTCTGACTAACTATCTTTGCCCATGTAGTCTGTATAAAAGATGTGAGTTTCTGGTCCCTGGGTCAAGTGTAGGGCTGCTCTCATAGAAACATCTTTGCATTAGTTCTTTTGCAGTTGTAAATTTTCAGATATGGTATCATATATCCTGTATAATTCCTTAGTAGTTTACTTCTCCAGTTATTGAGTAACTCATTTTAGAGAATGATTGTATTTTGAGAGTTGTAAGGACACAAAAGAATGACACTATTTATCTGTATCACCATGTCCCATCCTGTAGGGTTTAGCAGATTTTGATGTTCTTGATACAGAAAGAGATAACTGCAAACTCATCTTTTGAGAGGGAAGATATTGGTTTGGTATTTGACCACAAGCTAAACTCTTCTTTGAAGATGTGTAGAAGATTTCTGAGTTTATTTGAAGATTTCTGCTGCTCAGCCAGCCTCTGCTTATTAGCAATAGCTGGAAGACAAAAAGATGACGTGTAATTCTTTTTGCCAATATAGCTTCAGATATTTTAAGTAATCTATTATTTAAATGAGGCCTATGCTGCTCTTTCACTTTGAAGGAGGAAGGGCTGTATTGTTAAAGGATGGTGTTCTAGAAAGCATTTTCCCTTTCCCTAAGTTCTAGTGTTTGCCTGAATACTGATGTTCACCACTAAGAAATGGCTCACTTAAATCCCATAATGATGGAGCCCACACGTTTTCCCCCTTGCTGGTGTAACAACAATAAGCCTTGCAGTGAATCACAGGACTCATAGAAGTGATCTCATCCTTTACTCCAGGGTGAGTGTAGCTTGCTGCAGCCCCTGTGAATACTTCAGTACAGGTTTTTTAAGCTTTGATCTAAGAGGGTATTAGGAATACCTATTCACATTGTCTCATAGCTCAGTTGGTTAGAGCAGGGTGCTAGCAACACCAAGTTTGTGGGCTTAGCCCCTCTACAAGCCATTCCCTTAAGAGTTAACTCACTGATTCTTGTGGGTGCCTTCTAACTCAGAATATTATGAGATTCTGTGATTACGTTAACTTTTGCTTTCATAGTACTTCTGTGTATTGTGTTTACTTTTCTGTTAAATCTAATGAAGTAATGAATCTGAAGCACATGGAGTAGCAAACACATGAACATTAGATACTGTTTTGATTTGTACTGAGCAAACCTCTGACATGCCATAAACCCCGAACATTTAGGATTACTTCCACTATTTTGATTCATATGTACTCTAGTTTATTAAAGCTGAAAGGGAAAAAGAGAGGACATTAAAATGTATTGTTTTCTCCCAAGCTTGAATTTCAGGTTCAAATTTAGATTTTTTTTCTTATAAATCAACAATATAATGCCAAAGCAAAGTACTTGTCTCAGACTTTGATTTAAAGAATAAAATTTATTACAAAATATTTCTAAAGAAATATGGACTTTCTGTCAGTGGAAAATCAGTAAGAAAATATTCAAGTACTTCAGAAGTATTTTAGAATGTTCTCCTTTATTTGGTCCCCAAACAATAAGCACTAGCCTGTTTGCAAAGTAATATCAAAACCTACACAAATGTAACAACGAGTTGTGGTGTCCTATTTTTCTAACTTACTAGCAGTCAAAAAAGATAAACTTTAATTTCAATTCAGAAATTTTGGAGTAAGATTTTATGGACTACTTTCAGTTAGATAACAAGTATGCATCTTTATTACAGATTACTTCTGTGGTTAAATTGCACTAAATAGATATTTGAAATTTGGAGAATACTAATGGCTTTGCCTCAACACCCCCTTTTTACATATAATGTAACTTTGTTTTCAACAAGAAAGCTGAAGTGAAATTAAAGTAGAAGACCTGGGGTCTGTCCACTTTCTATGTGTAGACTACCCCTATTTTTTTTTTAAACATCATGTAGCCCCTGGGTTTTTTCACCTCTGAAGATCTTCCCATCTGTGTATATACATGATGTATGAGGCATGCAGAAACAATTTCTATTAGTTTGTTTTTCCAAAAGATATTTGGGTTGTCATTGATTACAAAAAAATGTATTTAATTTCAGAAAAAAACACCTCATTTTCCTTCTTCAGTGTTCCCACAACACAGAAATTTTTTTTGACTCCAGATAAATTTAAAATTTTCTGGAACACATTATTGAAAGCTGTTCTTGCGAAAATTATGAGCCAATGCTCCATACAGAACAGCAGTTACTTCTATAGTGTACTACATCCCGAAAAATAGGCTACAAGGAACAACAAGCAGAAATCAAACAGCCAAAGACTATTGCAGAGTGAATAAAATGAGAGTAGATAGTGAATACTACCAGATAGAAGAATACTTCAGAAACAGTACTAAGCTTGCATACACCTAGTTAATTTGTTTAATAGGTATTAGCACTGAACAGTACTAGATTTTTCAGTTTGCTTTGCGATTTTTTATTGTGAAAAAATAGATTTTTCCTTGACAGTGTTCAAATTAATTTTGAACATTTTTTTAAATAAAAGAAATCGACTAAATTACTTATTTTAAAAGTTCATTCTGAAATTTTCTTGTGACTCTCTAAAGCTCTACTATTCCAAACCAATTTGATGATACAATGTAGTCTCCATCTTCTTTACCCTTCCTCTTCACTGCCTCTTAATTTCTTTTTTGTTCCACAGGGACTTATGTTAGCAGCAGTACTTTTTTACCTGGAAATTATGAAATGTATCGCTCCCTGCTAACATCACCCCCCCACCCCTTCACAACTTGAAAATATTTGTGCTTTCATTTACCGTGAAATATAGTTAAATTGAACAAATTTCCTGAGCATTAAAATTTGTTACTTCTGTTTTGTAGAAGACTCTGTACTCTGTACTCTGTACTATGGAGACCTTGATATTTTTTTTTCATATTTGGGTTTTTTTTAATCTTCCTGCAGAAGATGAAAAAACCCACCATATATCAATATCATTCTTCATTTAAAACATTATTACTCATCTATTTACTGATTAAGCATCTGCTAAATAGTTTATTAATCAAGAATAGATTATGTTGAGTTTATTCAATAAGGAATGCAATCCGTGACATTTAACCAAAGAAAAATTGTGATTTTGCAGAGTAGTTTTTTCTCTAAGTGTATCAAAATAACAGCAAGAATTTTACAATATAATTCTGACTATATTATCTTAGTAATTCTAATGGAATTTTGATCAATTATAGACTATATCATAAATTCACTATTTAAGCCTGAAAGTTCTCAAATATTTTTGCAGAAAAGCTCTTGCCAAAATTGAAATATTAACTCTATTATTCCACTACGTAAAGTACATGAATAAAAGCAATTCTTTAGTAAAAAGAATTCATTTCTTACTCTTATTGTTTTAATGTTTCTGGATCTGCTTTTTTATAGCTGCTCAATAAAACTTTTCTATAGAAAATCATAGTTTTTATGAGACAAAATTTCTGCTTTTCTAGCTTTAAACAGAGAAAAAAAAATTACATCAAATCCAGAATAATGTTTACAAATACAATAGTGCACAACTGAGTCACAGAAAAAAAGGGGCTTTGTAAAGGTCTATTTTTCTGGGCTTATATATACACCTATAGAAACAGAGATACAAACTTCCAGTATTTTTGAGGGTTATTGTACTATTTCTCTCCATTCAGATACAAAGAAACCTAATGTACAATTTTCTAATGATGCTGAAATCTTATTTTTATTGCATAGATAAAAAATGCCCCAGATGATGGAGTGAAAGTCAAAAGTAGTGTCCACATATAATCTTCGACGAATCATGCCGTCTTTAGACTAACACAGACTTCAAAGAAGTGAAAAAAAAATATTCTCTAGTAGATATTCATAGGTTTTTATGATTTTTTTTCTTTTCTGCACAAAACATTGCGTTTAGGATGTATCATATGAATTTGAGTAGTTTTCTTGGATTTTTCATCATAAATTCACACATCTGTTCCATAGAGTCCACTTGTTAAATTTATTCTGAATAAAAGCATGTTTCTTAAACAGTAACCAAACTTCAGTTCATAACTCTTGAACTGAGGCTATCTAGTAACTTTACACTGACTTAAAATAAAATATTTTGTTTATTTTAATGCAACAAAACAAATTTCATGACAGATGTTTTACTTACTAATGAAAACTACCCCTTATAAAAACATTCTAAAATGTAGTTACTTGTTTCTTGTTTTAGAAAACACTTCTAACTGGAGATGCCTATAAAAATGACAATAATTTCATTATCTATAATTGCATAGGAAAACCTATTGGTGTCTGCTAACATAACAGTTCACTTAAATACTATATGTGGCATCAGGATATTTACAATATATGATGTTGTAAGGTCATTGAAGAGACTTTCAAAGACCAGCTCATCCAATCCCCCTGCCATGGCCAGAGGCATCTTGCACCAGATCACATTGCTTAAAAACCCATTTAACTTCACAGTGAATACTTCCAGTTATAGGCCATCCACAGCTTCTCTTGGAAACCTGTATAAGACGGTATAAACATTCCCCTATCAAAAGCCAAATCAAGATGATCCACATCCCAAGGGACATTGTATTAAACTTTAGAAAGAAAAATACTGTGCAATCATTTAACCTCTTCCTTTGTGTGTCATGAACTCAAAGCTTGCTTAGCAGCTTTGCCAGTTTATCCACCAACACATTTTTAAACTCATGAAAGTGTCCTCAATAAAAGCACAGTGAGAAATAAAGGAATAGGATTAGCATGAGTGTTGTACTTCAATACATATTTTATTTCTCATTTTTGGATGAAGATGTTAAGATTCTTTTTCAGTATTTAAATATGAACTATGTGGAGACACAGTTAATTGTCAAATCAAATGTGACTACAGTTTATGACTTAGATCATATCTAGAAGGTAACAATAAATTTTAACCTAAACTAAATCTCTGATGATAGAACATAAGGCAGCTTTAACTTTACTTACTCAAAAAAGTTTGTGCAGAGATAGAGTATCCCGAAAAGCAAGGTGGTGTGAAGACTCAGCAATTTTCCCTAACACTTACTGTGGGTTGAGTTTCTGAGTGGGAAGTTAATACCATCCAGTCTGGTAACTAAAGATGTAATTTATATCTATGCCAAATTCAGATATCTCTAACCTACTGCCTCAAGTGAAACTACTGGGTTTGCCTCCAGTTTCCATGATAATTACATCCCATGCAGTGTTTCTCCTATCTTAGAACAACCCCCTCACAAAATACCCTTTTTGCCTGTTGCCTCCAAGTTAACTCATATGCGCACTTACCTGCCTGATTAAGCACAGGAAAGTGTGTCAGATTTGGAACTTTGAAACATTTCACGGTGTTTATGGTACAGCTTCTGGCATCTTAACTAGTCTTAGACTGCCAGATGTATAGGATAGTAACATGAAAAGATACTTGGACCTAGTTAAACATTTATTTCTGCACTGATACATTGCATAGTCATTCAAGCTCATACACTTAAAATCTGTACTAGCAAAGTTCTAGCTTAAAAAAATAGTTACCTTCTCCTTGCAATAGCTCTTCTTGATGTATTTTAATGATCATTTTTAGCATTCAGAATTACCACTGTGCCGTTACTGTTATTCACGTTTAGTGTCTTTGCTCTATTATCTTCTATAATTTAATAACTTTTTCTCTAATATCCATATCAGCTGTTTCCAGGGTTAAAAATGCAACCTGTTTTGTCATATTTCATACATTCTGAATACTAAAGCATACATTATTTCATTCCATTAATTTTTTTTTAAGTTCAGGATTTGGATCACTGCTACTTGTGTTTAGTAACTTCAATGTTTATTTTCCTACAAATCTTCATTTAGAATGTGAGTTTGCTAAACTTTAACCTTTCATGCCTGTTATATTAGATATATCACATCTATATCACCACCATTACAAGACTTCTCAACGTATGTATTCTCTATTAAATTTTATTACTATAAGGAATAACAAATTCCTCAACTAAAAACTGAAATTTTAAGTAACTTTTTTGGAAATAAACAGCTATTTCTTTCCTTCTGAAATTATAATAAAATTTTGTTAGAAAAAATTTGTAGATGTTGTTGATTGGTTCCAGTAGAATAAAACAAAATTTTCCATGTTGCACACATTTTTTTCAAAAGTTAATGCCCTAATATCATGTAAGAAGGGGAAAAATGATAGCTCACAAATTGTTGTGGGATGGGGAGCTGCCCTTCAGCCTTTATCAAACACTTTTCCCATACTTTTAAGATCAAGTGACTTAAATTTATTTTTGTAATTGTTTTCCTTCACTGTAAGTAAAATATAAGAAACAAGCTTATCTCAAAAATATGTGGTTAATTAACTGATTTGCTAAATTACAGTTTTCTAATGCTACTCTTTTTGCCTTATTCTTCTTATTCACTGTTCATGAAGGATGTCAGTCAGCTCCAAAGTTTCCTTTCCTTGCTTATTCATTTTATGACACCATTCCTCAATTCCATCATTCCTACCAAAATCTAGAACCTCAAGATCTAGCTGACACTATTTCTTCATTCATCCTCCTATCATAGTTCTTTCATCTTTCCCCCCCCACATAGATATATTTTTCTGACCCATCTGTTTTCTCCTTTTCTAGGCCTCTGGTGTACTAGTCCTACAGAATGCAGATTGCTAATTTTGTCTGCTGTCACTCTTTTTAAGAGTAAAATATTCTTAAAAATACCTGCCTTAATGTGGGGTATGTTGATCTGATGAGATTTGAAAAGGAGCTGACAAAGTGACTGTTCAGGAGGGACTGAGAGGATGCAGCAGAAGTTCTGAGCCTCGTGCCCACTCTCACATGGGAGAAGGGATTTTATTGACTCTCCATTCTCTCCTCCTAAGTCATGAATCACCTGCCAGAATGCTCTGTTCTTCTTTTTTGTCTGTAGCTTCAACAATCTCCATGCCTGTCATATTACCACAGAAGTAGTGTTTATCCTCAAGGATGAGGAATTATTCTCTTTAGGAGATACAGAAGCTGCATGGATCTTTTCTTATCCTACCATCTCAGTTGGTCTCAGGCAAAACACTAAATTTAGGGCTTCATCTACTGGGTAGCACATTTCACTTACGGTTGCAGTTCCAGTTTTTTTTTTTTTTTTTTTTTTTTTTTTTTTTTTTTTTGTGGGGGGAGCAATATAAAAGAACAGGATCATCTCTCTCCTAAATATAAGGTGACCTAGGATGCCATGAGGGACACATGCTTGAGCAATTCTTGCAGGATGTGGCTTGAGTTATGCTAAATTAGAACCACTTAGACACGTAGATTGCAGGTGATGTCAATAACTGAATTACTGTAACACTTCAAACACATTTTCCAGGAGATTGTTTTTTTTTACATCCAAGGGAGTATACTCTCTCTGTAACATATTATCTATATTCAACCTGTCACATAATATTTAGCTGTGATACACTATTCTCCAAATATAAACAGAAAAAACCTCTAGCAACAAACCATAAACAGAGGGCTTTTATTTACCTATCAATTGCTTCAAATTTGGAAGAAAAATTTTAAAAAATTGCAATAATTTCTTCAGATTTCCATATAACTATCTATACTTAATATTAGCATTCATGCTCAAATATTAATTCAAAAGGCCAAATTTTGATGATATTTCAGCAAGTAGTCCATTACTACTCTGACAGTTTGTGGTTTCTCAGCCAAAATCTGCCCAAATATAATTTTCTTGAATGTTAAAAAATATTCACCTAAATCATTTTTACTAAACATTTATGGAATTATACTCCCTGGAGTTTCCTATATTTCACTGCTGAACTGAAAACCAACATAACTTGAACTGATGTAATCCATTGTCTTTCAAATTCAAAGTAATCTTATTTTTAATAAATAAATCAATTTTTCCATTGATGACCAAAGTCATTAAGTAAACACCCGTCTAGATTTGCTGAGAATTAGTCTTGTGTTCTGTTTAGACTCTCATCTTGCTCACTCTTAGAATGAAAATTAGGAGACAAAGTTATATTAAACTATTTTTACTAATAATCAGTAACTATACTTCAAGTTGTAAACATACTGAAAAAATACTGGGTTTTTTAAAGTCTCTTTAGTTACACAAATTCAAATAGAAAAGAACCAAGTCTTCAATTCTGTACATAGTTATATGGTTTTTTAGACAATCCCTTTCAAATTACTTCTTTTTCGTTCATTTAGAGAAGAAAAATTATCTAGTGAATAGTTTATTTGAATGGAAAGTGAGTAACAGGATCTCATTTAAAACAAAAGTTCTGGAAACTGCGATGAAGGAATTTCAAGTTATAAATGCATGTTAACCAATAATTCACCAAAGAAAAAATTCCAAACCTGCCTATTCCTTTAAGAAGAAAGTAACAATACCTATTGATGGGAATAATCTGCCAAGGAGCTTATAAAATCTGACAACTTTCAGTAGGAACAAGAAGATAATTTTCAGAACCTGACAGTTATTACTGGACTCGTTGGCATAGTAATGTGCCTGTAGGTTAAGGTGCTGGCACACACTCCTCAGTAACTAGGCTATAAAACAGTAGGAAACTGATGCTTTATTTAAAAATAATGTAAATAAGAGTTTTTCCATCACTGACTTTGGGAAGACTTTCATTATTCAGATGTTATTAGCTACACTGCCTGCCTTGATACACTGCAGTACCTCTAACTATTCGAGAGGTTAATGTGGTGCTTTTACTGATTTTGCTGCTGGCAGATGAGCATTTCTTTTAGACACTACAAACATACTCAGAAATGACAGAGATGATGCAAGCTGGTTAGAATAAGATTTTAACAGACCTATTGCCTTTTCCTTTTTTTTTTACAAGCAACCCTACCAAAGCTCACCTGTGTATGCACAAAAGTTTTCAAATTTCCTGGTTTTGTTGGTCTCTACTTGTTTTAGGAGTTGTTTGGAGTTTTTTATTTCTTTCAGTGAAGCATAAGCCTTTATGTGTATAAATATTATAATTTACATTAAAAAATCCTTCATTAATTTCAAAGCTTCAAATAGCTCTCATGTTAACATCCCCAGACTTAAGAACACATTATCCTATACATAAATCATTGTGAGTTTAATGTATTTTTTTGTCATGTACTTTTGTTAGTCATGTATCCCGTTTTAATGAGCAGATTTGTGATGCTAGCATATTTGTGTCTTCTATCTAGCTCTGGAAAAAAACGTTCTGCAGATAGGTTGCTACAATTTCACAAAAAAATTTGTCCTTTTGTTTATGTAAAGTATCATGGTGGTCCTGCTGGGAAAGAGGGAAAACCAACATAGAACCAACATAGGTTCTCACACAGAACCTGTCGAAACAGCATTCTTTCTGAAGTAGGAAGTGGGTTGAGAGGAAAGGATCCTATAATGCTTGAAAAAATAACAGAAGAGACAAGAAAATGAAGGAATAGTTTGTAAGGAGAGGCACCTACGAGCAAAAATGAACTTTTTCTTCTTTTTTTCTTTAAGGTGTTATTCTCAGTCACCTTGACACCTCTTTCTCTTCTTTCCTTTCTCCCCCCTCTTCCCTCTTCCCTCCTCTTCCTCTCCAAAGCAAAAGGCAACTGGGCTTTATCAGGAGACAAACTTTAGCAAAGTCATTCTCATGACTCAATAGACTTTGGTGTAGTGGTAGTGGTGACTGAGTCACAGAAAGTGTGTTCAACTCAATCTTCAAAAGCTATCAGAAACCAGAACTGATTTTCTTAGGACAGAACTGTGGGCTGTTTAGGTTTGGTGGAGGTTAGGAGAGCAACAAGAGTAAGTCTAATTCCAGCTAAGTCATTGAAAAGCAAAAACACAATAACAAAGTAGAAAAATAATGCAAAGAAATACAAGGTCAGAAGCTTTGGTTTCCCTGCAGTGGCTGTTCATGGTTTTACTTCAGCAACCTCTTTTCCTGTTGAGAAAATTACTATGTATTCCAGAACTGTGCACACATTATCTAATACTACAGTATAAAAGATTTAGTTGATAACTAGTGCACCATTTTCCTCCCAGTCTTCCTTTTCGCTTCACACCGGGTTTTGTAGATTCTATTAGCAGCATGAAAAAGAAATAATTACCATAGTCCTAAGCATCCTCTCTTCCCTTGAAGCTCCTCAGCAGCTGAAGGTACAAAGCCCCCTTACAGAATAAAATCCAAAGTGATTCTAGTCAATCAGCAATTTCCCAGTTGCTCTCATTTTGTTTCTGTGGATTGTAAAGACATCAGCATGGAAGATAAAAATAATTTAGCAAATATCTATCTTGCGAGCAATTACACTAATATTACATACTGAGCTTTAAATTAAGAATTTTCTTTAGTCAGTCTTCCTTTTGCACTTCATCAGTACGAAGTTTCTTGTTTTGAAGTTCATATGTGAAGACTTCCCAGTCCTAAAATATTAATTGCTCTGTATATAAAATCATTTTGACACTGAAATACTTTGTTGGCCTTACTTCAAAACCCCTTGGTTGAAAACACACAAAACTGCCATGGTCTTTTTGCCCTGAAATGGATTCTTTCACTCAGTGTGCCAGAGAGCAATACACAGAGAGATTCAAAGTATTTGGTTTATTTAGAGTTCTGTGCAGAAAACATTTCTAGTTGACAAATCCACAAAGTTAACACGGCAATTATCTGAACTTCACTATTTATATTTTAGCAAATAAATGCATTAATGTGCATTGGCTATAACTTACATAGTTCTCTCATTAATTAGAATTCTATCTTCTATTGGTAAATTATTCTCTCACTTCTTATGAAAATTAGTCCACATGGTCAGTTTCTTCTTCTTTTGAGTTGGTAGGTTTCTTGGGCTGGTGGTTTCAATCATCCACTGCTGGAATTGCTCTTTACCTAGACTGATGAGTTGACCTTGTTTGTTCCTCGTTTTCTGGCTTTACCTTGGCTATTTTGCCAAGTGTCCTTGATTATTTGGTTCAGCATTCCATTACATACATGTTCACTGGATACATTTTCTCAAGTTACTTTTTTTCTATTCTTTCTTCATAGATGCACCAATTGAGGCTAATTAAGGCTGCAATTACTGAGACATGTTAAACATAATTTATCTATTTGGAAACTGCACACCAGTCTTGTACAACTCACACAGTACAACATTAAATTTTTGTATCAACGTATTCACAAAATTAAGAAAAATAAGCACGTCTGGTATGTACAGGAAAGAGGAAAATAATAAGAAGAAAGAAGTCAACATTAATTTTCAATTTTTAGAGTTCTGTAATTGCCACAATTTTTCTTCTCAACAGTACTGAGATTCATGCTCAGCAAAAACTAGATGTTCAATTAATCTTTAATTGACTCAATTTTGCCTCTGAATATGATGGATGAACTCTTGGGAAATCATATGTGTTCTATAGAAACCTTTTGGTCATAAAATTGCACAATTTTTTTTTAAAAAAATGTTTGACATTTGCATCTTCTGGAAATCAGTGTACAAGTAATCCCTGCATTTTCTTTTCATTGAAAACATTTAAAAATTATGTCAGCTCTTTATAGATACCAATATTCTGATGATATCTTTGAAAGCATTTAAGAGAGTATTTTAAAAAAATTGCTTTCCCCAAATGTTATCTGTGGATCTTTTTTCCTTCCACTTTTGAATATAGTCAGATTCTTGCTTCAAATATGAATGTAACACACAATAATGGCTACACAGAATGATTGTTTTGGCATTATTATCAAGTGTCTCCCAGCCCAGCTCTTAGCACTACACACACACAAGTTTGTTATAACAAGTACAGCTGTTTTCTCACAGCCTAAAGACTAAGCTCATCTACTCTCATGGCCAAAAATTCCAATTCCCCTCTGCCACCCAAGCTCATGCAACTTCATACTTGTATTTCCTGAGTCAGGGCAAATGAGCTGTACTGTGGTCTACTGCAGTTATCCTATTATCAAGAAAGGTTAACGTGACCTTCTTTTTAGTTAACAAGGAAAGTAAAAACATTACTTTTGCTACTATGTTGTTACATTGCTATGTCTGGGACGCTTGTTAATCAGGGAAATATTAGGTTACTAATTCCTAATAGAATTATCTATGCTACACATTTTATGCTATAAAATCCTAACAAAAGTATTAATATGTTTTTTGTCTAAATTGTGTCATGGAATTAAACTTCTTATTGTGGTTAATATATTAAGCTATCTCTATCTATTTTATATATTTTCTAACTGTGGCATCATAATATAATTAAGAAATGGTTGCTTGAGAGTTTTCATATTATGCTCATGAATACTACTCTTCTGCAAGGTTATATTAAATAACTGTTTTGCTGTCAGTAATATGATAACTATAGCACACTCACACACATTTTTTTTCTTTCAGAATTAACTCTAGCCTTTTTCAGGCAGGAAAAACCTTAGCAAGGTTTAGCTTGCATAAAAAACTTAGCATAGAATTTACATGTAGATACCTGAAGAAACAGCAAAGTGATGCTTCATTTTTCTTTGAGAGAAGTTGACTCTGTCTACATTTAGAACCCAGTCTTTTAGTTCCCTGAGTGTTTCTCAGGATTCCTGAACCTGAAGATGCTCACCATGTCTGTGGCTACCTAAGAAGTTATGAAGAGAAGGCTTTGTATCTCTCCCTGTATATAATGTGACAGCAGAAATTACTGGGTTTCACCATGTGTTTAACAATATAAAAGCAGTTTCATACAGTTAGAGACAATATCTCTCAAAAAGAAGTGCCTTGGCATAGTGGAAATAAATTTCAGTTTAACCTGACTACTGACTACTACAGCTTCCTGATGCAACACCAACCATAACAAAAAGAAAAGCCACAAGGAAAAACCAAAGAAACCCAAAACAAACAAACCTACCAAACCCTCCAACAAAATCCACATTTCAGCATCAAAAGAACAGAAAAAAAATTCTATTATAAGTAAAATTGACATTTGGAAATTATCAATGCAAACTCAAACACATACTAAAATGATTTGTGTGTTTCTTAAAATTGATTCTTGGGCTGCTGAAGGTTTGCATACTGATATCTTAG
Source organism: Hylia prasina (assembly GCA_013397195.1). Lineage (NCBI taxonomy): Eukaryota > Metazoa > Chordata > Aves > Passeriformes > Sylviidae > Hylia > Hylia prasina. The sequence continues at coordinate 1,625,556 of VYXD01008710.1, read as the reverse complement.
TTAGGTTTTAACTATCAATCTATTTGATTGATCAGACAACAATTAAATGCCTGTTGATCAGGTATGGATGTGGTTTACCCGAGAATATATTAGTTGAACCTCAATGATAAAATATATAAATTTTTATTATTATTATTAATTTTTACCTGTGTGGCATCATAGAAAAGATCAGTAGGTAATATTTTGCAATTAAAAGGGGAGAGAAGAATAATTTCTATAGTTCTGTTTTAATTATTCTACCTATTCAGCAAGTCAGTGTGCCACTATAAAACCATTTTTTTTCTTTATGTCTGAGGAAATATTAGTCCAAATCTGAAAGCATAACAGAAGATTATTTTTTATCTCCCAAATTAATCTTTCAGCAGTCTGTCTTCTGTATTCTATGGGAAGTAAATATCTCAACAAAAAGTAAATTAAAATATGTTTGGGGTTTTATATATCTTGTATGATACATTATTTTGTTGTGGAGCAATTATTTCTGTCATCCTCTCAAACTGCTATATAGTTTGTTCAAATTTATTTGTACTCCACTGCCTTGATAAGTTTGTTTCTTTTATGCCCATCACCTATGGTTTAATCTCAATGGCCTTATCCATGAAGCTGAGGGAATACATTTTCTTTAAGAAATATTGTACCACATAAGCAGAAATAATCTGATTTCACTGTTAAAAGCTGTAATTCAAATACTGATGTGGACCACTGTGTAACACAAAAGAGTTTTTTAATACATACAATATTTATTTGATTGTCCATTTAAACACAAGAAAATCTGTATTTCCTTTTAGGCAGTTAATTTACTGGAAGCTTGTTTGTGGCTGCTGAACATTCAACTTAAACATTTAAATATCACTATTTGCTGAAGGGAATTACTTTGAAGAACAATGCTGATGCCAACAACAGCAGATGTCTATTTCTATGCTTCAAAAACCTCAACTAAAATTCACTTCCAGTAATGAATACTTCTAATCAGCTGCTTGCAAATAATAAAAGGACCAAGAATTTTTCACAGCAAAAAAAATCCCAATTATGTATGAAATGGTGGTAAAAATTACAAGGTACTAACAAGTCACAGACTTTGAAAGACAAAGTTCTCAGTTTTATCCAGATGAATATTTCAGATATATATCTTTTTTTACTCTTGCAAATGAAGATTCTTTGCTAATTAGGTAGCAATTAATTGAAAAGAGTAATAAAACAAGCAAATATATATTTATATACATCAATAGTCTATTGACCCTGATTAACTTGATACAGCCCTTCCAATTCAAGGTTTTGGCAGAAATAAATCTTAAATTGCAGCTTCAAATCCAAGGAAACAGTTCAGCAAGTATTTTTAAATTATTTCCTGCTTTTTCACTTTTGAAAAAATTTCTACTAGATTTACTGCTTTGCCCCAACACTGTAAGTCAATTTTTGGATATTTCTATGATCCAGTGGGCCATGCTATAAACATCAGAAGTGCCTATCAACTATTTTCCACTACCCGTACCTGTCCAGCAGCCAAGACTGTCACTTGGACCCACTGTAAGAGGAGATGCTCAGTATTAACAAAAATTATTTGGTTTGTCTTAAACACTTTTATTCCCTTTTATTTATATCTTCATAGACTTAATTCTGCATCTTTTCTTAAACTGATGTCAGGGCCCCGGGTCTGTCTCCCTCTTGGAGGTTTGGTGCATGGCTTCAGGCATTATCATTAGCATTTACTTTCTGTAACTATAATTGGATGACGTAAATACAAACAGATTGCTGCCAGGCTTTAAAAATACCAAGTCAGATTAATGAAAATATCTGTAATCTAATTCTTTCTGTTACTCATATAACAAAATAATAACTTTGCAGTTTTAGTTCCGCTGTAGCAAAAGAATTTTTTTAAGCACTTCCCTGCAATAACGCAAAATAAAATAACTGTTCCTTTATGCTTCTATGGAGTGCAAACAGGAAACTTGCTCACTGAAAATGAAAATCTTGGCTTTAACTTAGTCAATTATTTTTGAAATATCTCTTAGAGGAAGAATCACATCTCACTTCTTCAGTAAGTCACAAAAGCAATTAACCTTGTAAAAAAAACTGTGCCCTTCTTCATCTGCTTGAAACAGCAACCAAATTCTCTGAAGTATAAGAGTTATTAAAAGTATTCCAGAATCTTCAAACAAGGAAGCCTCCAGTCTGCTATATGGCATTCCTTGCTTTTTACCTGAGATTTACGCAATGTCCCTGAATACATCTTGCATTCCGAGATGCAGAAAACAGCTGAGGTAAACTTTCTAAATCAACCTTTTCTTCAGCATTGCTGACCCTGCATTCATCATGTATTTGTGGTCATTTTGGAGCATAACTTCTCCTATGATGCCCTAGAGACCACTCCTCTCTCACACAAACCCACAATCACATTTGTCAAGTTTCTGATAATGTCACGAAATTATCACTTTTGTCTTTCTTCTGTCCCCATGCTACATCACCATGTGTTCTCAGACCTTTGCAGAATAAACTGGTGGCTTGCCTCCTATGATTCCAGTTGGCTTATAAAAATTAAATAAACCAGGGAAGCTTCTGTGCAGTGTAACATTTATTGAGGCTCAACTGCTTTTTAGTAAGGGTCTTGCCCTTAAAGCAAGACATCAGGGAAATACACCAGCAGAAACTTTGTCCCAACCACTGCCTTGCTCTTTTCTGTAATGTAGTGTACAAATCAGTGCAGCTGATGAGGGAAATCTTATGTTTCTGAACAAAATTAAGTGAAGACAGAAAGCCAGGTGTGATGGGAGGTCAGTGTGACAAGGACAGGGAAAGTTGCCCTGACAGATGGCACTGGCATATTTTAGTGAAATTACTCTTTTGAAGAAATATCTTCCCCTCAATTACTCTTATTTGTTTCTTCTTTGCCATTTTACCTTAAAAAAAGTTGCTGAACAACTGCAGCAAAACAAAAATAAAAATTGAATGGTGAAATTTTTTATTGCTTGTTCAAACTGATTCCTAATATACACCTTATTTGAAAGTGTCATCAACTGCCGCTCAGGAAGAAGGACCTACCTATTAAAAATCAGATTAAACCCTTTAAGAGAATAAATGTTCAGCCATTTGAGCAACAGTTTGACTCATCTGCCTTCCCCAGTGATGCCTCTCTTCCCCTGTACAGACAGACCTGACAGACAGATTATTTTTTTAATGCTCCATCTACTGGGTTATAAGGCTTCCAGCAACTGCAATCACATGAAAATTAGAGATCCTGTCCCCAGCTTGCATTTTTCTTTCTTTTATGGAGGATTTGGACCATCAAACCCTCTTTTTTAAACAGTTTAGTTTTGAAAAGATTTCAGAAAGTGAAATGCTTGCACCTCCTGCGCAGTTATTTTTTTTTCTTGTCACTTTGTGCCATACCTGCATCAGGGATTGCAGCCAATTCTGCAGAATATCTTCCAAATAAAAGTTGAATAAAAATTTTCAACCTTTTTTTAATAAGGAAGAGTAGTGGATGCAGTATGCCTGTGTATCAAGAATTCCTGCTGTGGTAACTCTTCCTGTAACTGGGAAACATAAAGCTAAAATGAAGTGCTGGAGCCATATTTTTTTCAGGAGAAAGCAGAAATTCACCAGAATATATTGGCAAGTGTAAAAACATATGGAAGAAATTACTGTAAATCTCAACAGTCTTGAATCTTTCAAATTAACATTTCACTTAAGGTGAATATAATACCAGATGTAGGGACCCTTGTCCGTTCAGACATTGAGAGTTCTTCAGGTGAAAGCTGGAGTATCACCCTTATTGCTCATACAGAAAACACCTGTCTTCCAAATAAAACTTGGGAATGCTGTTAAAGCTCTTCTATGAGGAGCATTTTGTTTCTTCTGGCTTTTTTTAGTCCTTTGTCTCAGCCTGGACCCAGGGTTAAATTTTAAAGAAAAAAAAAATCCTCACCTATAATATGAGTGGGTCTGAAGAGAACTAGGCAAAAGAAACTCAGGGCAGTTAAAATTTCACTCTGGAGGATTTTTTTTTTCTTCTTTTTAATCAATGGAAGGGCTGATTTGTCCAAGTGACTGCCTAAAATTCATGTCAGGACAAACAAAAAATCTAGAATTTCAACTGGAAAAGGGCTGAATAAAGACTGCCAAGGTAGAAAAAGAAAGAAAACATAGCACACGTGATGTTAGGAATCCCTTGTGAGTGCAATTTAACAGCTGAATAATCTAAATTGTCTAGCTAATATCTCATTAACAGTGGAGTTAATTCTTGAACATAATTTTCTAATATTTGTCTCTTTTCTCTGTCATCTATTCAGTGTCCTTCTGGCTCCAAATGCTGTCAGTAACAATCCTCCTCAAGAAGACTGGGGGACAGGGAGGTAGTAACTGCTTTCCACTTATTTTTTTGCATTGCAGTAATCACAAATCATATTCAAGATGAAGGCTGCTGCCTTTCATGCTCCTTAGGGAAAGAAAAACAACCCACAGACAGTTTTAATATGATCACTCTGACTGTTTTCCACTACACTAATCTAACTTGTCAAAATGTGGAGACATATTTAAACATTTCGTTGATTTTCTCTTATCTTTCCCATTAAGATTATCTCTGCAATATCTACGGTATTGATCACTCAGTACACATAAGCACCATAAATACAAGACCAGCATTAGAATTTATTACAGCAGAAAGAGAGAAATTCAACTTCACTTTTGAAAAGACTATTTCCAAGAGTGGCTTTATGCAAAATTATGCTTCAGAAGAACAATAATTGGATGCTCAGGTCTATGATCTTTCCTTGTATTGATATATTTCATCATTTCCCATGTTCACTGTAAGAAATGATATCTAAGAAATCACATGGGAAGAGAGTTTTGAGAAACATCATACTACTGTGCTGAGCCCTTTGTCTTATGCACAGTCATCTTCCTTGAAAAACATACAGAATGAAAAATACTTCACTAGTTCCATGCCTCAGGATACAGAATCACCTTGGGTGCTCTTACTCTGTGAGACTTTGTGAAAATAATCATAGAGAATGTTTTGATGTGCATTCTGAAAATGTCCTAACAGCTTGCATTGTGTTTGTGTGGCAAAGTTTTGGTCGTGGGATGCTGCAGGGATGTATTATGGGAGAAGATGCCAGAATTGCCCTCATGTATAACACAGAAAGTTGTAGCCAGCTACACAACGGACCTGCTTCTGGCCAGGGCAAGTCCATCAGCAGCAGTGGTCATGCCTCTGCAACAAGATGTTTAACAAGAGTTTAAAACCACTGAGTAGCAATGGCTGAAATAAAGGAGTGAGAACATGTGAGAGCAAGAGCTCTGCAGACATGAAGGTCAGTGCAGAAGTGGGGTTGAGGAGGTGCTCCAGATGCTGGAGCTGAGATTCATATGCAGCCTCAGATGAAGACCACGGCGAGGCAGGCTGTGCCACTGCAGCCCAGGGAATTCCATGATGGATCAGTCTTGCAGTGTGTCTTAGCCAGGTTATCCTAGTTTTTCAGGGCGGGTTTCTCTTGGGTTTCCCCTCCCCCGACCCCAGAAGTACTCCTGCCAATCCCAAGTGAATTGATTTTAATATAAGGGGTTTATCACTCACCCCTGCAAGCATTCCAAGGGTACCTGTCGAGGGGATTGGCTATAACAGAAGGAGCCCTCCCTCCCCAAAGGGGATTTGACCTTTAGACTGCCTGTCTGTCCCCGGGTCACTGCCCCCCCTCTGGGACTGGCTGGGGACAGAGCACCTTCCCGTGCCCCTCCCCCAGATAAAAGGGAAGAATGCAAAGTGCTCGGGTTCTTCTGCGGATTTCGTAGGAGGGTTAACATCTGTCTGGAGCCAGTGCTGGGATGAAATAAATTATTGGATCAAAAAAAAACCCGCAGAAACGGTTTCTTGTCTGCACTGCTTGGTCCTGCCTCTAAGTGAGTGGGTCGCTGCTACAACCAGAGCATCGCCTAAGGTCTGTTACCACCCGGGGTTCGGGACAAGTTGGGACTGGCCCCTCTGAGTGAGCTCAGTCCCGTGCCAAGGATCTCTGGGAAAAACCACAGAAACGGCTGTCCTTTCCCAGCACGGTTATCCTGTGCCGGGCTGGGATTCACGCTGTTAGAGGTCAGATACCCACAGGAGCTGTTAGTTCCTTAAAGACTATATGCCATGGAAAGGACTCATGCAGAAAGGTCATGAAGAAATGTGGGGTATCGGAAGGATTCCCTTTGGAGAAGTTAATAAGACACCCATGGTGTCTTGTGGGTGGAACCTCACACTGGAGCAGGGGATGATCATGAGGACGAAGAAAGGGCAGAGACACAGATTTATGAAATGACCATGCTTTCCATTCCCCATCCCCCTGTGCCATTGTATCAGGGGAGGAGGTAGAGAAATTATGAGTGAAGTTGAGTCCAGGAAGAAGAGAGAAGTGGGAAACAGGAGAGTTTAGATTAATTCTTATTTCTTATTATCCTACTCTGATTTTGATTGGCCATAAACTAAATTAAGTTTTGCATCACCTCAACCTTGAGAATGGTATTAATTTTCATTATGAAAGATGTATTAAGGCATTTAAATTCCTCATGCATTTTACATATGCTTTTGTATGCAAATCCAGCCTTTTCCAGATATTTCTGCAAAATAAATTTTAGCATTTGAGAGCTGAAAACTCAATGATTTTTTGGACCATTCTTTCAAGTATAAGAGAGTGTACTTGGTCCTGCATCTCTTAAATGACATCAAACTCTGCAGCACCAAAATATATGCCTCAATACCAAACAAGAACCTTTGACTATCCATAAGAGATCAAAAGTAACAACTAGAGGATATCTAAGGAAAACAGGTGAGTTCAAAAGCAATACAGCTGTTTAGTCTGCCTGCAGCTATAAGGACTTTGAAGATGCACCAATGAAAATGCACATTGCTTATTTCATAAGGACAAGTGAATTACACTATTTATGCAATGCTGTGGAAAGGCTTATTTTTTCAGTAGCACTTCTGAATGAGAAAAGCTGATTTCAGCTGCAACAGGATGTATCTAGTTGTCTCTTTTATTTTTACAATAACAGAAACTAAAGCTAGATACAATAAAAGTTTTCAGGATTAAAATTCAGCCATTTTTCATTCAACTATTCAGTTGGAAAACAATAAATTACACAATCATTTTTATATGTATCTTGTTGGAGGCAACACAGGCAGTGGGACTAGTTAAGAAACAAGAACTTTCAAAGGCTAGGTAAAACTGTGCTTTAAAAAGAGTACCTTGAGAACAATAAAAACATGCATCAAGTAAGTAATATATTTTGATACTGAATTTAGAAAGAAAAAGAATTCTCATGGTCTGATGTGGTTTTTTTGGTAGATATTTTCTGTAGCTGTGATTCTATTTTCAATATAAAAATAGCACAAAATGCAAAAAACATGCTGTCTTTTCTCCTTACTATCTTTTCTCCGATCCTTTGTTATTCTCTACGCCTAAAAATAACTACTAAAAACTACTATTTTTAGTAATTATGTTTAAATATTATTAGTAATTAAAATTAAACAAAATTAAGTACTATATTATTAGTAATATTAATCAATGTAATTTTGAAGGTTTACTTTGTCTTTAGTTTTTGACTGCAGGTCATGTTATTGGGGTTTTTTTCACATTTTTTTACAGTGACAATATTTCACATATTACATAGTGGCATTCTAGACTTCTATTTCTATAGAATTTTTTTCTTTTTTCTCAGGCTATAATGTGAGACACTAATTTGTATCCATTATTTTCATAACACTGAATCATGGCACTGGGCACAAAATTATGTTGTAATATGGGAACTACTTTTTGCTTATTTACTACCTAAAATGTAATACCATATAGTTCACATTGCTACACATTAAGGTTAAATATGTGAAGATTTGTAATTATTTGTCCAGATCAACATGTGGATCTCTTGACTTTCCTGTATACTACTCTTTAGTTTACATGACCTAGCCCGGTAGGTAGTACTTAAAAAGCCATGGAATAAATATATTGATATAGATGATATATACAGTGGGTTTATAGAAGATTTGTCCTTATGTGTTCTAGGTCATATGATGGATAAAATTTCGCTGTGCAAGTGTGCCAAGATATGTGGTTGCCATAACAACCTTGAGCATCTAATTTTTCTAGATGTAATAATCTGCCATCAATTACTGCAATACTTTTTTTTTAAAGGGAGTATACAGCAAACTGTGCAAGAATCAATAGAAAATAGTATTTTAAAAGAATTCATATGGTGGTAAACTGTAATGAAGAAAGCTCTGGACATGTGGAAAACACCACTGATATACTGAGGACTGCTCTAAGGAATGCAAAGTTTACTGCTTTTTTTAATTCTAAACCCTAAAAGTTATAGACAACCACTTTGGCTGTGCACTGCCCTTTTATTATAACATTTAACTAGAGCACTACTGTCTTGTGCCTTCACAGGTAAAGACCCAAGTGAGTGCAGAGCTTTGTTTCTTACAGTCTAGAAGTGAAAGTTATATAGAGAATTACCAATACTGGCTCAAAAGGCAACAGGCCTGCTAGTGCTGGGTGGGCTGGAGGAAGCAGTGAAAGGATGTAGTGAAAGTAGAAATGAAAATACAAGAGTGTCATAGCAACAGAGCCACTAACAGAAAGGAACTCTGACTACCAGGAGCTGTAATACAGACGCAGGCTAGAAGGAATGTTTTGCTCACTCCCATTGAGATTAATTCCAAGGGAGAATATCCTCATGTGTTCCTTGAAACTTCAGGCCCAAGTTTGCTAGTTCATCTAATTACTTATGAGATAACACTGGACTGAAAGTTAAGAAGTAGTTGAGCTAAGAGACTCAGCAGCAGGTTTACTAGCTGTCAGTAACTGAAGACAGAAAGTAGAAGATGGTGAATGCTTGCTGCAGCAGACCATTGAATAATAGAATGTCCTGGGTTGGAAGGGACCTTAAAGATCTACTTTTAACCCCCTCTGTCAAGAGCAATGACACCTGCCACTCCATCTCAAAGTAAACATTTTTTTTCCTAGTATCTAATCTAATCCTACTCTCTTTCAGTTTGAAGCCCCCAGATTCCTCCTTATCCTGTCTCTACATACTTTTAAAAAGTCCCAGAGATACTTTCCTTTGCCTGCAAAAGTTATTTTGTCCAGCTTAGTCTGTCGTGTTCTCTCAAAAGGTTGCTTACGGGACAGAGCATTTTGCAGTATCCAAGACTTGTCTCACCTCATGGGAGTGTTTTGCTGTAATTCCTGTATTTAACATAGGTAAGTGGTTTTTTAAGGTAGTTTTCTTAGCTAATTTTCTTCCCTTTTGAAACACAGTTCTTGTAGCAGTTTTGGGTACATGTTACATCAGTCACCTGGGAGTAGAAGGAATCAGCTTTCTGCACCACAAACTTGCCATGGACTTACAAATACCCTTTTTACTGAAAATGTGTTTCCTTGTTCAGTAGGTATATTTAATTAATAGAAACAAGACAATTGCTGCATGAAGTCACTCTCCCACACACTGTCTGCACATAATCATTTTGGCAACCCTACTTCTAACTGCAATCACTGGCTTTCAGGGCTCCAGGGAGCTGCAAAAATATTTTCTCTGTCTTGAAATGTAGGAATATCATGGGGGTTTTCATGTTCATAAATAGAGCCATACAAATCTCCAATGAGTCCCTGGCATGAGCATTGCAGGGAGAAGCAGCAGAACTCACACAGAAGCATGTGTAGGTACCTCTGGATTGACAGCAAATCACAAATTGAGATTTATATTCCAGCTTATGGGTGAGAGATAAGATGACCAAAGCTAAAGATGGTCTTGTGTCAGGAGTTCAGACATGGGAACTGAGCGACTTTTCCAATCCCTGATATCAAACATCTGTCACAGAGATGTTTTGCCAGATTCAATTCTAGTCTCAAGTAAGTTGGCACAGTCACACCTATCAGCCTCATTTTCCCCCTCATTCACTAATATGGCTGTACAGCTATTCATCAACTTCTCTTCAAAAACAGAGGCAACATAACCTTTATACATATATCTATTTAACAAAATTGAAGCTAAAAATATAAGGAAAATATATACCTTCAAGTTCACATTCTCTAAATACCTGAGAACTGACGTCTCTTTCAGGTGATTTTCTGGGATTTATATGGGATAATGACTAGAAGGCCTATGCTTGTGAGCTATTAGTAAAGAGGAAAAAATGAAGGAGTAGCTGATAAATAGTGTTTAGAAACTGGCTGGTTTTCTAAACTCAGGTCCCAAGGAAGATCATTAGAAAACTTGTAGGATATTAGAAGTTCAAACTCTGTCTCAAACTCAGTAATCTCTAATTAACGAGCACTGTCAGATCTCTTGCAGCATTTGGAATGCCAGTGGCTAGAGACCATCCAAGCTTGAAGAAATTATTGAACCATAATTGATTATAACATAAATTAAAATAGGCAGTCTTCAATAGAAAAGAGATAGCAATTTGTTATGACCTCCTATCCTTCCTTTACATAATGTCATATAGATACACCTTTTCTATCACAGATGGAGAGGCATTAATTATGGGTGCTGACCATCTATGCTAATCTGTACTTTTTGTTTCACATAATAATTTGTGTAACTTTCCACAACCAACTGAATACTATATTGTTTGCAAGGAACACTACTCTGAAAGGTCACCACTCTAAACTTAATTATACTAAACAAACAGAAGACAAACACCTCTCCCTTACTAAACTTGCGTTCTGCAAGATACAAGCTTATCCTCACATACTTTTTCCTTCCAAATTTAAATTATCATGAAGTAAGTGTGTATTGACAGTAAAAGCAATCCATTATTGATAGGTCAAAAAAAATGAGAGAAATCTAGCTCATTAGTTTGAGAAAAACTCTTTATAATTTTTTTTCCATAGAACCCTAAAATCTTTCTGTAGAAGAAAAGTCTTTCTTTAGAAGACACAGAATGATCCCATATAACAACTGAATATTGTTAGTATCATCCATTTTTTAAAAATCATTCATTGTATTCTTATTTTCATTCAGAAAAATAATGTTAAATTATTTATGGAGGACATAAATAAAAAATAAATTGTGTAAAACAGTATTTATGTGGGGGTGGTGATCAAAGGTTTTACCACATTGTGAATTAAAAATTGAGACTACACATAAAGTGACTCAACCTGCAAAGCAAAGGGAGGCCAAGATGATAGCACAAGCAAAATTCAAGAAAATATATTTGATGAAGCCCATATAAATTACTTTGGTTCTCTATCCCTGTATTTCTATAACTCAGAAGCAGCCATGGAGAAACTGAGTTGTGGTGATTTCAGTGTGGTTAGAATGAGGCCCCAGAAAACATGATATGAAGAAGTGAATTTCAACATGACTCCTCTGGTGGTACAGGTTGGCAATTTTTCTCTGTCCTTACTCAGCTTTAATTAATAGCTTACATTTCAAGTTAAAAAGAGGGCTTTTGTTTCAGCCATTCTTTAAAACCCTTCTTAAACTTTGCTTTAGTAATACCTTTAAGATATTTGAGAACAAAACTGTAGAAAGTCTAAGTAGGATTAAAACAGTTGGGGTTCTATGGTATGCCAATATTCAGACCAGAGTTTGGCAACATTACTTAGAAATTAAATGCATTATTTCTGTTTAGTAAGATGAGATATGTAAGAATAGAAAAAATTCTGGTTTTACAGATACTATTTTCCATCCTCATTAATGTGAACACACATCAATTATCATCTGAAGACATTAATGTCCCACTGTTGAGGGATTGGTTGTGTAGAACAGGCTGGTGAAATGGGACTTCTTTCATATTTTTTGAGCGCTTGAAAGCCCAGAGAGACTAAATCTGCCCCTTAACTACAGGCTACATTGTAGGGTACTTGAGCTTCTTGCTAAAGAAGCAGAACTTTTTTATGTAGGCAACCACTCTGTATGTTCCACAAAAATGGTTCAGATACAATTTTGGAGTTGATGAGGAATCAACAGTAGCATTCAGTAGAAATGTAGAAAGTAAGGAGACTTGTCATGCTGCATTCAAATACTGTAAAATAAAATGTAGAGAAGAGAGAGAGAAGTGGTATTTGGAAATGACTGGTAACCTTATTACTATTATTTCCTAAGTAAAATTGCTCCCAATAAAACAAAACTCATGTAACAAACATGCATCATTGACACTACATTGGAGAGAAAGGAGGATATGAAAGACATGAACTTGCTTTGTGTTCTGAAAGGTAATTTCTTCCATCTAGAACAAACAGAAAGAAAAGGAGAAGCTTACTCTGCCAGTGTCAAGTTGCGGCAAGGAATTCAAGAAATGAAATAATCTTGTATTCCATCTCAATATGACATGTTTCTTAGGGAGAAAAAAACCCCACATATCTCCCCTCCCTCCTCCAACTAAACAAACAACCCCAAAACAAAACCCAAGCCCCCATTATCCTCACTTTTCTCAGAACTCCACTGATTTGTCATTGGTTTATTATGTGATGAAATATGCATTGACACAACATGTTACAACATGTTACATGTGTCTGAGTTTTTAAAACCAATGTAAAGCAAGCCAACAAATAATCCTGAATAGTCTGTACAGTCATATAGACTAAACATGGCTACAGCTGTTAGGGTTTATGGGTGGATTTGGTATTCACTCAGATGTGATCATCTCGGCCTAAATTCTAATGCTTTTTAGACACATTGTTGAAGCTAGACTGTTATTTCTTATTAAAATAAATTATGAGTATCATCTTACCAAACACCTGTGAGCCTCAGATGGACAAAAACAAATTGTTTTTCTACAGTTCTAATTTGTTCTACTTATTTCCCCGTCTTCACCTCCCGTTAATTAATGCTTTACCACAAGCCACACTTCTCTTTCCATTTCTCTGAGGAGTGCATACTGTGCTTCTGAAAGAAAACAACAACAACAAAACAAAAAAACACAAAACCAAACCTGCAATTCCTGAATGAGAGAACAGTCTTAAAAAGCATCTCTCAGAGTCTTTAGTCTCTGTTCTGAATATTTTGACATAAACTACACTGTGTGGAAAGAAGACACTGGGTTTCTTTGAATGCTGCTGTTGTTTCCTGTAAGAGCCATGGAGAACTTGGCACCAAGTTCCTGCAGTGTAGATGTAAAGGTTCTCACTTCTACCAAGTAAATTACTTTGGCAGCAATCTATCATCTAAGCTCAGGTTCTGCTACAAGGTAATTACCACCTTGTAATTAAGTATCTCTTCAAAATGGTTTAGTCTCTGGCTTTGCATCAGTTGTAATTGAATCCACAACACTGAAATAAGACAGTTTACATAGGCCTTAGAGTCAAAGAACTTGTACATCTGATGTTGAAAATAAAGTTAAGAATACATCTACATGAGCTCATATTTCAGATGATTTCCAGGCTTTCTGGATCCTAGCCAGGGCTTCCACTTACAAATTTTCATTGAATCATAGAATGGTTTGAGTTGGAAGAGACCTTAAAGTTCATCTATTTTCAACCCTGTAGCTATGGGCAGGGACATCTTCCATTACCACGCTTCTCAGAGCCCCAGCCAACCTACTCTTGAACACTCCCAGGGATGGGGCTTCCACAGCTTCTCTTGGAAACCTGTTCCAGTGCCTCACAACCCTCACAGTAGAGATTTCTTTCCTAATATCTAATCTAGACCTACTCTCAGTTTGAAACCATTCTCCCTTATTCAGCATGCTCTTTTGAAAAGTCTGTCTCTGGCTTTCTTGTAGGCTTCCTTCCGGTACTGGAAGGCTGCAATTAGGTCTTACCAAAACCTTCTCTTCTCCTGGCTGAACAACCCCAATTCTCTCAGCCTGTCATTGTAGGAGATGTGCTTCATCCCACTAATCATCTTGGTGTTCTCCTCTGGACACAGTGCAATAGGTTGATGTCCTTCCTGTGCTGGGGACCCCAGGGCTGGATGCAGCATTTCAGGTTTGGTCTCACCAGAGCAGAGCAGAGGGGCAGAATCCCCTCCCTCTCCTGCTGCCCACACTGCTTTGGATGCAGCCCAGGACACATTTAGCTTTCTGGGCTGTGAGTGCCCAAGGCTGGGTCATGTCCAGCCTCTCACCCACCAGCACCCCCAAGTCCTTCTCAGAAGGTGTTATCTCTATCTGTTCATCCCCAGCCTTTTTTCATACTGGGAGTTGTCCTGATCCATGTGCAGAACCTTGCACCTGGTCTTATTAAACCTCATGAAATTTCCATGGCCCCAATTCTTAAGCTTGTCCAGGTCCCTCTGGATGGCATCCCATCCTTCAGGTTTGTGAACATCACCACACAGCTTGGTGTCATCAGCAAACTTCCTCACTTCTGCGGTGTACTCAATCTCTTCATCTGTGATGTTAATGAAAATAGTAAATAGCTCTGGTCCCAGTATGGACCCCTAAGGGACTCCACTTGTCTGTGTCCATGACATTGCCTGGGTACTCACTTAGTTTTCCCAGGTAATGACTGAATGAGTAAAATGTTTGCAAGCAGTTAAACTTGCTAAGGATTAAACAATCCATTAAAGCCATTGGTGGACTGCTGAGTTAATTCTTGCTCTTCATCAATGTATTTAAGACAAGTACATGATTCTGTTCCCAATCAAGAGTACAGTCCAATGGGGCCTGATCAGCCTGGGCTCTGTCTTGAAGAACAGACACCCAACTGGTACACAGAAGTGTTTCCATCGTGGCTGAAGAGTCTCCTCAATCTCAGGAGCTGCTACAAGCTATCTGCATCTCCTGTGTCTAATCAAGGGAAAATCTGGATATGTCAAATACCAAAGCTTCTTAGATCTTGAAGCCCTAAATTCCTGCATAATAGGTAAGAAAATGAACACAAAGGAACAAACAAAAAAACACACATATTTTTGTGGCATTAGGTGTCACAGGGACTTCTGCACACTGAGAGCTCCATTTTCAGCATGGAATCAGAGTTGTAAATTTTAACTGAAGTGTGGGCACCCATAATAGAGCCAAAACAATTGAGAGGAGAGTTTTAACAAACATCTCTCCCCTCAGCATTTGCCAAGGAAAGGTTAACCTTTCTTTTATGGCGCACAACATGATTTTGCCAATCCCTGCGTCACATTCTGTGCTCTGCCTTGTCATTCTACTTGTGACTATGGACTACACTAAGCAGCAGAGCAGCTATAAATGAGCTACTGCAGCACCAAGTATTGCATCATTCAGATTGTATCTAACTTGCTCAGGAAGAACCTGTTAGTAGGAGTCATAGCTTTCAACTGCTCCAAAAAGTTGTTGTTCCTTGCTGAAGTATTGTAGCAATAGAAAGATCAGCCCTTGCTTGGTTTTCAGCCAATATAGAATTACAACAAATCAGACCAAACATGCAAAACTGCTACAAATTCACTGTTTTCACGTGTGTACAGCACGTGAAGCTGACCTCAGGCAGTCTGGCAAATCTGGCCTTGTCCAACAGTCAGTAAGTCTCTAAAGGCTGACACATGGTGCTGAATTTGGCACCTGGAAAGGTTTTTCTCAAGGGTGAGGTGGTAAAGAAAAGGGTGAGAAGAAAGGACACAGATTCATCTATACATGCAGACTCTGAAACTTATGAAGACACTGGAACTAATTATAGTTTCTAACTGAAAAAGTGTGTAGAAATAATGCCCCTGATAAGAGTAAAAAGATTGATCACTACCACTTGAGAATAATCTGGGGTGTGGAATCTTGTCACATGCTTTTGTTTTATTTCTGCAAACAAAAAGCACACATCTGGGATTCTACTGCTCTTGAAGCTGAAACTGTGTCCAAAGTACCAGGACCCCCATATGCCAGGGAGTATCTCTTCATGCTAGATGTCTAACTTAGCAACAGGAATACTGGGAACATAAGAATTTAATATGAATACCATCTTTATCTTCTCTTCATATCTGATGTCCAGGATATAGACAATTAATTAACTTTTTATTTTAATCAGATATCGTAATTTGGCATGTACTTTGGAAAAAACTCCTTATTGAAATGAACAGTAAAATACAACTATTTCTCTATCTGCCTGTTCTACTCTATTTTAAACTAGGTGGAAAGCATCTTTCATGATGCCTGAATAAGGTCTAATACAGATTGTATCTAGTAGCCATGATAAGAAAAAAGAGATCTTGATTCATTGAAACATCAATATTTTCAACTAGACTGTAGGCTAAAATAGGATTTCAGGCAAAGGACAGATTTTTCCCACAGTTGGATGCTTTGAAAATTTCTCTTCTGAATAGTTCTCCCAGCTACTAGTAGTAAAGACCGAGTATCTCAGGTTATATAAGCACAGTTTCACCTATATTATCCTTCATTCAGTCCTTCTGAATGGAAAAGATTGCTTATCAGTGTGCGTGAGTTTTCCTATGTAAAAACCATTAGGCAATAGCTTCAGCAGTTATTAATCACTTGAACTGTGATGTTTCACTGCTGATTTAAATTAGCTGTGGATATGCTTCATCCTGTTTCTTACTCTATCTGTGTATAAATCCCAGTGCACACATATTATCTATTCCACTGAGCCTATCAAAGTCAGAGACTTCAAATGATGCAGAAAAAAAACCTTCAGAGAAGGTAACAGTCTGCTGAACTGCAAAGGAGTTTCAGACAGTAGAAGAGTGCATTCGGAGAGAGAAAAAAAGTGGATGCTAAGAATACCAAATTTAACTTTGATCTGCTTCATATCAAAGAGCACACATATTTTAATTAGATCTCAGGCTCAAAAAAATGTTATTGAGCTGCTAGACAGAATTAGAAACATTTAGTATTATCTTTGAGGAACTTGGGGATTTCCACACTGTCAGGACAGCATTAATTACAGTAAGTAGTGCACCATAGCTAACTATATTTTTGAAAAATTTGCAATGTGCTTAGTGTTCATGGCTTTCACCAGACTGAGAACACAAAGCCAAATTTTATTTACTGACAAATCAAATCATGGCATGACCATTAACTTTGTAGGTTTTCTTATGCTGCAAAGTACAACTGCAGAGTAAACATATATTTATATAAGTAGGTTTTGCAATCCTTGAGTTTAGGAAGGAGAGGAAAAGTTTGTATAGAGATGTTATATCTTTTATGAGGTTAGCTGAAAAAGCTAATAAAAAGTAAGATGTACTATGAGATCCAACTATCTTCATCACTGTACTGAATAATTGTGTCACATATTACTATTAGTCATAAACTTCAGTCTGCATGAACTTCATAAATCTATTGGTTAAGACTGGAAGGAACAGCCTTAGAGAGTAAACAAATTCATGTAGTCAACATATTAGACGCAGGGTAGTGAGAAGCCATTTGGGGAAACCTCTAGCCAGCCTTCATATCATACCATATCATACCTCAAATAGTGTTCAAATTGTCTTAAAAATAATCTAGATGTTTGAAAAGAACATTCTGTTGGAAAGCTACTTCAAATCTTCCTTTATATAATTTTTCAGTTGTTCTATTACAATTAATAATAACCAGCACTGGGGTTTTTCTGGTTGAATACTCCCTTCTCCTTTGCACTCACACAGTGAGTACTTAGAGAATCTCTTCCAGCTTTATTTTGTTGAACTAAGAAAGTCGAACTCTTGTATGAGCTTGCATGAGTCAAGCCCGTTTGAATGCAATACTCCCTCTGTAAACTGATTACCTTAAAATGTCTTCAGGTGAGAACCTGTTCTGAGTTTGTCTTTCTTCAAGTCAACAGAACAGTATTATCCAGAGAATTTCATAACCTATTCCCTATCTTGCTACAATAATATTAATACCCTGTTACTGCAAACAGATCAGATGCAAATCCCCAAAATTCATTTAGTTACTTAGTCCAGAACAATAACATTTCTGCCTGACCCACTGTTGCTTCAACTTTGCCCATTCCCTCGTCTTTCTAACTTTATTGTTTCTTGAATGAACCTGCACCATACTTATCAACAGTTTCCCTGGGTAATGCATAAAAAATTCT